>JAWNOI010000002.1:600000-1022243 GCA_035046045.1 Zaprionus bogoriensis | reverse complement strand
TTTGAATTGTCAAATCTACATGAGATATTATAAAATTTAAAAAACAGAATTTGTTATAATTTTTTTTTTGGTTTTTTTTTAGTTATCTTTAAAAGAGTTTAAAAATAGTTGTTAGAGTTGTTTGGTTAAGCGCAAGGTGGATAATGTCATGCACATTTTTAAATTTATTTGCTTTTAATTTTTCGGAAAGTTAGTGGCGCTATCTTTACTCAGACTATAACATTCTTATTTCATGTATTTATTTTGAATTGTCAAATCTAATCTAAAAAAATTGTTGGAGTTGTTTGCTGGAACGCGCGGTAGATAACGTCTTGTAAATTTTTAAATTTATTTGCTTTTAATTTTTAATATTTGCGGAAAGTTAGTGGCGCTATCTTTACTCAGAGTCGATTAATTTTTTAAATAATCGAAACCGATTTATTCATTATATTATTAATTTTTTTTAATATTTAAATTTCGCGGAAAGTAAGTGGCGCTATCTTTACTCAGACTATAACATACTTATTTAATTTATTTATTTTTGAATTGTCAAATCTAATCTAAAAAAAATTGTTGGAGTTGTTTGGTTAAACGCAGGGTAGATACCATCATCTAAATGTTTAAATTTAAATGCTTTTAATATTTAATTATCGCGGAAAGTAAGTGGTGCTATCTTTACTCAGACTATAATATACAAATTTAATTTATTTATTTTGAATTGTCAAATCTAATCTAAAAAAAATGTTGAAGTTGTTTGATTAAACGCGGGGTAGATTACGTCATGTAAATGTTTAAATATATTTGCTTTTAATTTTTAATATTTGCGGAAAGTTAGTGGCGCTATCTTTACTCAGAGTCGGTTAATTTTTTAAATAATCGAAACCGATTTATTCATTATATTATTAATTTTTTTTTTTAATATTTAAATTTCGCGGAAAGTAAGTGGCGCTATCTTTACTCAGACTATAACATACTTATTTAATTTATTTATTTTGAATTGTCAAATCTAATCTAAAAAAATTGTTGGAGTTGTTTGCTGGAGCGCGCGGTAGATAACGTCTTGTAAATTTTTAAATTTATTTGCTTTTAATTTTTAATATTTGCGGAAAGTTAGTGGCGCTATTTTTACTCAGACTATGATATACTTATATAATTTATTTATTTTGAATTGTCAAATCTAATCTAATCTAATCTAATTGTTGGAGTTGTTTGGTGGAACGCGAGGTGGATAACGTTATGTAAATGTTTAAATATATTTGCTTTTAGTTTTGAATTTTCGCGGAATGTTAGTGGCGCTATCTTTACTCAGTCGATTATTTTTTTATATAATCGAAACCGATTCATTAGATTATTCATTATTTCTTCATTAGATTAGATAAGATATCTATCCGAAGGAAAATTATTATCAATTGTGTATCATTTGTTTAATCATGCCATTAGCAATTGACGACATTTGCATTTGTGTAAATTATTTTTTTTTTTTTTGTTAATGCTTCCAATATCATTTGTATAAATCTTTGTAATAAATTGTTTTTTATTTATTTTATAATTTATTTATTTAATTGATTAATATTGAATTGTCAAATCTATATGGGATATGATAACATTTAAAAAATGAATAAAGAAACATAATTTTGTATTTGTTTGTCTTAGTTATCTATAATAGAGTTCAAAAACAATTGTTTGGTTAAACGCGTATTGGGTAATGTCATGTAAACGTTTAAATTTATTTGTCTTTAATTTTAATTTTCGCGTGCTGCAAAGTGCTGAAAATGACAATTCTCCGATATATTAATATCGTTATTGCTTATGTTCCTTTATTATTCATTAGATTAGATCTCTATCCGAAGTGAAATTATTGGCTATTGTTTATATGCTTAATCATTCTTCATCTCATGGCAGAGGATCAGGCTCTATCAATTTTAATATAGGAAAGTTTTCCCACATATAACTTTTCTGCTTATTTTTTCAATGGAATCGGCTTTTAATTGCATTAAATATCAACATCATAATTAATTTATTGTGGATTTTTGAATATGAGAAATTAGAATGAGAAAATATTAAAATTCATTAAGGGATCTGAATTTTTCTTCGTTCGATCCTTAATTGACAAATACAAACTTAATTGCTAAACACTAATACTACTCACCTGTGAAGGATGACTGAAATTGCTTACATGTTTCCACTGTATACACAATAGAAAACGCACAACTAATAAATTAAAAGCTGCTGTATGGATGATGCCTGTACGGAAATTCCGCTGAGTGTCAATCATCTACTCAGAGAGTTGAATTTCCATGAAATGAATGGTTCGCAGAAACCATTTGATTCCGCTGAATGACAAATCAATGACCTGAAGTTCAATAAATTGACAAATACAAACTTAAGTTCTAAACACTAATACTACTCATGTTGGCACTGTGGAAAAACATCATGAATATACGGAAAATAAAATTCATTATTTATTCACAGTATAAAAGGCACAAATAATAATTTAAAAGCTGCTACTTACTGTATGGATGGAGCCTGTGCGAAAATTCCCTTGAATACCAACAATCTACTCAGGGAGATCAATTTCCACGAAATAAATGGTTCGCAGAAGCAATTTAACATGGCATTTAGTTGTTACATACATTTTAAATGCACATGGGAATTTTAACAAGACGATCTCACAATATTTGCATTTGTATAAATTATTTGCTTTTTGTTATTGCTGGTCTTCCATTATTATTTATATGAATCTTTGTAATTAATTTTTAAAACAATATCATGAAAAACATCATAAATATACGGAAAATAAAATTCATTACTAATAAATCAAAACCAATAATCTACTCAGAGAACTAAACTTCCACGAAATAAATGGTTCGCAGAAATTATTTAATATGGCATGTATCTGCTACCTTGTAAATGCATATGGAAATTTAAACAAGTACAAATTATTTGTTTTTTTTATTGATGGTCTTCCATTATTATTTATATACATTTTTGTAATTAATTTTTATTTATTTATTTTATATTTTACTTATTTAATTTAATTATTTATTCACAGTATAAAAGTCACAACTAATAATTCAAAAGCTGCTACTTATTGTATGGATGAAGCCTGTGCGGAATTTCCTTTGAATACCAACAATCTACTCTGAGAACTAACTTTCCACGAAACGAGGGGTTCCCAGAAACCATTTAACATGGCATGTAGCTGTCACATTTTAACTGCACATAGAAATTTAAACAAGACGATCTGACGACATTTCCATTTGTATACATTTTTTGCTTTTTGTTATTGCTGGTCTTCCATTATTATTTATATAAATCTTTGTAATTATATTTTATTTATTTATTTTATAATTTATTTAATTTATTTATTATATACAATATAAAATGCACAATAAATAAATTAAAAACCTTTACTTACTGAATGGATGAAACCTGTGCGGAAATTCCGCTGAATACCAATAATCTACTCAGAGAACTAAATTTCCACGAAACGAGGGATTCCCAGGAACCATTTAACATGGCATGTAGCTGTTACATTTTAATTGCACATAGAAGTTTAAACAAGACGATCTGACGACATTTCCATTTGTATAAATTATTTGTTTTCCGAAATTGTTTATATAAATCTTTGTAATTAATTGTTATTTATTTTATAATTTACTTAATTTGTTTAGAATTGTCAAATCGACATGAGATACTGAGACACTTAGCAAATGAATAAAGAAACATTATCGCTCATTGGTTAATCGATAACTCTCTGTTACTTTCAATTAATCGTTATCCAACACTCATTAATGTTAAAAGCATTTGTATAAATTATTTGTTTTTAGTTATGGTCTTCCAATTTTTTTTTATATATAAATCTTTGTGATACATTTTGATTAATTTAATAAATGAATAAGGAAACATAATTTTTTATTGGGTTTTTTTAGTTAATGTCATGTAAATGTTTAAATTTATTTGCTTACAATTTTTAATTTTCCCCGAAAGTTAGTGGCGCTATCTTTACCCAGATAATAATTTACTTATTTAATGTATTTATTTAAATCTACATGAGATACTATAACATTTAATAAAAAAATATTTGTTTAATTTATATTATAATTAACTTATTAAATTTATTTATTTTTAATTGTCAAATCTACATGAGATATTATAGCATTTAATAAATGAATAAGGAAACATAATTTTTTATTGGGTTTTTTTAGTTATCCATAAGAGAGTTAAAAAAGTTGTTGGAGTTGTTTGGTGAAACGCGGGGTGGATAATCTCATGGAAATGTTTAAATATACTTGCTTTTAATTTTCGCGGAAATTTAGTGGCGCTATCTCTACTTAGAGTCGATTAATTTTTTAAATAATCGATTTCTGCAAGAATTCATATCGAGGTGCCCATCCACTCAAACAGAACATTTCGTCTCCTCTCTCAAACATCGCTCTAGCGCGAAAGGGCCACACTTGACACTATACAGTTATCCAATCATAACTCACAATATATGTAAAAGGATTCAGGCTTATATTTTCCAACTCGGACACAACACTAATATTGAAATTTATTAATGAACCTATTTTAAATATTTTATGGATGTCAGCTCCTGTTGAAATACTATTGTCAATATACCTACATTATATTAATAATATTTCCTAATGTAAATGTAAATCTTAAGATTTAAACCAAATTTTTGTATACGGTAAAGTTTTAATTTCAACAAAACAAACCAAAGTCATTGTAATCCATAATTTTAAATTATGGATTAGATGCATTTATATTAAATCGCTCTTTAAGTAGAGTTCTTTAAGATATTAATGAAAATAAATATTATTCAAATTTAAATTCTATTGTGTATTCTACTGTATGCCAATAGATGTTCCTATTGCTGTTAGCATCCGATCTGAAGCTAAAGGTTTCTTGGTCGCAGAGCATTGTTTTATAGCGTGGAGCGTACCCATGAGTCAGGCTTGTGTGGTTTATGACAAGTCATATCAGGCCAAATTTACAGCCTTCTGTAGTTGTTTATTTTCACTGAAACTGCACAAACTTGTTGTTTTCATATTTGTCGATGTTTATCGACTAGTTATTAAAGTGTTTTCTCGGTACTGATGATCGGTCTATTCTGCGGGACTGACAGTATATCTGCTGTAAATATTTTGTTCCCGTTTATGTTTTGATCAGCGGAATCCTTATTTCGAGCAGTTATCCTTAAGTCAGCACTCCACATAACATAATGGAACTTCTCCCTGATGTGTACAAAGTCTAGTCCGTGGCCTCAGCTCATTTTCTCGAAATTTCTTTAGATTGTCTTGTTCTGCCTCTAGAGTTGCGTCTAATACGGAGGACCGGTGCGCAGAAGTTCCAGAAGACATCCTTAATTTTTTCTGCTTTGTTCCACCTTCCGCATTAACTCCTCGGCATGCTATTTACCCATTAGACCAAAGACCACATTATAGATGGACCCCAACATCTGCAACAGTGTGCTTGGTAAACGCTGCTTGCTCGGTGTCCTTATGTGTTTGATGATATCGTCATGTTATAGCAGCCTTTTTGCCTTGCTGTCCAATGTTGACATTATTGCATCCACCTGTGCATCATTTTTAAGCGTTTCACCAATATGCTGGGTTGCCGCCCACGTTTCGTCCATTCGGTGTTTGAACGCGTCGTAGTCCTCCTTGTTCGCATGTATAATTATATTCCATGATGTTGTTGATAGGCCCACAATGCCCAGATCTTCGTAAAATATTCCTGCTTTATCTTTAACTTGCGATATATTTTGACAATTTAAATTGTTTAATATAATTAAAAATGCTAAGATACAAAATATCATATTTTTATTCTTAGCTTTTCTCACAACTACAACAGTAATCGGACATCAGCTTTGCAAAGCAACTACAAATTTACGCCAAACTATTTATACTACACATAGATACTACAATAAACCAAACGGTAGCTATTGCAACAACCGCAGACACAGCTACAACAGCTACAACTCATCGGCATCATCAACTAATAATAATTACAGAAATTACAAATCTATGTCAAACTATCTATACTAGCCAGATCTACAACAATAACAAACACAGCTACAACAACAAATATAACTACTACTCATCAACATCATATCATAAACAATAACAGCAACATACTATATTTATACTAGTCACAACTGCAACAATAAACCAATTAGCAGCTCTTGCAACAACTTCAGACACAGCTGTTAACAGTATCTGCGTACACAACTCATCTGCAACAACAACCACAACCCAATTGCAACAATCCAAATATACTACGAACTATGGCAAACTACCAATACTATTCACAACTACGTGCAACAACTCAAACATCAATCATTGCAATATCTACAACTGCAACAAACTATAAACTATTTCAAAGCAAATCCAAATCTACCACTTACCAGCAATGCTAGTCCCAACTACAAGAATAAACCAATCAGCAGCCATGCAATAATTACAGACACAACTACAACAGCAACTAAAACTCAACGGAAACAACATATTCAACTCAACTAAAAAACTACTACAACTTACTAAACAATCACTATAATCCAATCACAAATCCACGCCTATCTACCAACATCAGTCACACATACAAAAAATAATCAAACAACATGCATTTAACAGACACAATTACAGCACAAGTGTATCTCAACTGCAACATCAACCACAACATACTATAAAATACTGCAAAGCAACTACAAATTTACGACATTCTAACAATACAAGTCAAAACTAAAACATTAAATCAATTAGCAGCCATTGTATCAATTACAAACACAGGTACAACGACTCACAACAACTAAAACTATACTAAGCAACAACTGCAACAGAATAGCTACAACTACTGAAACTGAACTACAACAAAAACTCCAACATAAACTCCATATAAACAATTACAAAACAACTACAAACTTACGACTAACTAATCATAAATACAACAACAAAAATACCTGCATTATTTGCAACAACTTCAGACACAGCTACAACTACTTCATATACTACACCTCTACTGCAACAATTACAACTACAGCAGCAACCTCAACTACATCACCCTAGCAGCAGATGCATCAACTAGCACCCCATTGCCCCTACCCACAGCAGCAGCTTCATTAACATATACCAACTGCAACACAACAACACAACTACTCCCAGCCAAACAATAAATAAAATAATTTGAATTTAATGTCAATAAAATTTCTTATTTAAACTAAGTAACTTCATTTTATGTTTGTACTTTTAAGTAGTCATGTTTTAGGCTAAGTCATCATTGTTTTAATTGTTATTTTTAGTATGCAAGTAGCCACTAATATTTATAAATTGCTTCTTGAGTAGTAAAATCAATATATAAAAAAAAATTAGCTTTATTAACCATTCTGTGAATGGGCCTGCCACTGTAAAAAAAAAACAGCATTATAGCACGCCACAAAGCAGTTCAACATGCAGTACAAAAATAAGCAGTACAAAGCAGTTCACCATGCAGTACAGAAACAAGCGCCATTTTGGATTTGCCTGATGTTTGCATCATGCTGAAATTGCGCGCGTGTACTTCAATTCAAATAAGCGCCATTTTGCTTGGCTGGATATATCAACTCATTTTGAAGTTCCCTGATGTTTGAATCAGCTTTATTAACAATTGTGGCACTGTAAAAAACAGCATTATAACTCGCCACAAAGCAGTTCAGCATGCAGTACAAAAATGATATATCAAATGTAGCTTTATATTTATTGCTTGGCTGAAATCTAACTCCTCTTGGATTTGCAACACAGTTGCATCTATTTGCGACCTTAGTTAGCGCTGATGTGAATGGGGTTACCGCTGCTTTGATTTAATTTTACCTTAGACAACGGAATACAAAGGAAGGGCAAGTGAGCCTCACAAACGTGAAAATATCTTTCATTTCTTACCAATCTGTACATTAAGTCCACGACTGCGTTAGACGCCAGATAGCGCACTTATTTTCACGTTGCTCCATCGAATGTACGTGAAAGAATTTCATAACACTCAATTTGTTTAGTTATTATACCATTTACCCATTGAAAAATGTATATTAACTTAGTGAAAATGTATGCAACAGGCAGAAGGAGGCGTGGCAGACTTTTTAAAGAATATATATTCTTGATCAGCATCAATAGCTTAATCGATTTGGTCATGTCCGTCTGTCTATATGATACCAAACATTGGTTTTCCGCCTTTTGGATGCCACGCCCATTGCCCCTATAAAACGAATTTTTTGGATTTATAAGAACACTAGGAAAGCTTGAATCACTAAATTTTATGTCCCCTGGCAACATTATGCAGAATGCATTTTCAAGTTTTAAATGCCACGCCCACCGCACCTAAAAATCGATAAGCCGAATTAAAAGAAAAATATAAAAGTTACAAAACTTTTTGCATCCATGCTTGTGCCGACAGCGCACGCACAGTCAGTGTGCAGTCGGTGTGTCAATGCGTCAATACATGTGTATTTGACTGTGACTATAAAAATAATAATATTAATAATATTAAGCATTATTTTTGAATAGCCAAAGGTAAATGGTATCCTACTATCGAGTGCACTCGAATGTAGCTTTCCTCACTTGTTTGTAATTATTGTAATAGAAAAATCAAAATTTTTATGATAAACTTGTAAAGATTAAAGTTTTCTTATTTTTGTTGTTGTAATAATAAATATTTAGAATACTTGCAATTTTTTTTTATATTTTTTTCAAATTCAATTGCTAAAACAGCTTAGGTTTTAAAGAATACGTTGAACAGTAGTATTTCATATTTAGGATGGGGTTTCAATCGCCTTGCAGCGGGTATACAATTCAAAATATATCGATGAAAACGCTGACCTATTAGACGATTATCAACCATTATTAAAGAGTTTTTATTTTGTCACAAGCTGTAAAATATATAAGTCTAAATATAAGCCTCATAAATATTAGTTTCTTAGACGATTATCAACCATTATTAAAGAGTTTTTATTTTGTCACAAGCTGTAAAACATATAAGCCTAAATATAAGCCTCATAATTATTAGTTTCTTTAATATATGAATTACTGTGTTGCTGGCGGCGCTTTTTTGGAATTTTCTTCGTGAATAAACTCTCTGCATATTGTTAAGTTTATTAATTATTAAGTTAGATGATGGTGTTACAATAAAAATAAATACATAATGGATTTAATATGAATGTTGAAGGGTAACAATCGCAACAAAATCATCCATTCAGATCCATGTATATGTACATTTCATCCTCCATTATGACGGAGATGTTCCTTTCGTCTCGACAGCTTAAAGATGCCGTTGAAGTACCTAGTGCATAACATGGCTTGCCGCAGGGACTATGATAATTTAAATTTGTAAAGTGCACAGCCCTTCTCACATACTTGGATTGGTACTTGCGAAAATGATGAAATAATTATTCTAGTCCCTAGTTCACTCCTCTTTTCCCTGCTTACAGCTTAGGTGTTACCCTAGTCAGGAATGTGTTATAATTATCCACTTGTTGAATTGAGGCCAAGACTTCTAGGCCTCCTGAATAATTGTAAAGAAAACACAGAGTTCATTTTGTTAGGGCCAAATTCGCCAAGTTCATGAATTGATACATCTCTTAAAGCCGTAATATATGAGCGCCATATGTAAGCTATAAAAAATGAAAAACGAAAAAATTTATTAGACAGTACTGAAATAAATGTCCATGATTGCTTTAATATTGAAAACGGTATGTGTGATTTAAGTATACATATTCAAGTCTAACACCGAAATTTGAATTGACTTAGAAATATTAAAAAAAAAACAACAAAACGTATTTCTTATATATATTGTGTAACCTTCAATATAGTATTAACGCCGACATCTTCTATTCTTTTAATTTTAATTATACTGATTCTATTAACTAATGTGCCAGTGCATGATACCACTTGCAAATTGGATAAAGGTGAATTCACACATACTAATCGTCAATAGTTCATCCAATGCTGTAAAAAGTGTGTCCCAAAAATAAATGATATTTATAGTTTACTCAAACAACATGCAACGCCACCTATCAAAAACTTGCAGTATTAAAAACATAAACAATTAACTTCATGTAAATCGGTTGACAGATAGCAAAACGCCATTTGTATAAAAGAAAAATTGACAAAAAACACAGAAGTTAATGGCCCGAAAACGAGGCGTGTACAATGACAGTATCCATTTATTTCCATTGAGTCCCCAAATAGTGAATTTCACAGACAAACGTACATAGACAGGCTATTAGCTAGTATACATATGTGTGTATTAGTATATGTAATATGTTTAACGAACACTTAAGCACTTGTAGTAGGCCCATCACCTCAACACAAAATCGTACTATATACCACCGCTCTACGAGTCCAAACAATATGAAATGCCGGCAATGACTGAACTTTGAAATCGGCTGCTGCTTTGTCCAACGCTACCAGCGTCGCTGACTGTAGCATCCTCATCGCCAGACAGAATGAGTAGCTGCGTCGACAGCGACGTCAACGTCAGGGTCTGACGGTTAGGATTATCTCCGTCGGCAGTTGCCCTTCGGTGGTCGCTTCGTTGGCAGTATTGAAACTGTAGCCATTATTGAACGACGCACGCTGCGTCGCCAGCAGCACGAAATAGCAGAATTGTGTCGTTCTCTTTCTAGTTCTGTTCTCTTTACTATCTATGGTATATGAATTGAGTAAATGGGACTTTTGTTGTTGTTACTTAAATTCTAAGCTTTCAATTTCTCTTTTGCATTTTAATCTATCTATATCTATATATGTAGAACCTGCATAAATGGATTGGTATCAGAACATCAGATGTGTGAACTATATTCGAGCACACTTCACTGTTAGATACCATTTATCACCTTTATCCATAACAAATCCATTTCGAATAACAAATTTAACGAGCACGCAACAACACGTTGAAATGCACCTTTTCATTCAGTTAAACGAATTAATATTACTTAAAAGAAATTTATCCGATTTGCGGCGATTGTTAACATAATATCAAGTTATATACTATGTGTTCCAAGTGGCAATGAATAATGTAGCTCTTTCAGTTCCTGACTTCTGTGTGTTCACTGGAACACATATTTGCACCTAAAAGAAATCTAAATTTTTGTGGGATTGAAATATTTAAATACTTATGCAGTTTTTTAATTAAATAGAGATAATTATATTAAGTTTTTATTAAAAACCATTGTTGCCAACTTGTACACCGCAACAACACATATGCACGCTCATGTTTATAATAAAAAGCTGTCGTATCATTAAAATTATCGCTCATTTCTGATATTAGTTTATTTATACTTGCAACAAGCTAATGCGGAAGCACGTGTTGCAGCCAAAAGTTAATACGCTTTTTTTATTAAATGCGCGTGCGCGCTCTTAATTCGGCATCAAAGAAGAGCAATGCAACGTTTTTGGCGGCCGTCAAAGGTTTAAAGCCTGACCTAGGATAAACAATCAAATGAATCAATGAATATCTGTGATTATGTACTTTAAAGCAGTTTTAGATGCCAACGACGTTTAGCTGCTATCAAATTTTATTGTAGGTTTTTCTTACTTAAATGGCTAACAACAGAGACATAAATACCGCTATTGACGCTGAAGAATAAAAACAATAATGTCTATCACGCCCCTAAAAAACAATATCTTTTCAAAATTAACTTGATCTGCGTATGCTATAGAGGAATCACCGTTCCAAATTTGGTGTCTCTGACTCTTATAACATTTGTGTTTATGTAAAACAATATTAGACAAATTATAAATCATAGAACTTTGTGATTAATACACTTATTATAATTTTATATAGTATATTAAGAAAAACAAGTTTTTTTTCTTAGCAGGTCACGCATACAATTTTAGCGAAGGTGTTGAAGCATTAATGTTGTCAATTTAATGCGGTATGTCATTAGCAATTGGATGAATATTTTGTAATAATAATTTAAAGTTTGGAGTACATATGTATGTGTTGCTGCGGTGTACAATTCATTTAACTAAATGGAATGTATTTCAATGGTTGTTACGTTTTCGTTAAATTTCATATATAGAATGGATTTGTTATGGATAAAGGTGATAAATGGTATCTAACAGTGAAGTGTGCTCGAATATAGTTCACACATCTGATGTTCTGATACCAATCCATTTATGCAGGTTCTACATATATAGATATAGATAGATTAAAATGCAAAAGAGAAATTGAAAGCTTAGAATTTAAGTAACAACAACAAAAGTCCCATTTACTCAATTCATATACCATAGATAGTAAAGAGAACAGAACTAGAAAGAGAACGACACAATTCTGCTATTTCGTGCTGCTGGCGACGCAGCGTGCGTCGTTCAATAATGGCTACAGTTTCAATACTGCCAACGAAGCGACCACCGAAGGGCAACTGCCGACGGAGATAATCCTAACCGTCAGACCCTGACGTTGACGTCGCTGTCGACGCAGCTACTCATTCTGTCTGGCGATGAGGATGCTACAGTCAGCGACGCTGGTAGCGTTGGACAAAGCAGCAGCCGATTTCAAAGTTCAGTCATTGCCGGCATTTCAAATTGTTTGGACGCGTAGAGCGGTGGTATATAGTACGATTTTGTGTTGAGGTGATGGGCCTACTACAAGTGCTTAAGTGTTCGTTAAACATATAACATATACTAACACACACATATGTATACTAGCTAATAGCCTGCCTATGTACGTTTGTCTGTGAAAGTCACTATTTGGGGACTCAATGGAAAAAAAAGTGGATGCTGTCGCTGTACACGTCTAGGTCAAAAAGGGCCATTTCTGGTTGTAGCCAGGACTAAGTGCGAATATATGTGTTTTAGTGCGTGAGTGTCCTTCCATTTGTAGTTTTGTTTGCCCTAGTGGGTAGTGTATACATGTGAAAGCCCAAACTATGCACCACAATTTCAATTGCTGGACGCTGGACACACACACGCAAGCAGGCAATACATTCTATATATGATAAGTGTATTTGTTTGAGGGAATTAGCTGGTTATTTACCTCAGCAAATGTACTCCTCATAAAATATGTAATAAAAACACAATGATTTAAATATCTCCGAATATTTATGTAATCCCTTAGGTAGATGGATTCCTATAACGTTGCTAATGCTCGATAATTTTAGGACGTCCTTTGATTATGCTACCAATAATAACATGTGAAACTATATATATTTTTTGTTTACGATATTCTAACAGATTGCATTACATAGTGGCAGTTTTATTTAAATTAACGAAGATTAAATTAGGAAGCCCTGTCAGCCAACTTTAAGTACTGCTAGAATTTACTTCGTGGGAGGTAGTGACGTGAACGGGTGCTAACCATTTGTCGTTTTAATATTATTTAAGAAAGAGATTCGCTGCTATTCCCATAGCTGAAGGTGTAAAATATTATTATGTGGTTATTCGTCTCGTCATTTCTGTTAACAGTCTGCAGCAGTCAGCCTTTTATCATAGCTTCGGTGGGAACTTTTCTGTGAATAATTGCTATTTCGAGTATCCTTCGCTGCGTCAAACACCCCTAATGGATGCTCTTTGAGTGGTGACCCGACCCGTTATGAAAAGAGTCGGTTATAGAGTTGCACTTTGGACTATATGTGTGTGAAAATAAATCTTTTGTTTTATACTTTTCATATTAGAAAATCCTGAAAGCATACACAAACAAGGTTTTGTTGACGTTTATTTTGTAACCATCAAACATAATTTCAAATATGTACTGTATTTTTGCACTATTCCTCCATTACACACACTAAATTACACTTTTAGTGTACTATAGTAATTCCTAATATTTATATCCTTGCAGAGGGTAATAATTTTAGCGGAATGTTTGCAATGTACAGAAGGAAACATCACCGATTATAAAAAGTATATTTATTATTGATCAGTATCAATAGCCTAGTCGATCATATCCGTCAGACTGTCCGTCGCCGATCATATAAAGTATATTTATTATTGATCAATATCAATAGGCGAGTCGCTTAATCCATATCCGTCAGTCTATCCGTCGCCATTTCTGTTACAACGGAAACGAATCTCGCAGTTTTAAAGCTATCTTGATTAAACTTGGTATACTACTGTGGGGAAAAAGTAGGGTGAATATTTTTGTAAAGTCAAAATTCTTTATTTATTCTCCTAAATCAATTTCATCCCCTTCAAAGTAATCCCCTCCCGATAAAATACACTTATGCCAACGTTTTTTCAAATCCTCGAAACAGGCCAAACAGTCCCTTTCCGGTATAGCCATGAGTGACCTCGTCGATTTTTCTTTTATCTCTTCAATCAACTCGAAACGCGTTCCCCGGAGTGACCTCTTGAGTTTTGGGAATAGCCAGAAGTCACACTGAGCCAAATCAGGAGAATACGGTGGTTGCGGAACGATATACGTCGAATTCTTGGCGAAATGGTCATGAAGAACGAGTGCAGTGTGCGACGTTTTCGGTACCAAACGAGATTTGATTTTTCGTAGGCCCAAACGGTCTTTCAAAATGGTTTTCACAGATCCTTCTGATATTCCGATCATATCAGTGAGGTCTCTAATAGTCAACCGACGATTTTGAGCACTAATTCCTTCACTTCATTGACGTGTTGGTCATCTGTTGACGTCGATGGTCGTCCGGAGCGCTCCAAGTCATCAACACGTTCCCGACCCTCTTTGAAGTCTAACACTTATAAACATTTTTCTGGGACATGGTAGAATCACCAAAGGCCATCTCCAAACTTCCTCACCGTTTCCGCAGCCGAAATTTCATTTCGCAAACAAAATATGATGACACTTCTCTGCTCAATTAAATCAGACATTGTAAAAATCGCCAAATGCACTCTTGATCGTTTGGTAAACAAAAGCGTAAATATAGTACTCATACTGACATCGTCATGAAATTCCCGCCAAATGTCATCAACAGTCCTGCCAACTCGAGAATAACATCTTAAGCCCGCGAATTTTAAATTGATAATTCACCTTACTTTTTGCTCACAGTAGTATACGAGGTGTGTTCAAAATATAAAGTCACCTAAAAATTTCGCAACGTATTTTCGCCCATATGCTTTCGAGGACATGCCTATTTTGCTTGCACGATCCAGAACATACAAGTAAACTCTCTAAAGAGTAAAAGTGTAACGTGAAAAGAGCAGTCTTTGAAATAGAACTATACATTTTAATGATGATTCAACCTTTAAACGTTTTTTTTTATTGGCTGTAATTTTTTTTAAATGTTTCACTACAATTATTTCGATCGAACAAATTTTTGTAATTATTTGCTGGATACTTGCTTAACCAAATATTAAAGTTTTTATATTTTACTTAATATTGGAGATGGAAATATAAATATAAGGTTATTAGGATACAAATATTAGTTGCCACTGCAAGCGCGTAGTTCTAGTTTTATTCGTTGCATCTGGTTATGCTATACTTTTTTGTAAAGCTCTTCTCACGTGCTAACACGTGTTTTCTTGATTATTAATGCTTTTAAGTCGTTCGTGAGTTATAGCGTCGCAAATATGGAGCAAAATAAAGAGAAAATGCGGCATATTTTACAGTACTACTACGATAAAGACAAAAAATACGCCAATAAAATTTGTGCAGTTCATGGACCCGATACAGTTTCCATTTACACCGCACACAATGGTTTCAACGTTTTCGTTCTGGTGTAGAGGTGGTCGAAGATGCGCCACGCTACGGAAGGAATGTCGCCGAAAATTGTGATAGAATCGATTGGTCTAAAGAGACCGGCATAGTAACATTGGTCAATACCTGGGTATGAGTCATGAGTCATCAAACCGTTATAAGCCATTAAAAAAATATTTATTGAGATGGTGGGTATGGTACTAAAAGTTAAAAAATACTTTAAATGCGTATGCTACACACAAGCTTTCATACCCAGTTTGATGTCTTTAGCTCTTGTAATGACCAAGTCGATTCCGGTATTTGTTACATATATCTGCACCAAGTTAATATATCATGTACCTTTTGTTAATAGGTATAAAAAATGGTAAAAACTCTGACATATAAATATATTTCCAGTCTTTGCAAGTATTGTTTCTGTGAAGAGTTACAGTTTTAATTCTACTTATTGTTGTGATATATATGGAATACTCACTACAATATATGAAAAGGTTAATACATTTCTTGTTTTCAATTACAATGTCTTTTTCAGCATTTTCTACTTCACACATAATGCGCACAATGCTTGACGTCGTTAACCTCTTGGTGCTGTCATCGTTCCCCACACAGGCATTGAGTGATTTGCGTACACCTTTATTCCTTTTGGAGCCTCCCCAACTTCTGATTTTTGGTAACGATACTGGTGCACTAGTTAAATGCTCGGCTCATGGAAATCCACCGCCGGAAGTTTCATGGATTACACGCGATGGTACGCAGGCATCACAGATTCCTGGATTAAGGTGAACCTTACAGTCTACAGAAAACGACCTTTCCGACATAGTATAGTATACGAAACTGTACTTTATGATCGTCATCTGTTCTGATAAATTTTTTTGAGTTTTAAGTTGATTTAATTTAATTTCTGCACATTTAAGTCATTATCCTTATTGGGATACGACTACTGGGTATGGGTATGAAGCTTTAAATACAAGTATTCGTAAGTACGATACCCAAATTTGCATTTAAAAATTAATTCCTAATATTAAATACTTATACTTATACTTCTATAATTTTAGTATTTTTTTTAAAAAACATTTTTTGTTTCATAGAAAAATGAGTGAAGCACCGTGATTCTAATTGGGTTAGCGGTAATTTAGAGTCGCGCGTTGCAACTTTCTTTACTTGTTTAATTTTCGACCTCGTTGACCTTTCTGTGAAAATGTCCATATTGTTGAATTGTAAGAGATTTTTTCAGAAAAATATCAGGAAACGGTACACTGTATTTTCCACCGTTTTTGGCACAATACTTTCGCACCGATGTGCACGATGCTGTATACCGTTGCCAAGCCACCAATGAGGCCGGCTCGATATTAAGTCGTAATATGCTGGTGCAAGCAGGTAAGTCAATAGAAAAGTAATAATAAATACAATAAGTATGTAGAAAAATCATACCACAAAATAAAGTAAGTAACATATTTGGTCCGTCAGTTTGTATGAAACCGTCTGTTTCAACAACTTAAGGATATATCATTTTCACCGTCTATACAAATAGAAAGCAACGAATATCGACTTAACTAAATAATGCGGCTTTTATGAGAGTTCAAATTTTCTTAACTTGTTTTTATGTATTTTACTACGCAGTGGTACGCCGACAGTTTCAAGTACATGTAGAAAACACTGAAGTATTTATAGGGAACTCAGCGTTAATTAAATGCGTTATACCTGAATATGTTCAGCACTATGTACGAATCTCTACCTGGCACCGTGGCGAGGAGACACTCTTACCCGACTCATTGGATGCTGGTGAGTGATGAATATTTTTATACCCTTCCTGTAAAATATTTTTGCCAGATGTGTTAAAAGTAGAGTGGAAAGTGTCTCCGATCATTATTGATTATTGATTGCCAATTCCATATTCCAAATATTATAGAAGCTATCGGAAAATTAAACATAGTAGAATTGGGTGTCCCAGAAGCTACACAATATATAAAGTGAAAGATTAATAAACAATAGGATAGACAATAGGTACTATGTCTGCAAGCTTATAAAACCTTTAATACACCTAATGTAACGTTTTTTTTTTCAATTTTATCCTATAGCTTCTTTAGGACCGATCCGATGAAAATTTCGATTATTTAAAGAATTTCAATATTAAATTTAATATCGTGCCTATGCACATTATTACTTCTTGTACTTCATAATTTGCTATTAATCTTACTTCAGGAGGGCGTCATATCGTGTTAGCCGGATCCGGAGATCTTTTTGTGCGCTCAATTCGTTTTGAAGATAGTCTTGTAAAATACAGTTGCTTGGTAACGAATACTCTAAACGGAGATTGCCAACGCAGTGAAGAGATTATGCTACAAGTACGAGGTAATATGCACATTTAAGGTCCAACTAGCTTTACCATTAACTTATAGAATCGATCTCACATAGAACTAAACAAAAACGTAGCACCGCGTAGCAGCCAAAACCCGGTAATGGAAATGAATGTGGAACGAGGCAATGATATTCATTTGCCTTGCAACATACAAGGCAATCCACTACCGATGTTTTCGTAAGTACTACATTATTAAACAAAATGGAAACTTAACATTCTTATTATAACTTAAATTCATGCATGAAAAAAATCAAGCTAAGCTATATCAATATATTATATATGTCGAATCTAACAATTCCAAAAGATTTGAACGCAATTATCTTAAATATTAAAAAATCAAAATTATACACTTTACGTTAAATGTCTCTTCACTTATTTAACTTACAGTTGGTATCGCGTTTCAGACTCTGCAGCGCTTTATCCTATAACATCATCGCTACGCATAATACTCTCACGCAGTTTACTACTTATAAAAAATGCTGACGAGCGTGATAATGGGAAATGGGTACGTTTTCTCCAGTTCACCTTTCAATCCCACCCAATAATAGACGCCGACCAGCTGACATCGTCGACAGCCTTACGAAAATCAAGTAAAATATATTTAATGATATTTTCAGATTTGTCAGGCATCTAATCAGTTAGGAGAGCAACGTATTGAAATTCGTCTGATTGTAAATACTGTTTTATCTGTGCACATATTCCCGCAAGTACAAGTTGTTAATTCGGGCGGAACAGCAATTTTTAATTGCACGATAACAGGCTCTGCAGTCGATGTTATTGACTGGCTACATAATGGCAAGCCGCTGCAAGCGAATAATGCACTCCATACAGGTGATAAGTAAGTAGAAAATGCTTAACCCAACACATTTTTATACCATTTACCCATTGAAAATGGGTAAAAAATGGTATATTAACTTTGTGCAAATGTATGTAACAGGCAGAAGGAGACAGACCATACAAAGTATATATATTCTTGATGAGCATCAATAGCCGAGTCGATTTGGTCATGTCCGTCTGTCTGTTCGTCTGTCCGTCTGTATGGACGCACAGATCTCAGCTATTAAAAGAGCTAGAGTCACCAGACTTCGTGGGAGTGTGCGTGTATTGAATACGCAGATCGAGTTTATTTCAAACTTGATGTGCCACGCCCACCGCCTCCGCAAATCGATAAATGCGTATTTCGATTTTTTCCAAATAATTCAATAACGAAAAGAGATAAACGCACCAAATTTGGTAGAAGGGTGTCTTGCAACATTATGCAGAAGTTGGATTTTAAACTTTTGGATGCCACGCCCACCGCCTCCAGAAAACACATTTTTATAGTTTAAAAGAACACTAGAAAAGCTAGAAGCACCAAATTTGGAAGTAAGGTGCCTAATAATATTACGGAGAATGCTGAATTTCAACTTTTGGATGCCACGCCTACCGCCCCCAAAAATCGATTTTGTAAATCGGTAAATCAAATTATAGGAAAAGTAGAAAAGTTTCCGAAATTTTTTTTAGGTATTATTGTAGATAATAATAATATTGACCAACCCTATAAATTTAAATCGGATCGGACAATAAACACAGCAGTTATAGGCACGAGAAGTTTCGCTCACAGCAGTAGACGCCCGACGCCCACGCCGACTGCGCACGCACAGTCGTCGTGTAGTCAGTGTGCAGTCGGCATGTGCCATTAGCGTCAATGCATGTGTATTTGTCTTCGAAAATATGCGATGCGTTGTTATTCGCCGAATAAAAGTAATTAATATTAAGAATTATTTTTTAACAGCGAAGGGTAAATGGTATCTTACTGTCGAGTGCACTCGACTGTAGCTTTCTTCACTTGTTCTATATATACTCTTTATCAACAAAAGAAGCGGAAGTTGAAAATGCCCATGTAAAGTATGAAGTATGCCAAACGTCAATATTGTACAGTTCTTTTGAGTACTATTTTACAGTATTGTGGTACAAAATATACAGTAAACACAATGTGCAGTGAGATAATATTGCACATTACAGAAACTGATGATTTATAATGTTTATATATATATAAAAAATGTCTGGTCATAAAAACAAACAAATATATTTTCTTGAGTGTTCATTATATTTGTTCTGTTTTCTTTAGAAACTATATTTAAAAGTTGCAATCTGCTGAATGGTTAAATTGTATAGCATGCCACATCGCAATATGCGTGTAGCATTCGTGTGAACAAAGTCAATACATGTAAGATCATAAACTCAGTGAAACATTGCTTTTTAGAGGTTAACGTTTTTAATCATACTCTCCAAATCATAAATATAATGCTCAAGCCTATTGTTTATTCCAGAATACGTTTTCTATCGAAGAACTCATTATTAGTAAATAATATTGGCCAACAAGATCGAGGCGTCTATCAGTGCCATGTGGAAAGCCAACAATCTAGTGCACAGGCTATAGCGGAGCTGAGACTAGGAGGTAGGTTCGATGGAAACTAGATGTGAAAAAAGAAAATAATGGTATCCATAAACTATTTAACTTATAGACACAGTTCCCGAACTCATTTACACATTCATTGAACAAAATGTACGTCCGGGGCCATTAATATCGCTCAAGTGTTCTGCCAGTGGCATTCCGCCGCCGCAGGTAAGTCTAACTATTGAATAGATTTGTTATCAATTATCACCTTATAGGCGATTGTAGATGTTTTATTAAGTTCAATTTTTTTTATAATTATTTTACAAATAAAAGACATTGAAATGTCTTAATCCAACTCGCCACATCTCATTTTAAGAGTGCTCATTGACCCAAAATTTCAACAAAATCGGTTAACTATATAAGGAGCAGTCGCTTAAAAACTGAGTTTTTGTATGAAAACAAAAATAATTTTGCATACTATTATAGATCAGACAACCTTGTCAATAGCATATTCTAAATTCCATTAAATCAGATTACTATATCCAAAGCTTGTAAAGGAACGACCGGACGAAATCAATATAAGTATTACATATTAGCTACGTCATAAGTGGATAACTGTATATAGTACTGAATACAACAATAGTTTATGTACAAAGGATATGCAATCCCGATAGGTCGAGGTAACGTTTCTTCTAGAACAAACAAGGCAGATGTTCTTCCCACCCATGACCCATGAACATTAAATTAACCAAAGCAAAAACATGGACTTAAATCACGAATGATGTAATTTGGAAATAAACGTTGTATTGTTGGATGTTTGTAAGAAAATTACGTGTTTCGGGTGTTTCACAATAAGGCTATGAATGTAATGACGCATGTCCCTAACAATGCAGCACAAACACGCGGGTTAGCTGTTCTATTATTATTTTTTTTTCAGTTCTATTCGCAATGGTGATTCAAAGAGAACACAAATATTTGATTGTTAAGTTCTTATAAAATGTATAACAATCATACTACAAAACCGTCTCGACATCGTTGACGTTTTATATAAAGCAAAATCGGTAGAGTCGTTCTTGAGTTATAAATGGTATATATCGTGTTATGTGTTACCATTTATAATATATGTATTTAAAATAAATTAATAATTCGAGCGGATTCGATTGTAGCTTTCTTTGATGGTTCTTTCAGTTTCATTGGCTTTTGGATTCGCAGCCTATAATGGAGGTATCCTTGCATCAACGCTTTGGTATAGGGCAATATGTTGACATATCTGGCGATGTGATAAGTCATTTAAATATTTCACATGTGCGTCCGGATGATGGTGGTCTATATAAATGTGTAGCAAGTAATTCAATGGGCAACGTAGAACACTCAGCAAGGCTTAATGTTTATGGTAAGTGCACCAACACGGTCAACATTAGAAGGCCGATTGTACTGCCAGAATTGTGTTCATAGTTGCATGTAATTGTATGTGTGAATTGGCATGAATGTGTAAGAACGGCCTTATGTGCAGAAAGGCCTGTGTGTCAGTTATTATGAATTTCTTAATCAGAAATATTTACTACCAAGAATGCACCAGCAGAGCTATTAAAATTAAGAATGCACATTTTTGAGTGTTCACTTTCCTTATTTTTTACACATATTGGTAACAATATATTTAAGGACCACCATTTGTACGTGCCATTGGACCTATTAAAGCCGTTGCTGGTGAGGATATAATTATGAGCTGTCCGTTTGCCGGCTACCCAATAGAACAAATTCGTTGGGAAAAAGGTCATCATGAATTATCAACAAGTAAGGCATATTCCAAAGGAAAATACAAATTCGAGATACTGTGTTCTCCAATCCCTTTTTAATTATTTTACTCAGACAAATATTATTCACTAGGCAAACTACATGAGAGCGGAAAGCTAGTCATCAACAATGTGGAGGCTGGTCGAGACCAAGGCATTTATACATGTATTGTTCGCAGTAGAGAAGGGGAGGAAGCCCGCCGTGATGTACAATTAAATGTTAATAGTAAGAATTAAAAGCTGTGTATTGTATTCACCATTGAGAAATGGTAAAAAGTGGTATATTAATATTGCTTAAATGTATATAACAGGCAGAAGGAGATGAGGTTGGCAGAAAATTTATATTTTTGTGTTTTGATAAGGTAATGCAATCGTGTAATTTTTGTCATGTCCTTTGTCAATATTACCGCGTCGTTTTTGTGTCTATATTAACGCGTTGTTCTTTCAGTGGTAGAAACACAAAATTAAAAATTACGGGCTCTTATTTAATTTTAAATTAAATTTTGTTGGAAACCATAATAATTATAATCCGATCGGATTACTAACTGTAAAAAACATGAAGCCAAAGTCTTTCTCTTGAGAGCGTACAGTGCGAGTTTTCTTATGATTCATTCTATACTGATTGTACACAAATAAGTATTAAAATATATATAGTATTTGGACAAAGTAGCTGGATAGGCTCGGCTCTAGTTTTCTGTCCTTGTTTTATATATTTAACAGCGATTGCGATCGACTTTACTCATCTGACTTCTTCTATATCAAATTTTTTTTTGTAGGCCCGCCAGTTATCGAGGCTTTTAAATTTCCGAAAAATCTTCAGGAAGGCGGACGCGCACAAATCACTTGTGCTGTGTCCTCTGGAGACATGCCTATTTACTTTAGCTGGAGTAAGGATGATGCTTCAATACCCAGCAGCATGCAGGTGGGAGTCGCTTTGCGAATACTACTGTACCATATTTAACAGAATTTATCTAGCCTGCTAATGCTTAATATATGTATATATATATAATTTATATATATATTTTAAGATATCCGAAAAAAAAGAAGAATTTTACTCGCTATTAGTATTTAAGGATATTAACGCACGACACAGTGGGAAATACACATGCTACGCTAGTAATTCTGCTGCTAAGGTGAACTACACTGCGGAACTACAAGTACGAGGTATGATTAGAAAAAAGATAAGAAAAAAGTTATATAAAATATATGGTAAGAGCTGCTTTTGATTATTCAATTAAATTGATTTCGTGTCGCAGCAGCTCTTTTAGAATACATCACTCCTGTTTTCTTGACAAATAATACACACTCATGACGCAATAAATTCCATTTACCCATTGTAAACGGGCAAAAAAAATTTTATATTAACTTTGTGCAAATGTGACGGACTGAAGGCGACGAGGCAGACTAATCAAGTGTATATATTGCATTTGCTTATTGAAAATGTGTAAAGAAAATTGTATATTGACGTTGTGAAAATGTAACAGACTGGAGGAGGCGTGGCCGATTATCGTCAATAGCCAAGTTAATATGTCAATTTGTTAGTCTGTATGAACACACAGAATTTGACTATTGTAAAAGCTAGAGAAACAAATTTGGCATGAAGATTCGTGTATAGCATACGAAAACTAACTTTGATTGTTACGCCCACCGTAACAGAGGCAGGTGTCAATGCCAGCGTTTGATTGTTGGTGTCAGACGACACGTGCCTTTAGCGTTAACTGTGAAAACGAGCGCGCCGCAACGCGTTCATAAAATTCATTTAATAAGAGAACCTAATATTAAGAATTATTTTTAAACGTTCAAAGTGGGTAAATGGTATCTTACTCTTGAATGCAATCGAATATACCATAGCTTTCTTTATTTGATTTTTTATATAATTGCTGCCTTTTTATAACTTTGTGTCAATTTTGTCTCTGGTGACATTTCAGTGCCACCGCGCTGGAGCTACGAGCCAATGGATATGGCTATAATTTTGGGCAACACAATATCAATAAACTGCGAGGCGAATGGATATCCAATTCCAGCCATAACATGGTTCAAAGGACAGGGTATGTTAGTCAATCAAGAGCTGATAGGAAATTGTGTATACTCAATATAAGTTAAGAGCTCTTAATAGTCGAATGAGATTTTAATTTGAGTTGCAACTCAAATTTGAACTCAAAGTTAAATCACACCATAATTTACAGGTAAAGCTCTTAAGGAATTTAAGCCATTAACGATGCGGAACAACTCGCTATTGCTAAATTTGGCTACAGACAACGATGAAGGTTACTACATGTGTCAAGCGAACAACGAAATAGGTGCTGGTTTGAAAAAAATAATTCATGTTAATGTGAATGGTAATTAAAATTACGTACTCGGTCAACTTTAGTCATAACAATATTTTTTTTCAATAAATTGAATTTAGAGCCGGCACGCTTTGAACAACACCCACGCAATGTTAGTTCACGTCGTAACGATCCAGTCAAATTGGATTGTCATGCAAAAGGCGATGAACCTATCACTATTGTTTGGACCCACAATAATGGGCGCATTGATCTCAACAAATTTCGATTTAGTATTGTTGAAATGAAAACCAAGAACGGTGTGAATTCACAAATGACTATTAGCCACTCCGACAGACATGATTCGGGTGTTTATCGATGTACAGCCGAAAATTTGTATGGACGGGCCGAACAAGTTGTTTTTCTTGCCGTACAAGAAAGACCCGATGCCCCATCAAACTTAGAAGTGTTGGAAGTGGGGTCACGCAGTGTCAAACTCAGTTGGCGGCGACCTTTCGATGGCAATTCTCCCGTGCTTAGCTACATGGTTCAATATCAGGCACTCAAATATTTGCAGTCTCATTCAGGGCAGGAAACTTCAGGGGGTGATTGGAATGTCAATAATGTAATCAATGTCACTTTGCCTTCATCCAGCATAAGTCAAAGGTAAGTATATGTTCCAGTATATCCCATTTATTCTTAATTAAATCTCTATTAAATAAATATAAAAAAAAGTTGCTTTGTACACATGTACACTTGCATTCAAAAGACACTGACAAAAAATGCTCGAATGCGGATTTTAAACTAATAAGATACTATTTTCACCGTCAAACGCATAATTATTGACGCTATACTCAATCGTATCCGCCTTTCTGTAAGAATGCACGGATTACAGCTAATAAAAAACCAAGAGATTCCAAATTTGGCATGATGGCTTGTGTGCGTAGGTTTTTAGTTTATATATCGATCAGACAGTGAACACAGAAGTTATGGAAGATACTACTTTTTTATTGTGCGCTAACACTTTGACAGGGTCCGGCTGCACATAAGCGGTTTGTGTTAGCGCAAGAAACTTGTAGCGAGCCTTGTTAATAGATCTTTAAACAGAATTTATATTAGACATTGTAATAGTTCTCCGAATAATTCTGTGATGCGCGCTCTACTATACCTCTCTTAGTTTTGAAGATATCCCACACAAACATATTTTGAAAATGCTGGAAAGATTGCCATCAATTTCAATAAGTCGATTAATGTCTGCTACACTTTAAGACAAACAAGTCCGCAAGCTATAAGTATTGAGGGTGCTCTTGTCGCCCAAAATAATTCTGCCAAGTACCTAGGGGTGATACTAGACTGCAGGCTTACTTTTAAGAATCATATCACTGCCATAAGAATTCCCATAGTAAACTATAGCTTTTAAATAAGCTGATAATCTACAAACAGATCATCGCGCCGATGTGGAAGAATGGTTCCCAAATCCGGGGACTGGCTTGCGACTCCCAGATTCGACGAATACAAGACGAGTAAAATAAGATTGCAAGACTCATCTTTAGCTGAGAGTGGTATACGCAAAAATAACACCCTCTAAAGTTGAGCAACACTCAAGACGCTATAACGAACGATTGCTGCGGCACTGCAATCGCATGGCCACTGGGCTAACAGCGACTTGCCCACCAATAAGACTGAAGAGAAGATATCCGATGGACCTCATTAGGCGTTGGCCAAGACAACGATAAGGTGTACCTACGGTTAGAATAGATAAAGCTATGACCACACTAAGGCTAACAGGCGAGCCCAATAGGGCACATATAGGGGTTAAAGGTATCCCCGCTTACCTTAATTAAATAATAAACTTAACAAAAAAGTTCAAAACTCCAATGATAGACGTTTATAGATCCGATAAATGCAGCTTCTTAAAAACTAGTAAAATGTGTTCCACAGTTAATTTTAAAATCCTTCGACAGCTATAACATTGATCTCCGGGAAAATGCAATTGTAGCAGGCCTTTCACCAGCTACGACGTTCCTTTTACGAATGCAGGCTATTAACGAGATAGAGCGAAGTGCGTACACAGATTCCATTATGATCAAAACACAAGAGGAGGCCCCCAAAGAAGCTCCAGCACATGTGCAAGTTCAAACAGGTGGAGAAAGCGAGCTGATAGTAACATGGCAGGTATGAAGATTTTCATTCAACAGCTTATACATATCATATTAGTTTGTAAGCATATTTGTTGCACTTTCGCAACTAATTTTACATCTACAGATACCACCCAGGGAATTTTGGAATGGGGAGCTCATTGGCTACACCGTTAACTGTAGTGAAGAAAAAAAAAATATAAACTACGTTAACGTAGTGAAAAATTCTCCCAAGTTGGTTATTGTTAGTGGCTGGGCCACCACAAAGGCTACTCTCCGTAATTTGCACAAGTATACTCGCTATTCTATTTCTGTGCGGGCTTTAAATGGTTTTGGCTCTGGACCATGGAGTTCTACAATTATTGGTACTACTGCTGAGGGTGGTAAGTAAAGTTTTCTAAGATTATAGTGTGTTCATAACAATTTCATAAAGCTTTCGGAAAGGGGGGCAAAATGTGTAACTAGCCAGGGAAAATACCTTGAATAACAGTAAATCTCAATTTTCGGAGGCAGTCGGCATATCACTCAGTTTGTAATAAACTTGATCTGCCTAAGTTACACCAAAATCATCATGTCAAATTTGGTGTGGGTAGCTGTTGTAATATCTGTGATCGTGCGTTCATACAGACAGTCATGACCAAATAGACTCGTCTGATGATGCCGATCAAGAATTAATTATTTTTCTATGGTCCACTACGTTACCTTCTGCCTGTTACATACATTTACACAAAGTTAATAAAGCATTTTCCCAACTCCAATGGGTATAAAACCTTCATATACATGTTCATATATGGTAAAGGAAAGAAGAGGATAAATCTTTTACTACATAGACATGCCAAGCTTCGGCCTCCGAAGGTAACAATTCTTTAAAATGTATCCACATTTTATATTTAATCAATCTTTTCAGTACCCGAGGCTTCCCCACAAAATGTAAATTGCTCAGCACTTTCATCACAAAGTCTCAAAATAACTTGGTTAGAACCTCCTTTACAATTTCATGGTGGCATCATACAAGGCTATAAAATTTTGTATCGACCAATTATGAATCAAAGTAAGTTTTTCTTAAATATGTACATTTAAGATAATTTCCATTATATTGCAAGGGAAAGAGATTCAAAGTGCTTGACATAAAACCTTATAAAGTATATATGTTAAAAATTAATATCTACAGCCAAGTCGCTCAAGTCATGGACGTTTATTGCATTACACAATCTTCTTTTTTATCTTCTTTCACGCTGTAAATATGTCGAAACGAGTCAGATGGACCCTATATCATATAGCTGTCACAGAATCAATCGGGCGACTTTTTTTTAGGATATCGTAACCTCCATATATCCTCTTTTACTAATTTTTCAACATTCCTTTCAAATTTTGCCAAAATCGATATATTATAACATATGTATTCCATAGGTACCATAGGACCAAAGAATGCGTTTTCGTATAAAAAATACAAAAATTTTTAGTTTGGAATTATAGGCAAGGTAGCCCATGACTTAGGCAACCAATGTTTTCAAAAAAATATACCACCCTATAGCTTCTATACGACCTATCGAAAGAAAAAAGGATTTTTTAAGAATTTCAATATTGTATTGGATATTGCGATAGAGTTCGAAAAATATCCGTCCGAAACGTTTTACACATTAGCTACGCAAAAGCTGGATAACTAAATATATCGCTTCTATCTACATACATTTTTAAAAACCAACCGAAAACTTAATATAAGTTATTTCTATTAATCTGATCTCACAAAATGAATTGCTATATGTCTTATGTATTGAATTCTCCTAGGTGATGTTAGAACTAAGATGGAAATTAAGCGTACATCCAATCTTGAAACCCATCTCCATACGCTATTTAAAGCTACAAACTATTCTATTCGAGTTCTCGCTTATACGGCTACTGGAGACGGCCTGGCCAGTCAGCCACAATTTTGTGAAACCGATGACGATGTTCCAGATGCGCCAGCTGCTATTAAAGCGGCTGCTTTAACTGCTGACTCAGTTTTGGTTTCATGGCTGGCACCTAAAAATCGCAACGGCATTATATCTCACTACACGGTTTATGCACGGGAAGCGGGCCGCAAGGGTCCTGCTAAGAGTGAGTTACAGACTAATTACATTTACCTACAAGTATTTAAAGTTACTGCATTTATCAGCATCAAGAGTCATGTCGATTAAGAATAGCTTGTCTGTGGAGTTTATTAAAAACTATGTCATAAAATTTGAGTTCATAAAATTTACAATGAATTTGTTTCAATATATTAATTGTATCTTACTGTTGATTGCGCTCGACTGTTTTTTTTTTGTTATTGCTTATCCAGCACATATGGTCCGCGTAGACGAATATGGATATCCAGTAACATTCGAAGCACGTAGTCTCGCTGAAAATCAAATGTATGAGTTTTGGGTCTCAGCCTCCACATCAGTTGGCGAGGGCGAACCTACATCTGTTGTTTCGCAGGCTACCAACACACGAGGTAAGGTAATCTACATAAATAACTTTAAATGTAACTACAAACTTATATACCATATTGTAAAAGATATAATTATTTGTTGAAGAAGTATAGGTCAATCTATTGCAATGCCAACTAATTACTTTACGAAGACTTATTTTTGATAGTTTTTAAGAAACCAGGCAACATAGTACATATGTATATATTATTTATTTTGAGAAGTTAAGTTAACTTTCACAAGTTTTTAATAAAAACAGAATACTGTCTCATGTCTCATAAGCTACTTAAAGTAAATGTAATGTACTTCATAATATATGTATAGGTCTGATTGTCTTCAACGCCTCCTTATACTTAATGGCACTCCGTTCCGAATTCTTCACTACGATTCACGCGCGTCTGCGGCTAGTTTCTAATCTAGAAAAAAGATTGCACGAAGACATTTGCATAGGACTATTGATAAAATCTAATATCTGTTGTTTGTGCATAATTTATGCAGCTCGCAAAAAACGGTCGACCGTTTCTTTTTGTCTGAAAAAAACCGTTCTTTCCTAGCTCTTGACGAAAAGACTCAGAGAGCCACCGTTGTGTGGGTTCGTACTGAAGCAAGAAGAAAAACGGTTGAGAGTTATTTGCAAGCTCTGTGCATAAATGATGATTAGCATCGATAGCGGTACTCGTCGAAATATCAATATATATTGCTTATATTTAAATATCGTTATAATTACAACATAGCAAAAGTTGTTCTCGTCTGTCGATATAGTTAAACTCACGGACTTTTAAGTAAATTTAATGCAAACAACTACAAGGATACTGAACTTTAAGCTGGACGAATATAATAATTTCTTTATTCTATGCCTAATCTTATTATTTGCGATTGCTTTTTGTTTGTTAAAGCCCCTGCACGTATTGCCTCATTTGGTCAGGTGATAAAAAAAGCAGTTGGTACCAGGCTAGTCCTGGAGTGTCTTGCCGTAGGAAATCCGACGCCACGAGCCCGTTGGTTGACTCGTGATCGGCCTGTTACTTTTAGTCCTTTTTATGAAGTGACCAATGAAGGAAATTTAAGAATACACCGTAAGTGGTAACTGTCATAATATATAGCATTACTAAAGTTCTGATGTGTGTGTATTTAAGGTGTTGAAAGCAGCTTGTCAGGAAATTTTACCTGTACAGCAAACAATCTCTTTGGCAGTGACGAAATTCAATATCAGATGATTGCTATGATGCCACCTTTTGCCCCACAAATAATCGTGCAGTATGCTTCCGCTGACAGTATTCGTGTCAGTTGGGATGCACCAAGTGACGGAGGTGCCCCCCTTCAAGGTTATAGCATTTCATATCACGCATTTGGTGATAGCTGGATGCAGACTGAGCTTTTGCCAGAAAGCAACGCTTTCACGATTTCGGGGCTAAAGTGCGGAAATCAATACTCTATAAAAATATCTGCCCACAATATGGTTGCAACTGGTGCATCCAGCGATGAAATTACTGTCTGGACAAAAGGAAAAGGTGAGACCTTACCGGATGTAAAATAAATTTACGAATGAGAGTTTCAGGATTTCACTTTTTAAATATAACGTACTTTTATTTTCATGCTATTAGTGCCCCAAGCGCCCCACAAAAACGAACTAATTTCCACAAACTCAACTTGTATAAATTTAAAACTGTCATCATGGCACAATGGTGGATGCGATATACATCATTTTTCTGTAGAACACCGACCGCTAGGTACGTTTAATTCAATGGATACATTTTCTTTATTTCTTATTTATAACCTTGCAGAAGGTCTAAAACTTTTGGTCAGATATTTCAAACGTTCAAGAGAAAATATAAATATATAAATATAATATGTTGTATTGATCAGCATCAACATCCAATTCTTTTTAGTCGTGTCCGTCTATCAGTCTGATGCATCGTAAACTTTTTAAATGCTTTTAAGTTTCGATAAAACTTCAACCGAAATGAAAATTAGGCTTCTTTAAAGAATTTTAAGACTACATTGTAATTATAGGCAAGCCTAAATTTAGTCAATTAATATTTTGAATAGCATATTCTTATTTTCTTAGAATCAGATAACTATATATATATGGAATCAACCGAAATAAAGATTAGGCTTCTTCGAAGAACTTTAAGATTATATTGTAGAGTACTGCATGAATGTACCATATTCAAAAGGACAAAAAGGACATTCATTCCAAAAAGGAGTTCAGTTTTCTTCTGTACAGAATAAAATGAGTATAAGTAAATAATATCAAAAATCAATGTTCTACAGTATTTTATGAGAACAGTATATTATGAGTGCAGGTAAAACTACTGGGCAGTATTTAAGGGTACAGTGAGATAATATTACATTTGAAATATATTATTTTCACTTTTTCTAAAAGAACTCTTTTTTATATAGAGTGAACATTAATTACCTTTATTACGTAGCATTTGTGTTTAACTAAGTTTTAAGTGCTTCTTTCAAAGTTATACACTTGTTGCATGTGTTACCAATAATTGCGTCGCTTATCCATTTTCATTTTAATCCTTCAGAAGGCCTGTCACACCTTACTGCAACCGCTTTAGGGAGATGTATTTAATTTATTATTCAATACCATTTACCATTTACTAATGAGAAGCGATTAAACATCGTTTCCAAGAGAGTCCTAAGAAGAAATTCGATCTGATCTCATGATAGAGGAGTTATTTGAACTACGTCTGCACTGCACTACACTTTAACGCCAACTGAAGAAAATGCTTGACTGTCGGCTCTATTTATAGTCTTTCAATCGTGAGCGAATTTTCCGAAGCTGTGAGAGCGCATTACCCGAGCTGTTTTATTTCTTCCAACCGTCGGTCAAAGCATTCCGAGAGGCTTTTCCTCTTTCAATCGTGAGCACATCTACCGAACTGTTCTTCTTCTTTCATTAGCGAGAGCAGTAAGACGAATCGATCTTCCTCTATCAATCATGTGAGCAAAAGCTCTTTCGGCTTCAGTCGTGCTCTTACTATTTAATCGTAAGCGCATCTGCAGAAAATGTGCCATAAAATTAACGTACACATGTATGTTCGCAACAGAACACTCAATTCTGTAAGAGTTAGAGATGTGCATCGATTAATTATTTTATTATGCAGTATATCGATACACAGATGAATTAAATAAACATGAACAAGTGAAAATTAGCAATGTCAATATAGCAATAAATTGTTTTCAAAATCTGTCAGTGCCAATTCATTGAGTAATAAGACTATCAGTAGAATTCAGAGACTCATTCGCCATCTGGGATTTAGTTCAGCTGTGAAACGCCCCCGTTCAAACACAATGCCGCTTCGTTGCTTGTGTTTGCATTTGACTTTGAGATTTTCAGCCGAATCATTCTGCTTTGCCTTTCCATTCAGTCGTGGCTTTGGACAGTTTTCTTTGCCGTGCCTTATTACTCAATGGTGCCAATTGAAATCCGATTGCATAATATAAACAGAAGTTAATTTCACACATACAGTCAAAAGCGTATGTTTTGACGCAACATAATCGCAATCTCAAATAAGAAACTTTTCAGAAATGTATCTTCTATGCGTTTTTGTAGCTGTAGCTTGTAGCTTGCTATACTTGTATTTATTTCATTTTTGCGTCATACACCTTAAATAATGTCTCATTAGAGGCGTCCATCGATGAATTTTGTTTTTTATAAATTTACATTATTTATAAATTTACATTATTTATAAAAAAATTATTTTAAAAATACTAACATAGTCTTCAGAATTCATAACATTTACTATTTTGTATAGCTTTGCAAACTGATTAACTTATTAAGTGTTGTAAACTACTGAAATCACCTGTACATAACAACATACAAAAGGTGAACTCATACATTTTTCTACTGTACATTTACTTGCAATGAAAACTGTAAAAACGTTGTATAGTACTTTACTGTCATAGGGAATATGCTGTACAGTGATTAATGAAAACTTCTTTTTGTACAAATTACTCCTGTACAGTACTATGGAATAGAAAATGAATACATTCATGCAGGACTCTATTGCATCAACTATTGTGTTTTAACTAAAAGCAGAGAGCCCTCTACGCATTTGGTACAGTATAACTGAATAAATAGTATATATATATATTAGCTGAATGAACAAAAAAGAACAAAATATCAGCAAGTATCTACAAGGCTAATAACTTTCGGTATGCTGTAAGTTTGAACGTTAACTTCTTCTTCTATACCCAATATACCCACTAATCAATTATAATTTTAAAATAACTTTAATATACCTTATGATTAACATTTTCCTGGCTTTTTTAGGTGATACGCTTTGGACAGTCGTTACATCTGATATTTCCAATTCTGATGAAAATCATGCAAATTTAATATTCTGTGATTTTCTCCCAGCAAACTGGTATCAGCTACGAATTTCCGCTACCAACGACGCTGGCAAAACGACACAGCATTATCATTTCAGTACAACAAGCCTTGATGGCATTACCATTTCGCCACCACCACTCTTTCAAACAGAAAATGATTTGATGAACAATTTGATAAATGTCACAAATCCAACAAGAGGCGATTGGCTTGCAACAGTTTTTTGTACATTTATAATCATGGTAGCTATAATAACGATGTAAGTATATTTTAAAAGAAATTACAGAAACAGGCATTGGGCATGCCACTTAAAGTTAAAGGAAAAAACAAGTGAAGAAAGCTACAGTCGAGTGCACTCGACAGTAAGATACCATTTACCTTTCGCTGTTAAAAACTCATTCTTAATATTAATTACTTTTATTCGGCGAATAACAACGCATCGCATATTTTCGAGGACAAATTCACATGCATTGACGCTAATGGCACATGCCGACTGCACACTGACTACACGACGACTGTGCGTGCGCAGTCGGCGTCGGCGTCGGGCCTCTACTGCTGTGAGCGAAACTTCTCGTGCCTATAACTTCTGTGTTTATTGTTCGATCGGATTTAAATTTATAGGGTTGGTCAATATTATTATTATCTACAATAATACCAAAAAAAAATTTCGGAAACTTTTCTACTTTTCCTATAATTTGATTTACCGATTTACAAAATCGATTTTTGGGGGCGGTAGGCTTGGCATCCAAAAGTTGAAATTCAGCATTCTTCGTAATGTTACCAGGCGCCTTACTTCCAAATTTGGTGCTTCTAGCTTTTCTAGTGTTCTTTTAAACTATAAAAATGTGTTTTTTAGAGGCGGTGGGCGTGGCATCCAAAAGTCTAAAATCCAACTTCTGCATAATGTTGCAAGATAACCCCCTACCAAATTTGGTGCGTTTATCTCTTTTCGTTATTGAATTATTTGGAAAAAATCGAAATACGCATTTATCGATTTGCAGAGGCGGTGGGCGTGGCACATCAAGTTTGAAATAAACTTCTTGTGTGTATTGAATACACGCACACTCCCACCAAGTCTGGTGCCTCTAGCTCTTTTAATAGCTGAGATCTGTGTGTTCATACAGACGGACAGACAGACGGACATGACCAAATCGACTCGGCTATTGATGCTGATCAAGAATATATATACTTTGTATGGTCTGCCACGCCTCCTTCTGCCTGTTACATACATTTGCACAAAGTTAATATACCATTTTTTACCCATTTTCAATGGGTAAATGGTATAATAAACACAGAAGTTATAGGCACGAGAAGTTTCGCTCACAGCAGTAGAGGCCCGACGCCGACTGCGCACGCCGACTGCGCACGCACATTCGTCGTGTAGTCAGTGTGCAGTCGGCATGTGCCATTAGCGTCAATGCATGTGAATTTGTCCTCGAAAATATGCGATGCGTTGTTATTCGCCGAATAAAAGTAATTAATATTAAGAATTACTTTTAAACAGCGAAAGGTAAATGGTATCTTACTGTCGAGTGCACTCGACTGTAGCTTTCTTCACTTGTTTAATATGTAATATGTACACTTGGTATGGTCTGTTACTTTGATTCGATATACTACTTATATTTGATTTATAAAATTTGTCTAGTTTCGGCTCAAATACCAACAAAATATTGCTGATATATTGTGAAATATTTATATTCAGCTCAAAACAAATTCCAATGTAATATCGACATAGGAAACAAATATATTTCTCCCAAAATCTCAAGTTTCGTCTGATCAGTACTATGAAAGCTACAGAAGAAAGTAGTCTGATAGTCGCCAATATATATACTTTATAAAGTCGATTATGTTTCATTCTATGTACTGCAAAAAGCTGGCCAAAAGTACTATTTATCTTCTACCAGGGTAAACACTGAGAACATAAATACAAAAGTATATATTTTTTCAGAGCCCTAATTATTAAACACCGTCAAAGTTTTTGTGGAACAACAGCCGAGAGCTATGAGTCTCGCACAATGGCAAATGACTACAAGGGCAACCTTGAGAATCTCCGTAATCAGCAAGTCTACAGCGCCTCTCCAGTTAAGACTGCAGACAAAAGTAATGAGTCGGGTAAGTAATAACACTGATAAATCTGTTTGTTAAGCTATAGGTCGTAAATAAACACACATTTATGTATGTTTTCTGATTTATTTATTTAGAGATGTATGAGATTTCACCTTATGCCACGTTTAGTGTTAATGGTGGTAAGAGCAGTGCACCAACGAAAACCCCTACACGAGGCCTGTCCACCCAATCGCCACACAATTACACGATTCAATTCAAAACATTTGGACATCCTGAAGGAGAGAGTCTCAATGCAATTGCCTACCCGTTATTGCCAAACGCCAGCTTTGGACATGTTAAGAACAAATCAAGTTGGTATACCCATCGCGGCTGCAATACTAATGGTAAGGTATATTAAATATATTATAATCAAATGCTATATTCTTAAACTGCAGATGAATCCGCATTGAGTAAATCAATGAAAACTGTTGCTGGGCCACAGTCTGCTTATTCCAAGAATTCAAGCGATCCTCGCTCCTTTGATTCAAATAATGCTGGAGTTGTGCTTGAATCCGAGTCGGACACAAGTATCAGTCCCAACATTGAGTTTTCAAACATGCCAACATATCGAGTTCCCTGTAAATCTTCCAGCGGCAGTGATGGGCGCGCTATAATAGGTGCGTATAAGACACCATAAAGAGTGAATTTGTCTTACCTTCGAGTTCGTTCGATTCTAGCTGTCCTCAATTGTTAATTTTTCAGATATGTTTCGACCTGATTCAAGTACTGAGTCTAATAATGACCAGATATCACCAACACCAGAACGGCGACTAAATACTCCTCGGCACATAGGCTTACCAGTAGAACAGCGCAGCCGAAAGCATCCACCACATGCAGTCAATCAAACTTTGGAGCGAAGAAAGTGCCCTGGTAGTAACAACAGGTAGTTCAGGTACCTAAACCCTAGAAAATCCGAATTCAATACCACTTAAATCCAAAATTAATAAAATTAAATAGTATGCAGATTCATAAATATTTTCCTCTTTTGTTATTTACAGTATAGATAGTGAGAGTAAGCTCTCTACAACTTTAGCCGCTTCAATATCAACCAATACAGGAGCCGATTCTTCTAATGGTATTCGCCCCACAACTATTTTATCCGACACGCGCACATTTTGCGATCAGGCCGAGTGCGAACACGAACAACGCGCCTTGGATTTAGAGGTGCAGCGAGTTATGGAAAATACCAACGACACTCAGTTGGCGAAAATGGATCGCGACGAATTACCGTCATTATTGCCAAGGTAATCCATGCTTCAATGCACCCAATACCTGACTTTAGTTTGTTTTACATCAGTAGTGTGTATCAACTCTAAATTTGATCCTTGAACCGCTTAGACTTATCAATCTACGACCTTAGATATCGCGAGAATACGGACCATGAGCATCAACAATATACAATACATCTCTAAGACCAGGAATGCTGAAATATAAGCACGAAACCATCAACAAATTAATAAATATTAAATAAATCCATTTTATTCATAACTATCAGTAACTTTGTATGATCTCTAGTACATAAGAAAACTTCCAAATCTATTTAAATTATACAAATCTTATAGCCGATAATTTTTAGATATACCATTACTTCATTGTCTTTTAATCCATTCTTCAATTAATTATATATAATCATCACATATCTAAATTTATGGTATACGCAAACATATTCCGTGATAAATAAAATTGCCCAAAATAAAATTTAAGAACTTTTACTTTGAATAGTTTACATATCTAAATTTATAGGATACGGAAACATATCCGTGATAAATAAAATTGTCCGAAATTGAATTTAAAGATTTTTACTTTGAATAGTTTACCAGGTGCAGTATTTTTAACGAACAAACCAGGGAGAAACATTGTCGTTTGACTGGTTATGTTAGCTTAGCTGTTTTGATTTCCTTCAACAGTATAATAATGCTTATAAGATACTGTATCATTCAAAATTAAATATTTGCATATGATAATCTTTGTATCACTCTTTGTATAAAGGACATAAGACTAGAAGTTTTGTGTAGAAAATATAGGTGTTTGCCATTGTCCCATTTTAAAGGATACAGCTCAGCATAAGGCTACCAGCGCTCCAAAGAGCAGAGAGAAAGCTATGTCAATCATAAATATGTGTGCTTTATGTGCGAATTTGAATGTACGGAAGTATACATATGTATGTATGGATATATAAATGAGTTGTGGATGCGGAAGCTGGCAATGGAATGTGGGGTTCCCTGTATATGTATGTGAACGTTTTTCAGAGATAGCGGATAAATAAATTGAAAGAAACGTTGTCTTTGGCGTACCGACGGTTGCATACACTTTAAGATGCATGCATAAGTTTCATTCGGATGTTCCAACTTGAGGAAATATTAAGTCTTGCGGTATTTGCGCTGGTTGCCGCTGCAAGCGCGTAGTTCTAGTTTTATTCGTCGCATCTAGTAATGCTATGCCATGCAAACATGGAGAAAAATAAAGAGATAATATGGCATAATTTACAGTACTACTACGACAAAGGCAAAAATTTATCTTAAGCCGCCAATAAAATTTGTGTAGCTTTTGGACCCGACACAGCTTCCATTGCCACCGCACAACGATAGTTTTAGTTTCAGTGTTGTCAAGATAGCTTAGTTTGCGTTGCAACAGACGGACATTGCTATCGATTGACTCACCTGTTGATAATATTTTTACTTCATCGATTGACTTGATAATATAGTTGATTTATATTTTATACTTTATACAGTCGGAGATGCAACGTTTTGTGCGTTCCAAGCATTAGTGCAAAATTATTATACTTTCTGCAAGAGTATTAAAAATGTATAGAAGTGTTGCAAGCACAAACGTTCAAATAACTCACCATTCCGCTACCCCCAAGTGCTATTCAACTGGGACTCACTTAAATAAAGTGCTTCTGCATTGCCCGCCGACAGAAAGCAAAGGGAGATGCGAAGACAAATGCCACAATGTGGTTACGGCAATGCAGCTGCTTCCTTTCAGAGAACATTACTGATGATTTAAATTATCACAGGCTTAGCTTATTTACAAAAGCTTCTATGTTGACCGTTTATTTATTATAAGAGTAAAACACTGCTCCTCTAGCTTTACATAAATTCTTAAATCTTCTGTAACAGGTAGAAATGTTTGAACTAGATAAACTTCTCCGACTTTTGACGACTTGCTTTGTATATATATATATATATATATATATATATATATATATATATATATATATTTGATTAGTATCAACAGCCGAGTCGATAAATGGGTAAATGGTATAAAAATTATAGTTTCAAAAATTGTACATATTAGCCGTACTATAATAAGTGAATAACTGAATATAGAAATAAAGTATATATAGTTGTGTATATATATCATAATATAAAGTGAAAGAACAATACACAAATGTGAATGGCAATTTTAGGGAGAAGTTTTGTAGTTTTTTTGAAATATTTCTTAATTAAGTCAGATTTTGATGCTAATCTTGATTTTGTAAACTTTAATCACACATAACGTATTCAATATTAAAGCAATCAATGAAAATTCTTTCAGTTCTGTATATAACATTAAATTTTGAATAAGATTTCACATTTTTTGGTAGTTTTCATATGGCGCTCATTTACTACGATCAGACTATTAGCAACCCCTACGAGCTTATTTTGGCTGGCCTGACTGAGACTTCGAGAGCTGTATCAATTCATGAGCTTGGCGAATATGTCTCTATCAAAACCGAGTTTCCACCCAGTGTTTGCTATAAAGTTATTCAAGAGGCCTTAGAAAAGGGCTTGGCTTATAAATCCATTCAGCAAGTTGGTAATCTTTACAGCACATTCCCGACTACGGTAACACCTAAGCTGTAAACATAAAAAAGGGGAGTGACTTACGGACTAGGATAATTATTTCATTATTTGTGCAAGTAGCAATTCAAGTATGTTAGAAGTGCTGGGCAAGCACTTTATTAAAATTTAAATTATCTAAGCCACAGCGGAATGCTATACGCAAAAGGCGTCATTAAGCAGTCGAGACGAAAGCAACGTCACTGACACAATAGGGGATGAAATGTACATATGTATACATGGATCTATTCATATGGATGCTTTTGTGTTTATTGTTGCTGCTGTTACTGTGGGCTTGTTTTTTGCGTTTAACCTAAGAAAAAGAGATTATCGTGTAAACAAAAAGTTAATGTTACACTTTACCATTTTTTAATATAGATTTATTTTATCTGTAACGACATTGTTAAAATGTCCTGAAAATTAAACTAAATTAATTTTTCGCAAAAATAGTAAACAAAAAGTTAATGTTACACTTTACCATTTTTTAATATAGATTTATTTTATCTGTAACGACATTGTTAAAATATCCTGAAAATTAAACTAAATTAATTTTTCGCAAAAATAGTAAACAGGCAGAAGGAGGCATGACATGCTATTAGAGGTAGACTATGGTCAGTACCAATAGATGAGCTGAGCTAAAACTTAAAAAAAATGTGGCATACCCTTGCAAATAATTGCATGCGATTCAGATGGACAGACTACATATATAGCTAGATTGACTCGGCTGTTGGGGCTGTAAAATATATACGTTCTATGGTCTACCACGCATGTTACATACATTAAGTTCTACTGTTCTTTCTCATTTTCTATGGGTAAATTCTTGAAAAAACCGTGATCCTATGAAAGGTTTTTCAACCAACACTTAAATTGCTCTACGTGCACAAAAGGTATTTCTAAATAACTGCGGGGTAACTTTTAATTATCACGTTATTACTTCAGCAACAATGGGCCAACAAGTTAAACAAGTTACTTCAGCAACAAGTTAAAACACTGCTACATATATTCTATCCATTTTGAGTGTTGAGTTAAAAAAGAAGTTACCTTAGTTTTGCGAAGGTTGCATAATATACACAGTTATTCAGTTATAACGTATGTTCATAGCATGGCGACAATAGTGAATTTAAAATTTTATTAAGCTTAATTATCGTCTAATATGGCAAGTTTCGTTTCATCGAGAAACGTTTCAAATTGCTTACCCACTGCTATTCAAAATTCACCCGAAATATTAAACGGACTCTTTACAGCTATTGCTCTTTTAACCATTGAATTTTGATAATCATTATTGATAGTGCAATATTAGGATTGGGAAGTTTGAACGTTAAATACGTTTAAACGGAGCTGGGAAACTAATTTTCTACGGAAATTTATGTAACTCGTTACTATCACAAAAATCAATCTAAGATATCCTTCTATCCGTCAAAAATCTATTTTTAAATAAAATATTTTTTGTTCAAGAAAAGCTATAAAATATTCGAACTATTATTATAACAAAAAATTAAAATCTACATCATTAAAAGTTCATTATAAATATTTAGATCTTTATGTAAGCGAAATTTCAAATTAATGTTTTTGGTATCCCTTGCTCGTGTAATATCTGAATGTTCCGTGATCATTGAAATTGACAGATAAACACGAACATATAGGTAAGTAAACTAAGCTAATCAAGAGAAAGTTTTATAACCTACCTTTTTGCGTTATTTGCAATAAATTTATACGGTTACACAAATTTGTAAAATAAACCCGGCATTACGCAGTTCAGCATGCTGTTTAACAATGTGGCTCTCAATACGAAGAACTGAAATTTTGCTTGGCTGAGATCTAACTCATTTTGGAGTTGCCAGATATTTGTATCAGTTGGGAGGCTTTATTAGCGCAACTGTGAATAGGGCTGCCAATGCAAAAAAAACAGCAGCAATATCCCGGGATTAAGCAGTTCAGCAAGCAGTTCAACAATGTGGCTCCCAATCCGAAGAACCGCCATTTTACTTGTCTAAAATCTAACCACTCATTATGGAGTTGCCAGCTATTTCCATTAGTTAGCTGTCGTGAATGGGGCTGCCAACGTATAAAAATATAGCAGTAATAACACGGCACAAAGCAGTTCAGAATGCAGTTTAACATTTTGTAGCTTAATATTTCTTCTTATAGGTGGCGTATTCTATACATTCTATATGCCATGAATGTTTAATTAATATGCGGAATATATTGGGTCGCTCACTAAATAATTTCGTTTAATGTCAACAGCTGGTCTTACTAAGTTTTTTTGCAGATAACTTCACACTTCACCGCTGTACCGTGGTATAGTCGAACAGCTGATATAACTAAATTTTTTGAACTAGTTTTTGTCAAAGTTGTTCGGCATATTTTAATGTTTGACTATCGAAAGGGTAAAAATGCAGTTCAAGCAAGCCAAAAATTTGAGATGTGTACGAAGAAGATGTGTTGACCGAACGCCAATGTCGAAATTTCACTCCGGCAAATTCGACCTTGAGGATGCACCACGTCTACGGAGGCCCCCTGAAGCCGTTGTGGAAAAAAGGAAGTCGTTGCTCGATGCAAATCGTCGAATAACAACTCGAGAGATTGCTGAAGTATTAAATAAATTATTTCATAAAATGTTTTACACAATAAAAAATGTTTGCTTAATTTGCTTCAAAAAACAAAAAAAATTAAATTACTTAGTTAACGACCTAATAATTGTAATAATAATAGTAATAATTTGTAAAACAAATCGACACGCGTTGTCATTGCGCGTGTGATTCTTAATTCGAAAAACCAGCTTTTCGCTAGCCTGAGATGTAACAACTGTGATAGTTTCATTTATTTTAAATTTGTTAGTCAACTTTTCAACGAATCTGCAACAATCAACATCAAAATACTCAAACGCAAGAAGTTACTGGACAGAAATATGTAATTGGTTAAAATGTAATACGTCAATATACAATTGTTTGGCTTTATGTACATGAGACATTTCCCATGATACTTTTGTAGTGCGCGCGATATTTCGTTCTGTGTATTTCAAACATCTCGCAACATGTATTTTGTCTTCTGGCAGGGTATAAATATTAAATTTTCAATAACAAATTGATAACAAGTATATAAGATGGAAAACATATAATTCTGGCATTTTTAGATTTCCTGCTTTTTGTTTCAGATTAGAAGAACTGTAGAATAGTGATTATAGAAGAAACGCAATTAAACTGGATAAGTAGCATCCAGCCTGTACACCGCTGTGAAAACCACTTAAGAAAGTAGATACTACTGTTGTTGGCAGCGGAAGTAATTTTTGCTTACTTGTGATATATTCAATTAGATGTTTATTCTGATATAAATTAATTATTTTTGCGCACAAGCCGAACGAGCCCCTGACAACTGTCAATTTATCCATATAAATAAGACAAGAACTCTGCACTCCAGCAATAGTCGGTATAGAACGAGTTTTCAGCAAACAAACCTGCCTTCGAAAACAAAAAATTAAAAGCACGCCCGCGTTCACACAAGCCACTTTCAGGTCTTGATATAAATTACCGGTGAGTTTCGAGTACTGTTTGTGGACGTCATGAAGTCCAAAATCGTTTGTTATTAGAAATGTCACACCTACAAAGCTTCAGTGACGTACATTGAATACCTAACACCGACGTTAGTCATACATATGGCGCGTGTTGCCAATTAGATTTACATATGAATAATTTGTTCAGAAAACTTTACCAGTTTAGGTTCCCACGGTATACAAATTCGGATATATAAATTAACTATTCATTTAAAACTTTATGACTAAATCGAAAAGTCTCCACTTGATTTCCAGCGTGTAGCCATAATCGTAGTGCAACTTTGAACTAAACCAGTCGCAGGCTCTACCCGCTAAATGTCCGGTTGAGACAAAAGAATTTTATGCATTTTATTGCTTCTCTATATAGGCTGTTTTAACTTACGAATTGCCCACCCAGCTTCAGCTGCACTTACGGCGCCATTAATAAATGAGTGATCGAACAATCAATAACTGTTGCATTAATTATGGTTGGCTTTCTTATTGGCACTTCCTGCTGTTTCTTTCCATTGGCCTACCCTTAAATATTACAATTATCTTATTTCTGGAAGTCTGTGAATTTTTTTGAGAGTGAGGAATAAATGTAATATTCCGTTAGTTAAGATAAGTTATTATTTTATTTGAACTCTTTTTCAAAGAATTTTTTATAATCATATAATTAAAATTAACTTAAATAAGATGCCATACACATTTAAAACTAAAAGTCCATTTAATTTAGCTTCGGTACATAGTATTATTATTGAGTTTATTTTCGTAATTTCTTTCGTTTATGAGTCTGACGCAGTCTCGGACAATCCGAGACCGGCTTAAAACGCTCTTATAGCTGTTGTCGCTACCGTTGTTTCAGTTTTTGAGTTTGCCAGGTTTTCGCGTATCTGTTTGGGTTGCCTATAAAATAAAAAGACAAACGAGCGTTTAATTATATCAACAGCACACTTGGCGCTCAGCAGTCGCATATTCCTGTTACCGTTAATTCACACCATATCAAAAATAATAAATATATATATTTACTCTCAGAATGTGCAGTTATAAGTGTTTAATGCTATTCAACATGATCCTGGCTACTCTTTGCCTACTGCAGTTCGGAGATGCCTTGCCGTCTATAGGACACTACAGTAAAAGATTCGGTAAGCTTAGAAATCTATAAGTAACATTAGCATCGACATTATTATATTTATTGCATATTATAGATCCGATGGGAGGAATTGATTTCATACAAATTTGCCTCAACAATTGCGCCCAGTGCAAGAAAATGTTTGGTGATTACTTTCAGGGTCAAATGTGCGCCGAGTCCTGCCTTAAATTTAAAGGCAAGGCTATTCCGGACTGTGAAGACATTGGCTCCATAGCGCCATTTCTAAATGCACTTGAATAGGTGTTGTAGGACTGTCCGTAGGTAAAGAATAGTAAAAATGTTTGCGGGATGAAAACAACACTTGATAGTAAACTGATTTTGGCATGTGACAATTGCGATGATACTGTTTCCAACGATTTCCCACTGGTACTAAAAAAGTTCCTATTGTTTTAATGTCCTAATAAATCAAAGTAAATAAAAAATATTTATTTCATTTTCATTTTTGCGTATGTTTTTTAATAGTAGAATTTTCATTTACACAGCTTATATTTATTGTGTCATAGGCCCTTTTACTTATTTATTTTATAACTTTGCTATTAAAATAATACATACATATATACAAATAATAAATGAATTATATAAGAAAATATTGAAGTAGTGAAATAAGTCAAAGTCCAAAGTTAATGGCTTTAGAGTATTGTAGAGTAGAAATTCATTGTAGCGAAACGAAGACTAGAGATAGTTGCGGACCAGGGCATTGAAGACAGTTTAAAGATTCAAAATAAAAATATTAAATGCAAAAGAATTTTTTGTCAAGAATGTTAAGTGTTAAAAATAATATTGTGCACAAATCATGACGCCATTACAACATAATTACTTTCTGTAATTTAGAAGTGTATCGGGAATTTCATTAATATAGTTCTAAAAAAGAGAAAATGCATCAACATAGACGATTTTGAATAAAGAAGGCATTACATACATATGCAGAGGAGTCCAGGCCATGGCTACCGAAGTCTGCCCATTTGCTTAAATCAATTGAAGCAATAATACCGCTTTTGCAGGGCACACGTGGGTTGCTATTATTTTTGAGTAGATTGAATTTGTTTCAGTCAAGATTCGTTTTTGCATTTAATTATTAAACATACATTTCATGATCAGGCAAGACCATTGGATAGATTTGTACGGTATCAATTAAATCAGTATTGTCGCATATCAAACGGGAGAGTTTTGCCTTGCGTATCTCCTGAAGTTGTTCGGGACTAAAAGACGAGGGCTGATTGGGTAACTCATACCAAAAGCGATCACCGCGGCGTAAGTAACTCATCTGTGTGGCAATGACACAAGCAAATGTGGGTCCTAACATAGATCCAGGTAGAGACTTTTCAGATACTCCTCCAGACCATAAATCAATGTCGCCTGGATGTCTAGAATAGAGTAAATAAGAAACGTATAACTGGTCCTTTTCTATTTTCTCAAATACTTACTCAAATATGCTACCATATCTCAAAACCGTTTCATTTGGCATGGATCCGTACATTTCATCCCAGGTATTAGCGGTAGGTAATCCACAGAACTTTCGGAATTCCATATACCCGGGAATGCCAAATTCGCGTCCACGCTGCATGTTAAACGATACCAAGTCCATCCCAAAACGTGCCCCCTCTTTTTTAAAAAGATGGTTTGTAACCTCTTGAGTTATAGAGTCATCCATAGCTTGAGCTACTTGATTCATCAAACCCATAAAGTACTCATCTAAAACCCCAGCACGATACAAATCATAAGGACGCCGAATTAAATCTGATAATCGTTTGGAGGCAATAAATTTATGTGCCTTGGACCAACGCTCTACTGCAGTGGGTAATAGCGAATGTCCAAAACGGAATGCGGCACCAGCAAAGGAGTCAATTATGCCTGGATTCACAGTTGAGTCATATCCATCCCAGTATCCATCCTTTTGAAGTACCAAACCAAACTTCTCCATCACCTCTTTACCCAGCAAAATAGGTAAGAACTCATTAAAGGTGACGTGTTGTACTATAGCAATATTAATACGTCTTGCTTCCTGAAACAACGTTTCATCATCCCAGTGGTGATTTATCTGAGCAAGTCCTGTAGCTAAGCGATTGTGCTCACGCGCCATCAACGTATGCATACATGTCAACACCAGTTGTTCGTTAACGCGAATCTCACCACCTTCAAAACAGTACATACTTTTATTTGGCCTTGTGCAGCCTTCATCTGGAATGTCTAATTTAAGCGGAAGCAAATCCTTCAGGCCATATTCTTGGAATACGGGGTTCATTCGCATCAGACCATTGTAGCCAGTACGCAGCTTGCGTGCAAAAGATTCCTTAACACCATAGACAGTGTTGGCATCAATAACACCAGTTAAGGTGTTAAATTGTTGTCTAGAACCTGTAATATATTATATTATAAACTGTTCTATATAGCAATCCATGAATATTGTTTTTATTACCAAGGCGACAGCCCGGTCGTGGGGATGGAAATCCTCGTACAAAATCAATGCACTTGACATTAAAGAGACGATAGAAGTAATCATCATCTGGAATGCGAATCTCATTACAATATGGATGTTTGCGATGTAGGGGTCGCTGGCAGCATTCCTCCGGATCATTGCGGTTTTTGGGATCTAAATTAAGGATTTAAATTGCAATGTGGCAGTATTCCGTTTTTGCACGGCATACCCAATGGTGTTCCGGTCAGTGTGAAGTCATGATCCATGAACTGTCCCCAAGCAATAACCATAACGGTTCCTGCATGATCGTGATATCCATCATCTGGATGCATAGTACGCGAGACCACTCGTGAGTATGGCAAGTCACGCCCAGTAACTGAAATGCGGGGGGCATTGATACCGTCGGCATAAAGTGGCCCGATCAAACGCTGAAATGGTGCATTAGCCGCACCCCAAGTCGGATGTTCAATGTTATTGCAGAGGCCATCGAAACGACGATATTTTCCCGGTCGGCATTCGACACCCGCAAAAAACGGAGGACAAATCTCCCGAATAAGCGTCTTGGAAGTGTCAATAGTGGGTAGACCTTTTTCGATTTCCTCATAGGACAAACCATAGCTGTAAATACAAAATACGCCCTTCTGAGCATTAATCAATAAGTTGTGTTTTCGAAAATTATACTATTTATTGTGACCAAGTTCATTACATCAGTTTGGTAACATCTTACACATTGGCACCATTCAAAATCGAAAAGGAGAAATATGCGACACTAAAAAGTTATGCCGAAGTAACATTGTGCACCTGCCTGTCAAGCGACCCATCTATTGAAATGAAAACAAGTAAAGAAAACTACAATCAAGCGCGGACGACAGTTCAGACAAACTATAACAAATTCTAAAAACTAAATAGATTTAAGATCCATTATAATGCCATATACTAGTATTTCTATCCGATTCTTCCTAGGGCAGCTATATGTTATAGTGAATCGATTTTTTTTATAATTTATAGGGCATTCTTAGGATTCTATTAAAATAAGGTTGCTTATTAGAAAATAAACTAGAGAAACCAACAGTCGAGTGCACTCCACAGAAAAATACCGTTTAACTTTGGCTGCTAAAAAATAATTATTAATATTAAATACTCGGCGAATAAACGCGTACAATGCAAATGTTTGTAACAGGTAAAAAGAGTAGCTGCTGACAGCGCAAAGTCTTAAAAGCCAAATTATGTTTCCTATATACAGGAAACAAGCATCTATGTATATTTCAACTATGTTTACTTACGTGCGTGCCAATTGAATGGAAATGTCAAGCAATAGCTCTCCTACAGTTGCTAGCTCCTCAGGTTTCCAGTCTGACTTGGGTTGAGCCACATCTGTCATTAAATTAACAGTTAATATTTCTTTAGTGAGCATTGTTAATTTAAAGTACTACTTACGTATACGCTTGCGTGCATCAACATACGCGGCATTCACAGCGTCATATGTAATGCAAGTGCCCGCGACACCGCTGTATGGGTTCCTGTATTACAAAGAAAGTGACTTTATAGTAGTAATGCCAATACCAATCAATTTGCCTTTATCACATTCTAACAAGATACACCAGCTTGGCTTAGTCACACACAATACGCCTGCTGTCAGCTGATAATCAAATTAGTTAAAGGCGAATGCACAAAGCACTGGGGTACAAAAAATAAAACTTGAATGAAACGTTACCTTCGGCGCGTCGAAAGTTGCATACCCTTGCAGATGCATACGATTGCTCCTGCAGTTACTATATAAATTTAGTTATCAAGTAATAACGTGGTAAATTAATCTTATTATTACTTATACTGTTTCAACAAAGCTTATTTTTGGTTGACTCAGTTATGGGCGAGAGATGAGATATGACTGATCTTGAACCGACCATGGTAAATATGTTACATATACCATGACAGGTATATGTTATGACCCCTGCTTTTTTGTGAAATCTTCAAAATTATTTAAAATTTGGCCGATTTGTTCGATGGCAGCTATAAGATATCCTTAAAGCGTGAAGAAAAATTATATATTTGCCTTAGGTTTTATCAATATATCTTAAAAACTGAAGGACTAGTTTTCAATGCAACAAGCGGACAAACAGACAGATATGGCTAGCTTTTGATGCTGATCAATAATATATATATACGTACTTTCGGAGAAGCTTCCTTCTGTACTTGGTACACATTTTGCCAAAGTAAATACCCTTTGCGAGGGTATAAATATATCCTTCTGGGTTTTCTGCGCGCAGTTGGATTAGACACTTTGCCGAAGCAACATGGAGCAAGCAAACTTCAGACTAAAGAAAATTTTAATCGATAACAAAGAAACTCTATATAGTCTAACAGAAAAACAGTTATTCATCAATAGCTGCAAGTCATTCTTGCGCGCAAAAAAAATGTTTATGTGGATGGAAATTGTAATATTTTGTGGCATGACTTTATTGATAATAAGCTACAATTTCGCAGAAATTAAAACATTAGTAAGTTGATTAATTTAAACTTTAACTGCATCAACAAAAACTATGCAAATATTTTTTTCATCAACAAAAACTATGCAAATATTTTTTTATACACATACATATGCATTGATGTATTCATAGAATTGTTCTTTGTTACTTCCGCGGACCCTGGCTTATGCATTTCGAGCTCCACAAAAATGCGATTTTTGTGCAAATATAAAAAATATCCCTCAGCTAAGTGAACTAAGTTCTATTGAGTTCGAGGATGCATACGCCTACAGCGGCGCTCCTGTCATAATCACAGATGCAATAAAAAACTGGACCGCAGTAAAGGTGAGTCCAGCATTTGCGGTCAATAATTATATTTTAAAGAATATTCAATGCAGCTTTTCAACTACTGGTACTTTCAAGATGTCTACCTTAAAGCGAAACGCAAGCACCGTATTGCAAATTGTCAGTTTTTAGGTTACAAAACTGGATTTAATGATATCTATGAGGCGATGGACATGTCTCCGGCTCGAGTCAAAATGGAGAAAGGTGAAACTCCTTGGTACTTTGGCTGGAGCAATTGTCAAGCAGACACAGCCGAAGAGTTTCGCAAGCATTATAGTAGGCCATATTTTTTACCAGAGGGCTCAGAAAACAATGCTGTGGACTGGATATTTATTGGTACTGCTGGTTTGGGAGCACAAATGCATGTGAGTCAAGTAATAAAGAATTAAATATATATATATACTTCATAACTATAAATAACAGATTGACAACGTTCGACTACCATCCTGGCAAGCACAGTTATCAGGAAGTAAGCTCTGGTTGCTAGTGCCACCACCTGAATGCTATTTTTTCTGTCGTCGCTTTGAAATAGTTGTAAAACAAGGCGAGATCAGTATGTGTTAAAATATTTACCGATATAAAGAATTAAGATTTAATTGTCACTTTTTCAGTTGTTCTTGATACCAATAAATGGTATCATCAGACCTTTGTGGAGACCGGAATTATCAGCATTACTATCGGTGCCGAGTATGACTAGTTAATTTATCTTACAGATGAATGTTTATAAATTATAAATTTATTAAACTTTTTACACCACTGCAATGTTAGAAAAATGTTTGTTATATATTATGTGGCTATGTGCCTATGCTCGGTCGAAGTATGATTTTTTCTATAAGAAACATAATTAACGATATACCTTATTCAATTGAAGTCCCCAAAAGCATACTCCGATTTGCATTAATCATTATACCCTATAGCTTTTGTTTCCGAGCTGGATAAAAGCTTGAAAACTACTTACAAATTAGTAACGTTATAAATAAATAAATTGGAATATAGGTATAAGAGGTCTGTCCGAAAAGTATCCGACCTGCAATTATTTCTATTTTGGTATACCAAAATTTAAAATCAGGTCGAATACTTTTCGTACAGACCTCGTATAACTATATTCAAATTTATTTATTTATTGTACGGTAATAGAATGACAATCGGATAAAACATTATGGAGACGGTGGGCATATTATCCAAAAGTTGAAAATCCGCACCCGGCGTAATGATAGGGGACGTTTCTACCATTGCTTTTTTTCAATAAGGAGGCGGTGGGCGTGTATGCGTATGGTATACACAAACTCTCCTACCAAGTTTGGGGTCTCTATTTTTTTTAATAGCTGAAACCTGTGTGTTCATTCAGACGGACAGAGTGACGGACATGACCAAATTGACTCGATTATTGATTTCGATCAAGAATATATACTTTGTACAGTCTGCCACGCCTCTATCTGCCTGTTACATCTATTTTCACAAAGTTAAAATTTTTACACACTTTTAATGGGTAAATGGTATAAAAAGAATAACTGATTATGAGCTTACATCGTTCCACGAAAAAGATTAACATTATAGTCGTAAACAGAAGAGCGCCCTGGTCCGGCGAGTAATAGCGCACACTCGGAGTTCTGTGAGGAATGTAGTTGATCGCCAAATTGCTGATATTGCGCCTGTGCGAAAGTTAGCAGGCCTAGTATAAATATTCTGTAAAAAAAAATAATATAAGAATGTAGTGTTATATTCAATTTTGATAATTTAAAAAAAGCAAATTATCGAAGCAAATAGCCCCACCGTTGCTAGCCTATATTGCTAATTGGTCATGGTTTTAGCTAGCAATTCACGTTTGTAATATATTGACAGATGGTAACCTAGTTTAAATTACGAATTTAAGACTTTGGCATTGATGGTGAGATCGTTAGATGTTTTTACCATTTACTCGTTGGAACTGGCAAGCATCATTAGCCGAGCCCATTTGGTTATATCCATCAGTCTCTCCGTCTGTCCATCTGCGAACAAACAGATCACATCTATTCCATGAGCTAGGACTCCATATTTGGTATGCAGGTTTCTAGCATATGTCGAAAAGGAATAAAATAAAGCTAGTGAGTGCCCCGTCTACCGTCACAAAAAAAATGAAATTTGTTGTAAATCTAAGCTGCAATTCCAGTTCTGTCGGACAATAAACAAAAAAATGTCAATACGCACTCTTAAGTTAGGTGTAAAACATTCAACAGATTGGTGTTATTTACTGCAAATTTTTTTACTTATTTTTTCTTTATTGTTTTTGAGATTTTGATGAAAGAGCTGCATACACCTTAGTGCCGCGGGTCTCTCTTTTGTATATTAAATAAAGCGCAATCCTTTCACTTTCTATGTGAAGTTTCATTTGTATTTTGCCTCACCCATTATAGAGCGGAAGGTACCACAATCACATCTTATTTTTACCTGGATTTTATAGTACGTCAAAAAAATAGTGTAATAATGGTGAAACTTTTACCAATCCAATGTAATAAGCTCTGAGTCTTTTCAAAAGTATTATTAACAGGTACTAACTGTATTGCAAGGAACAATTTCAGAAGATACAAGGCAATATAGTTCAAGGCTTTATCTGAAAATGTCATAGTATTACGACATTATGAAAACATTCCACGTTTAGAATTAAATGGCCTCTAAGTTGATTTTTGGATTGTGCGTTTATAAGCTGCTGTGCTATGGCGACCAGAATGGAGTAGAAGCCAGGCACCTACGCAGAGCTGGTCACCAAGGCGCGCCTGCTCAAAACTTGCTTGCAGCAGGCAACAGCTTACCGCCGGACCACTGCGTGAGCCAATTAATTGTTGCTCGCCTTTGGTACGACAGCTTTTGTGAAAGGCGCTCACGCATATTTGAAAACACTCAACGTCCTCTACCTAAGAGCTGAACGAAACAACATGTTCGCATATTCACGCAGCATTAAATTTTACACTTGCCGACCTGCGCCAATTAATTACTTGGCGGCTGCTGCGTAAAACTTATATAAGCAATTTCGAAGCTACACCTTATACATTTAGTTTGCAGATCACTAAATTGGGTCAATTATACATCAGACTGCTTCACTATGTATATTTAAATATACTCGTATTTTGATTATCAATGAAACTTGGTACACAAATTTATTTCTTCTGCACTCTGTATATTAGTTGGAACAAGATCGGACCAATATATTATATTATTATATATTAATATATTATTTAGTAATAAAATATTATTATTATTATTTTGAGTAAGCCTAAAAAGATATGATGAAAAAGTTTTAAAACAATTCCCACACTGTCAATTCAGGGACTTAAGAGGTAGCTTGTATGTCAATAGTACAATAGCGTATAATCATCTACAACTCTCACTATTACCTTTCACAAGCAATCGTCTCACCAATGTAATAACTAAATAATTTCGAAAACACATGTCTAACAAGTGAAGAAAGCTACAGTCGAGTGCACTCGACAGTAAGATACCATTTACCTTTCGCTGTTAAAAACTAATTCTTAATATTAATTACTTTTATTCGGCGAATAACAACGCATCGCATATTTTCGAGGACAAATTCACATGCATTGACGCTAATGGCACATGCCGACTGCACACTGACTACACGACGACTGTGCGTGCGCAGTCGGCGTGCGCAGTCGGCGTCGGCGTCGGCGTCGGGCCTCTACTGCTGTGAGCGAAACTTCTCGTGCCTATAACTTCTGTGTTTATTGTCCGATCGGATTGAAATTTATAGGGTAGATCTGTACTATGGTAAGCTACAAGAGTGTTGAAAAAAATGTTTTGTTATTTCCCTACTTTTCTTAAAATGCAATAGTGTGGGGGCGGTGGGCGTGGCATCCAAAAGTTGAAAATCAAACATTCTCCGTAATGTTACCAGGCACCTTACTTTCAAATTTGGTGCTTCTAGCTTTTCTAGTTTTCTTTGAAACTATAAAAATGTGTTTTTTAGAGGCGGTGGGCGTGGCATCCAAAATTCTAAAATCCAACTTCTGCATAATGTTGCAAGACACCCTCCTACCAAATTTGGTGCGTTTATCTCTTTTCGTTATTGAATTATTTGGAAAAAATCGAAATACGCATTTATCGATTTGCGGAGGCGGTGGGCGTGGCACATCAAGTTTGAAATAAACTTCTTGTGTGTATTGAATACACGCACACTCCCACCAAGTCTGGTGCCTCTAGCTCTTTTAATAGCTGAGATCTGTGTGTTCATACAGACGGACAGACGGACAGACGGACAGACGGACAGACGGACAGACGGACAGACGGACAGACGGACAGACAGACGGACATGACCAAATCGACTCGGCTATTGATGCTGATCAAGAATATATATACTTTGTATGGTCTGCCACGCCTCCTTCTGCCTGTTACATACATTTGCACAAAGTTAATATACCATTTTTTACCCATTTTCAATGGGTAAATGGTATAAAAATCCGCATTGCAGTCATGAGTACAAGTGATTTAAGGGCCCTTTACTTATGGTAGCTACAATCGAAAAGAGGTGAGGTATTCTCAACATTTGTAATATTTGCTATATAAGTTTCAATGTTCAACATATTAATATTTCTCACCTTTGCTGTCATGTGAGAGTATTTAAAACTTACATACATTATTGTATGTTAAGTACATATTTAGTCTAACAATTAGTTTTAATTAATTTTAATTATTTATATGTATTTAAATTCATCAAAGTTATTGGGAAAAATGTATTTACATTTATGAATCCAATATTCCAAAATATGTTTGATTTGTTAATGTGCTCAAAATGTATCACGAGCATTATCTACATGAAATGTCGCAGCCTTGGCACAAATTCGACATGAAGCATAGACCACAACTCTTGTCGGTACACATTACTATTGTCATGGAATTGAAAACACTCTCTTGGCCTCGAGCAGCATCTGCTCCCACTGCATTCATTCCAGTTAACTTCAATAGGAGCAATTACATTTAAATGAACGTGTTCATTACATAATATTCACGCAGGAACCGGATTTTTAGCAAATCACGCGGCAGATGCTGCTGTGAGTATCTAGAGTCCAGTCAGATGAAACCAATGCACGACTGGTAATCGCAACAGGAAATGAATTCCACATTACACTTTTGACGGTTAAAGCTTGTCTTCTACATTTAAAGAGAAAGTAAAGTGAACAAACGCTAGTGTTGACGTAGACCCAGACACATGATAGCGACCTGGCGGCCAAGCTGGCAACTGGTTATTCATACATTCCAATTGAACAATTGACAACATCTAGACAAGAGTGTAAGTTAAACTTTGTAGAAAACGTAAATATTAATATCTATATAGCAAACAATCAAAAACTATAGGACAGTTTATTTTTGTTACTGTTATTTTACAAGATTTTCATGGAACATCATTTAATCATTTAACATATTGTAATCAGTCGTAGGAGCATTCGCGACTTGCTGCCTAACTGCCAACGAAATTTAAAACTTGAATACATATAAAGTAATAATCAAAATTCTACGACAGTTGAGCAGTTATTAAATAACAACACAGCAGAATTGTAAATTTAACAGTAAAGTGTCACCAAAAACCGGCCATGACGAAGTATCAAGGAAGGAAGGGATGTGTGCATGTCTATCCATAGAATCGAAAAAGAGCACTAAGGCGCCTTGTCTATTACAGTGATGCCTTTCTATGTTTTAAATGGCTTCATATCTTTATATAAAATAATATTTTAGCTTAGAAATAGATATCATGCTTATAGATACATTTCTGCAGGCATACACATATTATGCTTAGTCGAATTTAATAATAAAATTGCGCACTGGTACTAGTTAAATCGCATTAGTAATTACCACTCGGATAAATAACATACCTTAAAATCATTTTGTTGACGTTGCACGTTGCTACTTGGCTGCTGATCGTTATAGTTGTTAATGACTTCTTTAAATGCGTTTGGCGAATGATCTCGCACGCTTACGTTAACAGACGCCAATAAATCCAATTACGGTCAACGGAATGGTAAAGTGGAACGTTGCAAGAGCCACCGTTGATTGCGATTATGGTTTCTTGACTTGGCCTTATTTCGTTGTAAAAGTTGTATGTTGCCAAGCTAAAGAATGTTTATAGAGCTTTCTATTCACTTATTACTTGGTTCACTGTTAATTTAATATTGTTCTAAAATATAAGGGGTTTCCATGTGAGTTTATGAGTTATGAGTCTAGGAGTTTAATTAATCAGAAACATTAATATAAACTCCACTGTTTCCTGTTATACACTTTAAAAAGCAGCCGCTTTTACCGTTAGCTGCATGCAGAGCCACCTCGGTGTGTGTCCAACAAATAACTGAACTCGGCAGCCCAATGCTGCTTCACAAAACCAAATAACTTACCAACTTGAATACAGCTAAGACTGTGGCTATGGCCGCGTTGAAGTCAACGCCGCGACGGAGACCAGACCAGTATAAGCGACGGTCCCAGTGTTTGCTCAGTGCTTCAGGTATCTACGAAACAGCTGCCAGAGAGACCGGCAAAACAAACGCCCAAAGACGACAACAGCGCCATCGAACTTCGCCAGCAGCGATGAACTCAATTTTAAGTTTGGCTTAAACTGCGACGACGTGTTTGAGTACGAGTTTGTGCTGAGATACATACACATACATGAGTATGTACCCATGCAACAGACATAGTACGGTGTTAACAAAATGTGTTGAGTTTATCGTGGTAGCTTTGGTGTGGTGTGATATGTAGCGTATGAATGTGTATACATATGTCGCACTTAACTGACTTATATATAAATAAGTCCCATTTCATTGTTTAACAAATTTACAGCAGCGCGTTGCATTGCGCGTTTTCACTGATTGATTCTTATACCATTTACCGATTGGAAATGGATAAAAAAGTGTATGTTGACTTACTGAAAATGTATGTAACAGGCAGAAGGAGGCGTGGCAGGCCAAACAAAGTATATATATTCTTTATCAGCAGCAATAGTCGCGTCGATTTGGTTATACCCGTCTGTCCATCTATATGAACAGATTTCATTTATTACATAAGCCAGAGACACCAAACTGGATAACTAATACTTTTATATAAATGAACTCGAATGAAACTTATGCAGATACATGCAAGATTATGCTATATTCGGCATGCCGAATTAAGCAGTTCTATTGCGTTTACTTTTACATGTGTATGTAAATATATTTTTGTACATACATATGGAAATGTACATATATATATTTATTTATACAAATGGATAGCTGTGTACGGATTAGCGTGGATATGCGCATATAAATGCATAACGAAGCGTTCACTTTTTTAAAGCCAATAATGTTATTTTTACTGGTTATATACTATTTGATCAGAACCTTAGAATTTTAAAAATCGTATAATGAATTTTCTTGTTTTTGTGTGGTATACTTTCAATTACATATTTCAAAATATTTATAATTTGAGCGATTTTGTCTGCAGCTTAGATTTCATCAATTATCTGTCAAAGTTTAATTTATATTCAGTAAGGAGCGTGGGTACCAATCGTGCGCGAACCGTGGCTTGACCCAACTTGAATTCCAGATCCATAGCTTCCATCGGAATGACCTGTTGCAATTGGGCGGGGTGCTGCGATCCCAGAAGAGGGAATAGATGGTCTAGTAGCAGGTCGGATTGGGACTGGCCGATGTGCAATGGGAGCAGAAATAACGGATGTTGGAGCATGAGCTGCTGGTATAATTGGTCTTGGAGCAGGGCCACTGGAAACAGGTTGCCGCACAACTGGTGCCGAAACAGCAGGACCTGTGATTACAGGACCTTGATGCGTTGGGCGTCTACCACCACCATGACTGTGGGGTGGCAAATAAGATGTAGATGGACGAGGGAGTATAGACCCGGATTGAACTGGTGTGGAAACAGCCGGGCCACCAGCAGCAGGGCGACCACCAACGGCTCCTCCTGGTGGCAGATAGGAAGTTGCTGGAGGATGTGCTATTATTACGCATACAAAACAGCTCAGTATGATGACAAATGCAGTCATTTTGTTAATATAAATGAATTTTTATATTTGACTTAAATGTTGCTTAGAAGAAAACTGACGCACTTTAAAAACATGCCCGGCGTATTTATAGATAAATTTTCAAATAAATATAACAGTGAATAGCCTTGATAATGCAAAAAGATACCAAATCGCTTACACTAATGAATACAATGAAACTCTCGCCTAAATTAGCAAGTCAACGAACTTTTTATTAGCTGCTTTATTTATGGAACGCACTGTTAGCCGCTATTCGTTAATGCAATTTACTAAGGGTCGGCCTTAGCGGCTAGTGATTCATCTTTGCATTCTTTAACTAAAGAACACTATAATATCCTCCTCCTTACTGTAAAGGATAAGATAATCTATATTAAACAGCCTATGATACCCTTCGTTCCGTAATAACTGGGTATTAGGTATGGAATCCATTAACTCCTTTGGTTATATATTAAATGTTGTTTTGTTGAGAATTAAATATAATTATCATGAATTTTGCTAAGATACTCGGCATTAATGAGGTCGTACCCATTAACAATACTTTATAGCAGTTAGAGTGCCTTCGTTGAAAATACTTGACATGGAAACAACACGCAAATCTAATCTACTCGTAAGAAAACATAAAATTACAATTACAATTATAATTTATTAAATACGAAAATATATAATTTGTTATAATTTAAAAATACAAATTTCAAATTCAAGCCTTTTACTCCTAATGAAGTCAGTCGACTGTTAAATGACCAGCATCCAATTTAAAAAATTATTCCGAGATTAATACTCTACATTGAATAATCAAACATATGCGTCAAGAGCTTTTGACTGAATGTGTGATAAAGTCTATGCGCATGAGATCAACAATCACTAGAAACGCCAAAACTTGGTAGTAAAGTCCCTGGTAACATTACACAGAATGTGGATTTTAAACTTTTGGATACCATGCCCACCGCCCCCAGAAATCGATAAATCAAATTATAGAAAAAGTAGAAATGTTCAGCATTTTTATACCATTTAGCCATTTCAAATGAGTAAAAACTTTGTTAAAATGTATGTAAAAGGCAAAAGGAGGCGTGGTAGATCATAAACATTGGTCATGTCCGTCTGTCTCTCCGTCTGTATGAACGAACAGATCTCAGCTATTAAAAAAGAGATAGAGGCACCAGCCTTGGTAAGAGTGTGCGTGTATTCAATACGCACAAAAAGTTTATTTCAAGCTTGATATGCCACGCCTACCGCCTCCGCAAATCGATAAATACGTTTTTAGACTTTTTTGCAAATAATTCAATAACAATTAGAGATAAAAGCATCAAACGTGGTAGGAGGGTGTCTTGCAACATTATGCAGTTGGATTTTAGACTATGGGATGCCACGCCCACCGTCCCTATAAAACGAGTTTTTTTTTATTATAACTGGAAAAGCTAGAAGCACCAAATTTGGAAGTAAGATTTTTGTAGACATTACACAAAACGCGGATTTTCAAATTTCGGATGCTACGCCTACAGCTCTCAAAAATCGATTTTGTAAATCGATGCATCAAATTATAGAAAAAGTAAAAAGTTTCAGAATTTTAATAACAAAATGATCGATCAACCCTATAAATTTAAATCCGATCGGACAATATACACAGATGTTATATGTGCGAGAAATTTCCTTTACAGCAGCAGAGGCCCGACGCCGACAGCGCACGCACAGTCGTCGTGCAGTCAGCGTGCAGTCGGCATGTGCCAATAGCGTCAATGCATGTGTAATTGACTTCGAAAATATGCGATGCGTCGTTATCAGTTCGCTGAATAAAAATAATTAATATAAAGAATTATGTTTTAACAGCCAAAGGTAAAAGGTATCTTACTATCAAGTTTACTCGACTGTTGCTTTCTTTGTAGTTTATGCATACATATGAGGCATATTTTACGTTTGCCATAGATTCAACAATAATATATTTTCAATTGATAAGCTTTTGAATCGTTGAAATGAATAAATCATAATTTTATACAGATACTATAAACTTAATCCATTAGAGAACAAACAGAAACAGAATAAGTAATCTAATATATCTAATATCTAAATACGTTCAAGTGTTTTTGATATCTTAGTGAAATGGATTTTTATTGATTGTTGAAAGCGTTAATATTTCACACAAAAATATTGTTTTCTGTAGTTTTATTTATAGTATATATTTTCTACTTGGTGGCGGTGGAGTCTGCTATTTGGTTTTTATCATTTTTCAGTAAATTCGTCTGCCGGAGGATCCAATTAGTAGGGAGCATGAGAACCGACAGTGCGGGCACCATGTCCAGCGCTGACGGAAGCTCCAGTTCTATGGGTGCCATGATGACGGGATGCACCGGTTCCTTGGTGGCTTGATGGTCTGTGTATGGATCCAGACGCAACTGGTCGTTGTGCAATTGGTGCAGAAACAGCACCTCTCAGAGTTGCATAACCGTGAGAAGCTGGGCGCCTGCCACTAACACGTCTAGGAGGTGGCAAATATGAAACGGATGGGCGGGAAGCTGCAGATGACGGTAGAGCTTGTGAGGAAACCGTAGCACGCCCAACTGACGGGCGTCCCCCTACAGCACTACCAGGTGGCAGATAGGAATTAGATGGAGGGTGGGCTGCAATTCCATATACAAGGCAAGTCAACAGGAAAATAAAAGTACTCGAGGCCATCTTTTGCAATTATTTGTGTCACAGACTAGCTTGGAAAATAACTGATACAATTTTTTATCAAACTCAGCGTTTTTATAGTTACACCCAAGAAATGGAATCCAGCTGTTCTTAAAAGCGTATAATATTTAATTCCATAAACTAAACTTAATTAGTTTACAGTACGACCTAATATACGGGAGCAATTAGGTGGAGATTCGATTAAGAGATCTTTCAACCGTTCAGACGCATTTAAGTTAAATGTAAGATATTAGATTATAACCCACATGAAGCGATCAAGCGTTAAGTGCATTATAAGTTCATTTGGTCTTAATACGTATAACTGATTTTATTAGGTTTCAATAAGATAATTAATATACTAATATTAATATTACTAATATACGGGAATATTTAAGTGAATTTCTATTAAAAGATGTTTCAAGTTTACAGCGCTCATGTAAACTAAGTGAGATGTTGGATTATAGCCAAAATAAATCGAACAAGCGCTGAGGGGATTAAAAGTACATTGTACATTTCGACAAATTTCAAATCGGACTACTATAACATGTCTGCCATTAGAATAATCTATCAAAGTATAAGTTTTTGTATAAAAGCATCAATCATAACCTATGCAATTAAAGATAAGATGTGACAGCGTTCTCCATCGGTTGCACATTACATTCGTGCAGGCTATACCTTGCCTCAGATTTATCTGGCCTTAACACAAAAGTGGCCAATGCGTTTCCAAATATAATAAAATATTTTTTCTGATTCAACTTCAATTAATAGCAAAGTCCATAATGATGAACAACTAGATTTCGGAATCGATAGTGTAAAGTTCAAACTTGCCTTCAAAAGCCGAAACTCACACGTTTGCTTATAGAACTTCATTTGTGTAAAATATTCTGCATTTTAGTAAGTGATATCTTTATGACATGAGTCGTCGATCATGCACACTTGACGTGTTGTTCATTGTAATTGTGTACGGATATGTAATCATCACTAAGCAAATCAATTCGAAATTAAAATTATATGATTAAGCCCTGTAGCTAATCGGAAGTAGCTATTTTCTGTTGAAATAATAACTTCTTTGTAGATTCACCACAAATAGCTTTAAATAAAACTGAAACGTATAATATTTAAATGCCTCTAAAGACGTTCTCAAATACTCTGCCGCTCCATTGATTAGGTTTAAGATTTCTCAAAAGTAAGCTTACCCAATTGTTCGATTTCTGCAGTGTGTAGCATACGCAAATCATGATTATTCCAAACTTTCAGAGCCACATCCACTACCTACAAAGGTTGATATGTTTATTTTCAATATTTACCAAAATATAACTGCAACATCATTAATTATAAGTTGACATTCGCCGAAGCTTGATAGTACAATAATAATAGAAGATACAGTTTCGGAGAGTTTCCCATACAAAAGTAAGTAATAAAAGTAATACGTGTGAAAATGTGCAATGCCACGCGTGGTTGTGAATTCTTGAGATAGAAGAATAATACAAATTAATTTTAAAGAGCCGCAGTGGGTAAATGGTACCTTACTGTCGTGTGCACTCATCTAGGGGTGTATAGGAGAGTATAAGTAGACCTCAAGAAAGTAAAATATTTACATACATACATATGTTATTCCCATACAAGTACACAAATAATACAAGAAAACAACTGTTAACTGAATGTATGTTTTTCAATGTAATAATATTGACATAATTTTTAAATAAATTTAGTAGGGCTAGCTGCGGCTTTATTGCAAACTCAACTAATGTATATCTCGTAGCAGATTTTCAACAAACGCTAAACTACATTACTTTCTCTCCCCCTTAACCACTCCTCCCTCGATCGATGTATTCCAAATTCAAGTTCTCTAGTAAATAATTTGAAATATATGAAACATAATGGCGAAACATTCAGATAACAAAATCTTAAATTATTAATAAAAACTAAATTGCAAAAACTTTATAAACATTACTTCTATTACTTCTATCTAAAAAACAGCAAACGGACACCTAATCCAGAATAATAATAAAGTGAGTCGTTTATTAAATTTAAATATTTATATACCCGTTTTTACTAATGAGCCCAGGGTAAAACAGATACCGTATTTTGACATTTCTCAAAATCAACGAATTGTTGTTCTACAAAGTATTCCTCAACATATAAAGTATTGTTGCGAGCAGATCATCCATACAGAATGAGTGCAGGATTAACTTGTGTCAAGCTTGTTATATTATTGATAGCTGGAACAACTATTGTTCTCGGACAACTGCCAGTAGTGCAAGGTGCAGTGGCATAATAACAATTTGAATATCAATTTGTATTTAATTGACGCCATTTCTTAGTTCCCCAAAAGTGTCACGATGTGTGCCCCACAGGATATCGCGTGGTGTGCGCTTTGCACAACGGATGCTTAAGAACCTTTGCCAGTGGCTGCGTGATGCGAATGTACAACTGCAAGTATCGGAAGGGTGAGTGGCTTTTCGGACAATAAGTTGAACTTTATTTGGCACTCTCTATTTAGATTATCGGATCATATCCCAAAGAGCTTGTGAAATTATGAGTAATGATGAGCTCCGCAAATTGGAGCTCTAGCGGCCATAACAGTAAAATCAAACACGAGATGGCGTAACACTCTACGGCGCATGCGTTTGACCAGTTTAATTAAGTAGCAGTGGCTCAGCAGTCACTAGGATGTACTAACACATACATGTATACATACATTTATATATCGCATTGCCCGAATTTTATGTATTCTCTTTGCCTAAACTGAAGACACGTCAAATATTAAAATAGGCGATAAATAAATATTAATAGCACAATCATATAGTTTTCTTTTGCGTTTTTCACACTTTGCTATCATACAAGTTGCAAACTCCAATAATAGTGAAAAAAAACGTTTCATGCGCGAGTAAGTGTCAACATTTAAGAAAACAAAGTATACATAAGACATCAACAAGCAACACCAATAAGGACTGGCTGGAGCCTTAGAAAGACATACTGGGTCGCAGTATTCTTTAATACCACTATCACCGCATCAGACCCCATCGCGTGACCAGATAAAGGCAGGTTAGTTTTATTTATGCAATATGCATTATGCATTAGCTATTCCGCGGTGCAGCTGTATAGTTTTTGTATATACTGCATACATATGTATGTATGTACATATATTCATACATACATATATTTGCATACATGAACTTGTACGAAATGTTTGCATAAATTTTAGTCCTTCTTTTATGCATTTATGCAAAAACCCCATAATTAAACAATAAAAGAAAGGTATGAACAAAATCACCTATATGTACATACATGTATGTGTAAATACATGTATACTAATGCACTAATGCTAATGTATTACTGCGATAAAGCCTGCCAATGAATAGCAAGTCACTTGCATTGTATACCCTATGCACATGTAAATATATATAAATGCATGTAAATGCAGTATATACACTCATGTTACATATTTGTACATAGCAGATTGGATGCCGTACGAAATGAAACATCAAACTGCATATTTTATGCGATGGACTTACAGATACAATATGTTCAATATGATTTTTATCTCCGTAAGCTTAGGAGATTTTTGTAAACATTTAGAGATGCAACAAACTTTGTCCATACAATTGAATGACGATGAATTTAATAAATACTCAATTATATCAGTGTATTTGGAGATTCTTCGTATTTGTTTGGAAACAAAAAACTGTCAAAGCAAAGCTCGAATTGTCATATAATATTTGTTCAGAATATTCATGTTTAAATGTTGCCCTCAAGCAAGCAGTTGTATTTGTTAATATGTTCAGGGCTTGAAGCTACTCGCAATTCGCACACTTACGCCATCTCTCGGCAATTTCTGTGCCACTTAAAGTTGGCTGTGAGGCAAACCGATAAGACGTGAATTTATCGCTGTAAACATTATTGAAAGCGACTGCAATTTTTGTTTTTGTACTCTAACACATTTTGACAAATATATAGAGCAACAAACGCCTTCAAAATAAATTAAGCCTTATGCTTTCCCATAAAAGTAATTCTTTACTCTTCCAGCTGTGAAGTTTCGTGTGTTTGTTTCATTGTGAAGGTATGGAGATAAGCAATTATGAATGTATGAACTATGCATACATATATTTATGTATGTACAACGTACAGACGTGACTAAGCCATCTGAATGTGGGTATATATAAATATGTACAAAAAATATGTATATGTTTTATATATAAAAGAATATAAACATAAGTGTTAAGCATTTGAGGATTTTAGTGCGTGCTATTGCAGTGCTTGCAATATGTGATATCGCATATGCGATATTCCAAACTGGGTTGCATATATTTACTCTATCTACCATATATTAACACAAAGCACAGTTGGGAAAACTGGTGTGTTCTTTGCTGTGAACCCTATTTATTTCGCACATTTGTACCCGGCTAGCCCTGCAAATCTTTACAAACTGAATATACCATTTTCAGTGGGTAGATGGTATAAAAATATGCCCTTTCGGCCCTTTTGGGATATGCATACATATATTGGAAATGCATTGGAATTTTTTTATATCTACCAAAAACTTTGAATTTATAGGTATAAACAACGAATTTCACTGGCTGCGGCAGCTGTTGTCATTTTGGCATACTTCTGGGAAACCTATTGTCCTCCGCGACCGCAAGACTGGGAAAAATTATGAACTTGTGCTCTTCTGCTGGTGCAACGGCATCTACAACTTCCTTATCGTCGGGAGGACACGCAGAAAGTAACGAGAGTGGTCCCTCAGAAACCACACACTGCTTTAGCGGAAGTGGCGGAGGAGGTGGCGGAGTGGGTTTGGATACAGCAGCAATATTAAATAAAAGCACACGGAACGCTGGTGTAGGAAACCCCGCCAGTAATAACGGTATCAACCTGACACAAAACGATACTAGCTCAAGCATGCCGCCTGAAACGCGGCCTAAAATGGTGACTGTTAAGCATCCTGAGTCAAACAAACCCAAGCCCACAACTAAGAAGATTGTGAAGAACATTCAGGCGGACCAAGATGTTATAAAAGCATTGCAGCGATGTCGCGATGAAGGTAAGGAATTATTCAGTTCGCCAAAATACACTATCCAACTACTAACTAATTTATCTTAGGTATCAAACGATTGGATCTGAGCAAATCGTCCATTACAGTTCTTCCCAATACAGTGCGAGAGTGCGTGCATCTCACCGAGCTGTATCTATATAGCAACAAAATCGGACAGCTGCCGACGGAGATTGGATGTCTGGTGAATTTGCGTAATCTGGCCTTGAATGAAAATTCACTGACATCGCTACCTGAATCGCTAAAGAATTGCACGCAACTGAAAGTTCTCGACTTGCGGCACAACAAGCTTGCAGAAATACCAGCAGTGATATATCGTCTACGTTCATTGACCACGCTCTATCTACGCTTTAATAGAATCACAAGCGTATCAGATGAGTTACGTCATCTCGTGAATCTCACCATGCTAAGTCTGCGCGAGAACAAAATTAAAGAGCTTGGAAGTGCTATTGGTGCGTTAGTCAATTTGACTACACTCGATGTCTCGCACAATCATTTAGAACACTTACCAGAAGACATTGGTAATTGTGTAAATTTAAGTGCTCTCGATTTACAGCATAATGAACTGCTCGATATACCCGATAGTATTGGGAATTTGAAATCGCTAGTACGTCTGGGTTTGCGTTATAACCGATTGAACTGCGTACCAATTTCTTTAAAAAATTGCAAAAGCATGGACGAATTTAACGTCGAGGGCAATAGTATTACACAGTTGCCAGACGGCATGTTAGCTAGCCTAAGCTCTTTGACCACGATCACACTATCGCGCAATCAGTTCACTAGCTATCCGACTGGTGGCCCAGCACAGTTTACTAATGTTTATAGTATAAATCTTGAGCATAACCGCATTGATAAAATTCCGTATGGCATATTTTCAAGAGCTAAAGGACTTACCAAGTTAAATATGAAAGAAAACAATTTGACCGCTTTGCCGCTAGATGTAGGTACTTGGGTTAACATGGTGGAACTTAACTTGGCAACAAATGCACTTCAGAAGTTGCCCGATGATATCATGAATCTACAAAATTTGGAAATACTTATACTGTCAAATAATATGCTAAAAAAGATTCCTAGCACAATTGGAAACTTACGAAAACTACGCATTTTAGATCTAGAAGAGAACCGCATCGAAGTCCTTCCACATGAGATTGGCCTGCTCCACGAGATGCAGCGGCTGATATTGCAAACCAATCAGATAACTATGCTACCGCGAAGTATTGGTCATTTGAGCAATCTTACCCATCTTTCTATAAGCGAGAATAATCTTCAATTTCTGCCAGAGGAAATTGGTTCTTTGGAGAGTCTAGAAAACCTTTACATAAATCAGAACCCAGGCTTGGAGAAATTGCCATTTGAACTAGCGCTGTGCCAAAATCTAAAGTATCTCAACATTGACAAATGTCCATTAGGTACCATTCCGCCCGAGATTCAAGCTGGTGGCCCATCGCTGGTGCTTCAGTGGCTCAAAATGCACTCCCCGTACCGACAGATGTGAGACGTGGACGGCGTCTGGCGCACCGTTTATGTCGGCAGTGACGGCTTTTATCAGTACGAGCTGAAGACCGCGCAACAGACGCAAGGTAAACATTAAGGAAGTGCAGAAGAGCATTGTTAACGTGTGATGCCAAGCTAAGACCAGACCCTGCAAATATATTAAACCCTTCCTCCAGTCCGACTGAAAAACGTAGGCTGGTAAATGATAGCTTTAAAATGTTAAACCAATGTCCCATGTATTAAAGAACTGCATAGATTTGTTTTAAGTTGTTAACAGTTTCAGCAGCTTAAAAGTATCAATATGAGTTCATCCCCACCGTTGGGGCTTATTGCTATTTACTCAAGCTAGTCATAAAAACTTTTTGAAAGGAATTCCATTCAAATGAATTACATTTATGTGTTCAAGACCGGTTAAAAGACATAAACAAGCTAATTGTAATAATTGAAACTTATTCCAAACTAAAATAAAATACGCAAGCGCCAAGGAATTGTTATAAAAAACTACCAATATATACTCATTTATAAACGTACATGCTACCTTTGTACAAGCAGCCAGAGTATAAAATGAAAGTATTAAAATACTATGATAACTGATAAGAAGATATATGTTTTTTGAACACAGTAAGCAAGCAAACAGTATGTTGCACTTAATTTCACATATACCTATGTTTATAGGGAGTGATGCTTCATACACAAATAATGGATTATGTACTTAAAAAATTTAGATGGGTGTGTGTCACGTATGATAACATAAAAAGGAAAAATGCGTAATGTATTGCATTTGCAAGCCTTTATGTACGTTAAAATTACAGTTGGTGTTATTTAGATAAAAAATACTAACAAAAGCAAATACGATGAGTTACTATAAGATTGTGTTTTGCATGTATATATATATATATATATATATATATATATATTTATATAACATATATACAAACAAAATACAAACGAAACAGGAGTAATGCTTTCTATTTTATGTGCATAGTATCAGAGATTATAATAATTTAACCCATCAAATGACTATAGTATTTTGGTTCTAAAACAAAGTAACTCAGTTATAAAGACTACCCTTTAAGTCAGTGCGACACTATATATGTATATATGTTTCAAAAGCTGCGTAGCCCAATTTATATTCGTTTGAAACGTAGTACATGAGATATTTTTGCTTTCTGGAATGCGGGCTCAAACAACGAAGCTAATTCAAATTATAAAAAACAGCATGCTCTTACTTTACGAAACAATTAAAGAACAAAATTAGAATGCAGCATTGGGATGGGAAATTAGATGGAATATCCAAGAAAGACACGACATACATATATTTAATACGGCGCTGATGACAGAGACACACATATATGGAAGTTAATTCTACAATTCCTAAAAGTATGGATTGTAGTCAAACTTGTTCTAAAAATGTGGAATCCATTACATGCTATGTAATGTCAAACATTTTCGATTTATGTTGTCACAGTAACTTGGACTGCACTACGAGTCGGCGATCCAACAATATTTAAGAATTGATTAATAGCTACTGGGATATTGTCCAAAAATCGTACATATCGAAAAGCACGACACGAACTACTGATGGCATTGGGTATACCTATAGCATACCTATGATGATATGTAAGATGTTATGAGTAAACATAAGTAAATTATTTTACACTCATACAGAGTGCATACATAAGCAACTCAATCTGTATGACATACATATGCATGTATAAACATTATATAAAATCAAGTAAAGAGAAGCACATCCAGTATAGTCAACTGTAAAAATGTAAAGATATAGTATGTATTCGTGTTCATAACGTACCAAGCTATTTAGAAAACAAAAACGTTCTGTTGAAATTCGTTGTTAGACGACAGTAGTTGGCGCAATAAAGCTTAAAAGCTTAGCTTTCCGTGTATGCGTAGTAGTTGCTTTAAAAGAGAACACTTGTTCTCGCCCCACTCTCATTTCCGAAAGCGCGATAACAAAGGTGCATGAGCCGTTCCGCGAGTGGAACGAAAGAAAAACAAGGCATAACGCCATCGACACTCAGATAAGACGCTGCTTTTGATTCTCTTCTAATAAAAAGATAGTCGACATGTAAGTAATCGTGCTAAGCACAAAGACAAAGTTATGGAATTGAGAATTAAAAAATTTAAAAGAATAAGTGTATTAACAACGAAAGTATAATTAATAAAAATGTCTTAATTTAATTCATCTGCACTGCTCTTTGTTCTTTATGTGCGCAAAAATTATCAAGCAGGCTGTCACGGGTATCATAACAACACACATGAATATATGCACTTGTGCACTTGTGTGTACATACCATACATATATTTATTGTGTGTACATTAATACATATAACGAATATTACAGTCTTCCAGATAAGAAATTTATTTAAAAGCCAGGCCTGTTGTGATTGCCTTTACAGTATAATTATTAAGTACTGTGAGGCATTTTGGTAATCGATTGTTTTATTTTGTAGATGCATTAGTACAATGAATCCCACATATAATAAGTTGTTGCTGTTGCTCTTGGTTGGCTGCACCTTCATTGCACACACCCAGAGTTATTCTGCAGTTCAGGACGCGCAAATCATAGCCCAGTATAAGCGTAACGTGGAACTAAATCATGCGAAAATATCGCGGGAATTGGTGCATCGTGCCAATTGGGCATCGGTTGGCACAATTTCAAGTAACCATTTGATAAAAGACTATCCCATGGTTAATATTATAGCAATCGATGATAACAATAAGACTAATAGTTCGACAGGAAGAATACGTTTTTTGCTAACTGACTTGGATTTTACCGGTCAAGACTGGCAAGCAAACAACAAAGTGACTTTCATGTTTTCGGACGAGCAGACTTTAAACTGCAAAAACGAAAAGAAGGATCCAATGGAGCCTACCTGTGCCCGAGTTATTATAAGTGGCCAGATTGAAAGAGTAAGTCGGATTATTTGTTATGATTCCATACACAACTTTACATTTTTTAACAGCTGTCAAAAAATGCTCCCGACTATAAAACGGCACTTAATGTATTTATCTATCGTCATCCTGCAGCAGAAAATTGGATTAAAGGTATTACCATATAACATAAATGTGAACACATGTGTTATTAACTACGTATCCAATTGCAGAACATAATTTCTACCTGTGTGAACTCGATATTCAAAACATTTTTGTACTGGATTTCTACGGCGGTCCGCATCAAGTCGAGGCTTCGGATTATTATGCCATACAGATTTGAAAAACTACGGATTCACGATTTAGTGGCTTACTTATGAATGCCTCAATGCGATTAGTGCATATTATTCCTTGGAAATTATTTGTTAGCTGTGATGGTTGTAATAAAAATTGCAGAACTTTTACTAAAAACAAAGAAAACTTTTACATATTACCTCCTTGCTAATGGGGTATCCTGGTATCCAATTCAAGACAAACATATAAAGAATAAATCTCGCAATTTTTGGTGAATTATTTATTTGTAAAATCTAAGTTTGACTCAGTGTTATTTCATTTGATGAATTCAAAGGTGGCCGTTATCCAGAACGTTACGCCTGTGGGGCTGGCATCGCGCATAAAGTAGCATCAATTTTTTGCAAATTTGGTAAAATGTCGCGCAATTTTGAGCGATAACGCACATCTGTCGCGACTGGGTTGTGTTCTAAATAAATGGTCTGCAGAGACTTGTTTATCTTCAGTACCTCAATGTTCTTCCAGTTGTCTATGCCATTATCATTTAACCAAATCTCCTCCAGTTGTTCGAGAGCTTCCAAGTTGCTTATAGTCTTTAGTCTGTTCTTAGCTAAATCAAGCGTGTCCAAGCATTTGTTTTCGGACAGATTCTCAATAGTTTCAATACCGTTCTCTGATATGTATAGCTCCTTCAAGTTAGTGAGTTTCTCTAAGTTTTCAATCTTTATAATGCGGTTCGCTTGTAGGCTCAGTATCTCCAGGTTGACTAGCGAATCAAGGTTTTCAATTTTTGTTATTTTGTTCTTTCCTAGAAATAGTTGTCGCAAATTTACCAATGCTTCAAGATTTTCGATTTTTTTTAGCTTGTTGTCGCCCAGTTCGAGCATTGTTAGGTTCGTCAGCATGCCGACATTTTCAATAATGCTTATTTTATTTGCTACAAAATAAAGTTTCTCCAGTTTGAGCAGCTTGTCCAAGTTCTCTATTTTGGTGAGCCGATTGAAGCTTAGATCCAGTATTTCCAAGTTGGTTAACTCGTCAAGGTTCTCAATTTTCACAAGTTGATTATCGTAGAGCTCCAACTCAACCAGCGTTTTTAGCATCTCCAAATTTTCAATTTTCTTAATAAGATTCCATCTCAAGTATAGCCGCTCAATATTAATCAAGGGCTCGAAGTTTTCAAGCTTATCTATGCGTCGGTGATTCAGATCCAGTTCGTAGCATTCAGGATCAATCATCACGATTTCCTCAATTGACGCGACCATTTCGCCGGGTATTATCTGCATGCCGGCTGTTGGCTTGGCGTCTCCACTTTTTGGCATTGCACTATCGCCGTCAGCCATATTCATAAGAAAGTTTTTACTCGATTAGATTTAAGAATTTATAAGTTTTAAATGCCGCTTGGCCTGCTTTTCAGTTTTCTTGTTGCTGTTTTGCCAAAAAAGACAGTGTTGAAAAATTGTTAAACTATAAAAACAATGATTGCAATGATTTTGCGCCTAGTACGCCATTCACATTTCCGTGATGACTCAACAATGTGACCGTTCAACAAATAATAATAATTTGTGTAGAATTGAACATTTATTTAAATTGGTGATACATAGACAAAAAAAAAAAATTTTTTATCTTAAGAATTGCATGTGTAAAATAAAAGTATAAAACATTTCAATACTATTTTTTCACGTTGTGAACATTTTGTTTTCAAGAGAGAAAAAAAAGGAAACCGTGATATTCTACAGATTTAAATATGTAAAGTCAAAGTCGTAATTATATATTTATATATGCCTTTTGGGGCAACATCAAGTTTTTTGAGTGTTGCACATGCTTCTTTACGAAAAATATCGGATAATATAAAGCAAATATATCGATATTAAGATATATTGGCAAAACATTACCACGATACATGCAACTATTTATTTCATTTGGAAAATATCGATATATTGGTTTATTATTCACATCCCTAGCTGTCTGTGTCAATTTACTAAATAATTTTGTCTACTAAAGTAAATATCAATATGATCTAACAGAGATTGTCTGAACTGCAATACGATTTCCCAAAATTTATTGGATTTTTATTTTTAATTATTTACAAAATAAAAGAATCATGTCGACTGGGTTAAAGTGCCGTAATTGCGGCTCAAATGAAATTGAAGAGGACAATGCTCGCGGTGATCGTGGTATGTAAATCAATACATTTATGAATTGTGTTATTATTATTATTATGAATGAAATGTAGTTAACCGAAGACAAATCAATGTTTGTATATTCAGTGTGCATGAACTGTGGTTCCGTGCTCGAGGATTCGCTAATTGTATCGGAGGTGCAATTTGAAGAGATGGGCCATGGTGCCGCTGCTATAGGCCAATTCGTTTCAGCCGAGTCCTCGGGCGGCGCTACGAATTACGGCTACGGGAAATTCCAAGTTGGCTCCGGCACAGAATCACGCGAAGTAACGATAAAGAAGGCTAAAAAGGATATAACGCTGCTTTGCCAACAACTGCAGCTGACGCAACACTACGCAGATACTGCTCTTAACTTCTTTAAAATGGCCTTAAATCGCCATTTGACAAGAGGAAGGAAAAGTACTCACATATATGCCGCTTGTGTGTACATGACATGCCGGACCGAAGGCACCTCACGTAAGTTAAATATATTTTTGCCAATTGAAGATTAAATTGTCACTTGTTCCATCGAGATTGTAGATCTTCTTATCGACATCAGTGATGTACAACAGATTTGTTCTTATGAGCTGGGACGCACCTATCTTAAACTTTCACACGCGTTGTGTATTAATATCCCATCAGTAGGTGAGTATGGTTGTAATGCTGAAAATTAGTAGTTCTCTTTCACTGTTGCGATCATAGTTTTTGTTTTTATTGTAGAATCCATTAGTAGTAGTAGTTCTCAATATTATCATATTTAAACGTATACTTTTGATTGGGAAGTTATATTCCAATGTCATCATTAAAATCCCAAACATCATATTCAGAAAATTAATCCAAAAGTGTCTATTTCATATAAGATGACATAAAATCTTTTATTTGAAATACAAACTATTTTCCAAGCAATATTTGAAAGGCAAATTCAATTCTTTCGTATCATGGTCAGCAGTATTTGTGAAGCAAGAAAAAAACAATGGAATATTCGAGAATATAATATATATTTATATAAAAATGTCATTGTCAATGTTTTTATAGGGAAAACAAATAACATAATCTACTCTAGTATGAGGGTACGCAATTTTGAGGAATATCTTTTTTTAACTCTATTTAAATTGTTGAGGATACTGCGTGATAATAAACTCGTTTTATAGTTTCTGTACGATTAGTGCTTTCAAATTTTTTTCGTCGTGTTTTATTTAAAGTTCTCTCGATCAGATATTCCTAGCTTGACTGATTGCCATGGTTGACTTGCTTTAGAAAAATGTTCGTATACCCCCATCCTGTCCTATGATTTTAGCAAAGTCATACATACATTCATACAAATTAATCTGCTAAATTTAAGATAATATATGTTTTAGAATTTGTATATGGTGTATGCAATTCACAAAAGATCTTGTATTTGAGTAATGGTGTTCTGGTTGTGTATCGAATGTTAAATGAAACTGAGCCTTTCTATTATTTATCATATTTTTCTAAGTGTGTATGCTGATGTTGTTCTTATAACTGAAATTTGTTTTGTTGTGTTGCACTGAAAGCCCATGAATTTCTTTTATGTGTTTGCTGCAGTAGTTGTGATCTTTGTTGTCTTGGTTGTGGTTGCATTTCCTGACGGTAGTAGCAAGCTCCTTGCCACTCAGCACAATAAAGCTGTGCGCATCAAGTATTGTTGGCATCACTACTAGCAGCTACGCTATTCAGAGGCAATTCGTCGGAAGCATTGTTCACATTCGTGTTTATAACTCCAGCTGGGGCATTGCTTCCTGTTGTCACGATTGAAGCTGGTCCTATAGGCGTTGTGCATATTGAGTTTGTAGGCGAGCTAAAGGCGGTGACTGCGGTGGGTCCATAAAATATTAATTCTGGTATTTGACCTCCCTGAACGCCAGTCCCGTTAGTGCTTTCAGAGGAGCACTGAAATTGGAATGTAACATTGCCCATGAGCACTTCAGACATGCCCTCCTGGCCAAAGAAGCTAAGCTCGTTCCCGTCTAGTATAACAGAAGCAGTATAATAGCATTCTGGTTCAATTTGTATGGGATTGTCGAAGAACACATGGAATGTATTGCTTGAGCCATCTGAAAAGAACTTCGTGTCATTTTCCGCCAAAGTGCGTCCCAGTCGCTTAAGTTCTATTTTTACATGGTAGTCTGCAGCACCCGTTGAAGAGCCGTACAAACCGAAGCCGACAATGAATATTCTTGAAAGAATAAAGTATATACAAATCAATTAAAGCCATTAATTTTAGTTTTTTTACTTACCGCCGATCCACTGAAAACTGTATAGAATCACAACGACCACGATAACGCCACTGGTTCGAACGGTATGCGCATGATTGAAAACGATGACAGACTTGAGTTTTAAGACCTGCACGCGGTCGCGTTGGAAAGCTTAAATTTGGCTTTACTTTGGCGGTAAAATGTAAAAACATATCAATAGTCTCCTGGGAAGTGAGTATACCGGTTTGGGCTACACCATTTGCAAACTCTTCTAAAGTCATTGTTGGAATACGAATCAAATGAAGTGCCTGCCCCAAAACCCTTCGCTTGTTCTGAGATGTTTCATCTATGTTCATTTTCTCGCAAGCATTCATCGCCCAATTCAGAGCAGCCTCAAAAAGGTGTATCTCCTTACAGTTGAGGGTCTCACGCGATAAAATTGATTCAAAGGTTTTGAGATCAATGTCAACAAAATCCTCAGACTTAACTGCCATCTCGGCCTGGGCATCAATTACTTCCCAGCAACGTTGCATCAGTTCAGGCTCTTCGAAAAGACGAGATTGACTAAGAAGTAGACATGCGTTCTTTGCAGTAAGCTTAACTTCAAGATAATTGACGCAGGCTCGTGCCAAATGCGGAACGATGTATTTTTTAGCCGCGTACAATGTAGCCAATATGTGTTCAGGTTCCAATTTTATTTCGTCACAATAAAGGTACCTATTTCAAAGGAAACTTTAGAAATGTAAACTTCGGGAAGCAGTCACTGAAGGCGCACTTACCTTAGGAGCGTGAGAAAGGCCGTGGGCTCCACATCTGGAACCTTGATCTCCTCCTTGTTCTCTGCCAATCCGCCGTAAAACATGGCATAGAAAACGGAGCTGCCAGTGGCGAGTATGTACTTGTGCGCAGGTATAGTTTGAATAGGATCAAAGTCTAATGAATTGTAGTGGAAATTAAAATCGTTTCTCTCTCGCGTACATTTACTGGTTTTGGACGTACCGAAGTCACTGCCTACGATGAACTTGACATCCGACAACAACTCGTTGTTGAACATCGCCGCATTGCGCTCCAATACTGTGGCTTTGCTAGCCTGCCAATTAGGATCTGCTGTGTCAATCGCATTTGAGGCACCTACTGCAGCGTAGCTACTGTTGCTGCCAGATGTACACACATACGATGCGCTACCGCTGTTTGGCGCTGTGTTCGCTGCGTTCGCCACAGAAGCGGCTGAAGCAATACCCGCAGCTGAGGTTGAACTAGAAGGCAGGCAAAATGTGGTGGAACTGGTGTTTGGCGATGCTAACGGCGACGGTGGCGCACTAATTGGCTGTGTTATTTGTATGTTGTGATCTGCAGTACTCCCAGAACCTGCACCTGGGGAAGTACTTGTTGTGCTACGTTGTTGCTGATGGTTGTGTGGCGGCGAGTGCAATAGTCCGTTCCCATTGTTAAGCGTCTCCACTGCAAATCATAGTTGTTTGAAAAAGTTTATGAATTTAAATCTCTCATATACATATGTAATTGTCTAAGCCATGTCCAACCATACTACGCCAGTGCCTGCAAATTGAGCTGCAACATTTGACAGCAGTGTGTCGCCTCGATCTGGAATCCGATACAAATACTGCTGCAATTGCTTTCGTCCCCATTCGTCGGGGTTGCAACAACGGCGGTCCCTTCTTCAAATGGTCTGCCATTTGGACAAAACAGCGACCCGGCAATCAATTCGTAATCTAAATTCGATGCTTCCAAAAAAATAGCTGTTGTCGTTGTCGCTGATAAAGCACTTTAATGTTACTAAACGGCTATGCCTGTTCCGAATATTATTTTTTTTTACGTAGATATGTAACAGAAAAGCGTGTGACGGGTGTGGGTCAGACATCAAAAACTTTGCACACTGACATATGTTGACTTTTAAATAATTTAAGCTAAGTGTAATCAGTTAAGTTAACATATCGTATTATTTACAAAGAATCTATATACCCTAACCCACCCTCCTGTCTCTTAAATCCAGAACTTCAAAACAGTCGCCTAGTTTTGGAAAAATCGATTGCCCACATAAGCATACATACATATGAAAGCACAAACACGCAGGCACATACAAAACATCGCACTTGCTACAGTATCTATTTATATTTTTGAAGCAACTTCTTACCGTTTATCCAGCCACCGTTTAGGTGCGAATGTGGCATTGATTCCTGGTTACGTTTATTAGTGGGCTTAAGAGAGAATCGATTTATGGCGCTATTGTTATTGTTGCTGTTATTATTACTATTGTTATGGGTATTGCTGCTGCTAGCCATTATTTCAATGATGTATTAGGCAACAGCGCACTCGCAGTAGAAATAACTCAAAACGAGTATTGTACCCTCTGGTCAAAATTTTTAAACAAGTGCAAGCAATGTAATCATTGTTTTTATTTACAGGAGTGAGCACTGCGCTACTACTAACTTTATGTATTATCTCAGAATAACAAGTAATGCTTAAAAGGTAGACCGATAGATGTGGTGGTGGGTCGATAGATAACTCACAGCAGCTCTGCATTGGCCTGACTCTAGTGTGCTGTAGCAGCCAGCTATAAAACTCAAAGAGATTCTGTGTTTTGAATCGGCATGAGTCAGTGATCACAGCACGTTGACTTTAGGCCACTCTCGCAATCGCCATTGGGCGCAATTCGTAGATTATTTCATTGCAGTGGCTAATATGTATTTCCGTCATGTCAATATAAAACACAAAAAGTGCGCCTGCGCATTTGTGCTTCCCTATTAATATGCATCTATCGACATGTACGTGACACAGAAGCCGCACTTTATTTATGTACATATTTATGTATGCATATATTTGTACATTCATTTGTATGTGTGTTCCCGCATGTTTTTAACTTTAAATAGTATTAGGTCTTCATCCACAAATATTGATTATTGTTCAATCGCGCATATTTAATATGACCATCGAATTTTGAACTTGAAATTCATTTGGTTGCTTGTTTAGTAATCGTTTTTTGTCATCGTTGAAGGTTAGTTTACTTCTCTTTCCTCACACACACACACACACACACACTCACGCACGCAATACATAACGAATTGAACACAATCGAAGAGGAATGAGGAATCCGGTTCTGCTCTGTTGCTGCAGTCTCGGTTGAAGATCGATCTTTATGCGAAATAATTTTCAATGTCATTTTCTCCTATGGCTAATACTCACTACTTAGCTGGTGCGCCTGGCGTTGTTCCTCGGGCGGAGGTTGCTCCTCGTTCTCTGGGATATTAGCGGAGTACTCCGGCTCATAGTTGTGCGCATATGCGCTGCCCCAGTGTCCAACGAAATCGTCCTCTTCGAGCGTCAACAAATGGTCCAACACTTGCACGCCACGTTCAAGGGGACCATGGAATTTATTTATTAGCTCGGAGAGACGCAGATTGATGCCGTGGCTGGCGCCGTTGACACCTCTTATCGCCGATGTATCAATCGCCCAGTAAAAAAGATGACGTCCCAGATGACTGCTCAGGTGGTTTGCAAAAGCCTCGATCATCTTGGTACAATCATCGCAGCCATGTGTTGCATGGCATTTTCATTCGTTTTCTGCTGTTCTCGTTGCACTCCCGCACGGAAACTGCACTGCAACTAATAAAGAGCAAAACGTCGTATTACGCAATAGTTCAGTTACATTGTTGTTTCTCTTCGTTTTTGCCCGCGCCTTCTTTACTGGCATGCTAAAACAAACTCTCCAATTGTGATGCTTGGTGGTACTTTCACTACGAGTTTGAGTTCAGCTTCCAATTTTCATTTCCACACGCACCTTATGTTTTTAATTAGTCACAGGAAGTAAACATATTTCCCATAAGACATTTAATCACCCTGCCGGCAAGTAATTTGAACTTGTCTACCACCTTTTATGGTCACCTTTCTATCTTCATCAGAAGCATCAGCTGACATGCTCTTCAGATTGGAGTGATATTGTCCGGAAATTATGCAACCAACTGCTTTCATTTGGCTGCAACACAGCGTTCATAACAAAAGCAAAAATAATTAATTAGCACCCAGTGGAGGGCGGGTATTATTTTGTGGGTTTGTTGGTAACGACATTACCATTGCGCCGCGTTCATTCTTGCCTATAAGTTTTGCTTGTGCTTAACTTGTAATTCGCATTGACTTTGTAAAAGTGGAACGAATGCCGCTCTCATTAACTTCACTGCCCTTTTCCTAATTAATGCATTATTTGACTGTTGCTTTCATTGCGTCTTTAAATGCAAATGTCGCCACAGGTCAGACTTAAAACAAGCAAATAATAGACGCCGTTGAAAGCCCGCATATTACGTTTTTGCGAAGAGAACGAGCAGAAGAGCTACATAATTTTATCTTTTATGATACTTATAATGGATTTGATTTTATTTAAATTGAAAAATATAATAATAGATAGATAGAAAACTAAAAAAAAGCTACTAGAATTTACTTTGCCAATCGATCTTAGGATAAGTAACCAGTAATACACTTGTTGTGGTCGAAGTTGTCCATAGTGCAGCGTTGGCTTTTTTCCTTCTTGCTCATGATGTCGTTGGTGTTTTTCATTACCTCATTAATTCTTTCCGCTGAATTTTCATTTGGTAAGCAAGTTTGCAATCAACGAAAATGCTGAATCTCTACCTCGACCAGACTTATTGATTTGCTACTTTAAAGACAAAGATGTAAAGAAAGCAACAATCGAGCGTACTGAACTGTTATTTACCACCGACTTAAGCCGTACAATATCTGTAGATATTCTTTTATCCTTCTGGTGAACGCTTGGCTAGTAAAGGCATGGAACTGTGAGAACTTTTGCGCTTGTGCTGTAGAGGATTTATATTTCGTTTTGCAAAATAACGTATCGAGATAGCCGCCAGCATAATAAGTGCATGTGTATCATACCTGCAAGGCATTGTCAAAAATCTATGGCTGGTTACGAGTGCCCTTAGGTGGTTTTGCAATCGTTCAGCTGCCGGTAGTTTGGTTGGGTCATGCGGTTTCGGCGCTTCAATTTACGGATAATCTTATAGGCATTAGTGTGCAGTTTTTCAACAATCAACTGGTTTTTAATATTTCTTTTTATGCAATTACATCGTGAACACATGCAAAAAGTATTTATCGGTGTTACTTTTTGGTAAGTCATGCTGCATTTTGTCTAATGACTTGCCAACTTGTGTTTTCTTGCCTAGCTTTGAAACTTTTCAATGCGTTTCGCAATAGGCACAAATATCCCCCTACACAACGCGGTTCAGTTAAGTTCTTTTTCAAGTATTCAGTGCTTCAAAATGGTTTTGGTGTTTTTGTGACGTATTGAATATATATTTATGGTGTATTGTTTATATTCTTTAAGTTTAACGCAAACCAGTTTCAAGCTATACTTTTACGTTTTGTAAGTTTATTTGCTTAACTTTTTAGGCTCTTCTATTCTATGGTAACTCGTATTGTTGTCAGGGTTTGTGACAGCTCAAATGACGTTTTTATACCCACCAAATGTTCAAGGGCATTTTTGGTCTGTTTGAATAAAAAATGTATGGGTGTAAGAAAAAAATCACACTAAACTCTTCCAAATCGAAATACATACATAATCTCTCTAATATCTTTTTCATAAGAGTTTATATTAAATAATGTGCAGATACTGGGTATCTCACAGTCAATTTCTTTCGACTTAAGACGGCTGAAATTCTATTTTTGATATTCAATATTTAAGCATTCATTCGTAGATGCGGAGATGCGAGTCTCTTACTGCATACTTAACGACTATAATTTCAATTAGGTATGATAGGCAGGTCTGAAATATTTTCTGTTGCTTACTGTCTACGTTTGTGTTGAATTCAGTCTGTAAGTTTCCGTATAAAAACTTTCAAATTTGTGAAAAAATTGTGAACTCTGTTTAAGAAACGCGACTTCCAATTATTCAATATACATTTTGTAAATATCTACAACATCCTATATACAATGAATGAGCTTTAGAGTACCTAAGTACAAATGTAGTCTTTAAAGATAACCGACATTAGTTGTAAATATACAAATTGAACAAGTAATCAAACAAACACTCGAATAGCCGCTAACGTGTCAAAAGGTTGCTAGGTATTTGCATAATCATATAGCACAGCAATTTCTGATTACTGTAGGCAACTTAAACACTTTTGAACAGTTGGTACTATTTTAGTCAGTCATATTCTTATTAGTAACATGGTTAATAAGAGTACTTTTAAATCATTGGCCACACAAATACGTCACACTGTTTAACTTATCACGAGTCAACAAAGCTTAACGCAGTTTTATTTAATATTACTATTGCTAAAAATCTTGTTTTCTAATTCCTCAATGTGCTATCTCTTAGTCGGAGTAGCGAGTAGATACGAGATAATTACTATTGGATACAACCGGCGGAATTATAATGAAATATATGCATTTTTGAGTACTTAATTGTCTTGCATTTCACTTTTTCAAGAGTTTTGCTTGCTTTTTTTGCACACACAATGTTGGCGTGTAGTAGCGCTAAGCTCTCAGTTTAATTGCACATAAATTTAACTGTCAAAAGAACTTTAAAATTATTTGTTTTAAAAAGCACAAACAATAATTACGATACAAAATTAGAACGATTTTTACAATTTTATGCGCATGCGCGTCGATTACTGCGGCTGTGTATAGTGTTTACGAGTCAACGAACGATTTTGTAGTGACACGACGACAACAGAGCAGCGAAATAACAGACAGAGTTGTCTCTTCGGGGCGTTTTGCTCAGGTGCTTCTCAAGTTTGGCGACGGTGAGCGCGATCTGTTGCGATGTTGCGAACTGTGATTTTATTTAATCGCATGATATTTAGCATGTTCGTTTTTTATTACGACTTTTTATTATTATTTCTAAAGTGTAAATAAAATTTGTAGTTAAAATTCATTTATTTTTTTATGCTCATGAGTCTAGCGTTAATTGTTTTGTTTACTTTTATAAATGTTTTTTGTTTTTAATTTGAACATGCAGATACAATACGCAATGCTTATAAATAAATATTTTACATTTAACTGTCAGAATTTTTTGAACATTTAAATAAATTGATGTTTGATGTCGATCTGAACAATTTCATGAGATGAAAATGGAATTTGTGATCAACGAAATATAATAAACTAAAAATATCTTGCGGCTTAAGTCAAGTTGGAGTTAATCAACGGAGTTTCGGTGATTGTGCATGTGAAAAGATTATTCAAATTGCTTGTGTTTACAATAGCAACGAAATTTAAATAGAGACAAAATGAGAGTTGTGCAACACACTAGAAACAATAAATGCTGTCATGACAAATCCAAAAGTAAAATTTAAATAATAATAATTTTCGGGTTTTCACTATTGCAGCAATAAGCGTCAATTGGCAGACAGAGCACATTAAGAAACCATTAACACAAACAGCAGCCGTGACCTCCTGCTGAATCCATTCAGTATGCAATTGTCAAACAGTAGGAAACAGTAAGAGTAACAAATTTTGTAGATGAGCGGGCGAAGTACAAGAAGGCTCAGCCCAGTTAAAGTGAGAGCGGCATCATTTTTCAAGTAGAACTCTCGACGGCAGACCCATTAGCAAACCCGGTCGCAACCCTTGTACAACCCTTTCCACACATCAATGTGTCCGCTGCACAAAATACTTGGGTATGGTGCGCTTAAATATGCGCATTCATTAGGGTTTAATAAATATTTTTACAAGTACTGTTGGTGGACTTTGTTTAAAGTCCCCGGCAAAGGGTTGTAATTCGCGCCAGCCTTATATATCTTGAGGGGAATGCAGTAATATTTATACATATATTCAAGACGTACAAAGTTGGTTCAACGGTCATCTCGGTACATTGTTTTAAAATGTCGTTTGAAAAACTGTTCAGTGGAATTTTGCATGCATGCATACATGCGCGCTCTGATCAGCTCGCAAGCTACAAAATTCAATCGCATGACAGAAAACATCATTTCTGTTGTTTAACAGCTCTTCTCTTAGTGGCTCTCTTCCCTCTGGGTCTCTTTCTCTCCCCATTGACTGTTGTATTCAATGCCAATACTGTCGTAGTAAAAGTTGAATGAATTAAAAATACATCGGCTTCGAGCTCGGTCGGGTTCAATTATTTTTCGGCTGCGGCTTTCGCGTGCCTAGAGTTTCGATTTCATTGGTAAGAGCTACTTTGAAGGTCACTAAACAAGTTTGTAGTAGTTTTGTACAGACGTAGTTAAAAAAACCTGAAAACTTGTCGTTGTTTTTGTGCACATAATTGACGAATTTATTATTACAGATCCCTGTTTGTACATTATGCGTTTCGCCAATCGACTACAATTAGGCGCAAAGACACATGAGGTGTCAATGACAGCGCTTCGCATTGTACAGCGCATGAAAAAAGACTGCATGCATTCTGGCCGTCGGCCTACTGGACTTTGCGGAGCAGGTTAGTCCTCGGTGAATCCTTAACATTATGCAAACTTTTTATATATTGTCTTAACAGCGCTTCTAATCGCGGCACGCATGCACGAATTTAGTCGCACGCTCGCAGATGTTATCGGTGTTGTTAAAATACACGAATCGACACTGCGCAAACGTCTTTCAGAGTTTGCAGAAACACCCTCAGGGGGTCTTACTTTAGAAGAGTTTATGACTGTTGACCTGGAGCGCGAGCAGGACCCGCCTTCGTTCAAAGCTGCGCGTATCAAAGATCGTGAGCTCATTCAAAATGTAAGTAGCATGTGCCCTAAATTGATTTTGTTTTACTTATCGTTTGTTTTTTATTCGTTTAGATGGGTATACATGAGCTAACGGAGCTACAGAAGCAAATTGATGCACACTTGGAAAAGGATCTTGAAAAATACACAGGAAACATAATGCGTCAGCTGACAAAAAGCAAGATTGAAGATAAGACGAAGAATCACATTACCGACAGTGAACTGGAATTGGAAGAGTCTAGACAGTTTATTGAGCAGTCCAATGCGGAAGTTATCAAGGAGTTTATTGCGAATAATACCGATGAGACTAAGCCGCAAGTTGCTATGAGTAGTGCTGTCATTGAAGGACTGCGTCCTGACATCGAGGCCATTTGTCGTGTGACCCAGAATGATTTGGAAGACGTTGAGCGGACTAAGCAGCCCGTTGAAACAAAACTTTTCATCGATGATTTGAACGACGAAGAGCTGGATCAGTATGTGCTGACAGAGCAAGAGGCTTTGACGAAACTAGACATGTGGAAAAATCTAAATGCAGAATACTTACGTGAGCAACAGGAGCGTGAGGAACGCTTGGCAAAAGAGCGTGAGGATGGCAAACCTGAAAAAAAGAAGCGAAAGGCGCGAAAGAAAGTTATTGGGCCATCTTCTAGTGCAGGAGAAGCTATTGAGAAGATGTTACAAGAAAAAAAGATTTCTAGTAAAATAAATTACGACATTTTAAAGACTTTAACTGAGAGCATAAGCACATTAACAGGCGACAAAAATAGTGAAGCAACAGTTGAGCTTCCCAAACCCAAAACATTAGAGGAACTCAAGCAGTCCCCACTTATTTTGGAAGACGGGCCTAAAACGAGTAGTAGTTGTGCAAATGCATCATATGAAATGCCTGGACCTAGTCGAAAACGGAAGAAAATAGAGGTCACTTTACCCCTTAGACAGTCCGATGAGGAGCAAGAAATAAAACCAGTAACCGCGTTAGAAACGGGTAGATTCAACAAAAAATATTATGTTTTATTTTGTCTAATTTTCCTTTCTTTTTAAGATGATATGGATGACGATGTTGAAGCGGAAGAGGCGGATCCCGAACCTGAACCAGAAGCCACATTGCAAGATATGTTAAACAAGGGAGCAGCGGAAGATGACGATGAGTACGGTTATGGTTATGAAGACGAAGAAGAATATTAGTCTTAAACGAAATGCAGACCACTGCATATTATTTTATCTCTTCATTAAAGCACATTCAAAGTAGATTTTATTTGTATACAATAGTTAAGAATGAATTGTAATATATTATCAATAAATTAAACTTTGGATCCTTTTTTGTAACCTTTAAACATTGCTGTCTTACATTGCGGCCTCAATGCATATATTTTAAGCAGTAACTATTGAACTTGACCTTGTTCTGTTCTAAGTTTCTCTTTACCATAATTATGAACAATGCCATTACCGCTTGTTAAGAAAATATATATTTTACTCTTAATCATGTTTTGCGTTTACTGAATCGTTTTTTTTTTGTTCCGGGCGACCAAATATCAAGCGGGCCAAAGGAGAGGCAAAAAAGGCACTACGTCCGCCTAGTGTAGTGCAGTTTAATAAAAAATTATCATGCTGTTTTGTGTTCCATGCGTTGATTACACCGTTTCATTATAACATTTACCCAGTCAAATACCGACTGTACAATAAATTCACGATGTTAGGCCGTAAACCGACAACTTGTAGCTGATCAGTGGTCATCATTGAATATTCACATACAACTCCAGGCAAGCATTTTGGTGCGTAAGTAAACTACGCTCAAGTCAGCCTACATGCAAATATGGAGTAAAGTAAATAGACGTTCACCACTGTTATGCCTGTGACAGCATGCAGCCTCATAACCTGCACACACACAGCTGCATCTGAAGTAGCTGGCAATCTATGTCCGACTGTGATTGCGAAACACAAATGCAATTACCTGGTCTGCAAGGCAAACTTAGTCGCACACCAACAACACACAGCAAAACACACATTAATGTCATACGGGTGAAGCTTGGTGCCGCAAAGTAGGCCGCGATAATGGCATAAATTCAATGAATAACCATAAAATGGCAAGCACATAAACACCACCGTATGTTTCTGAGTGTGCGTGTGGCGGAAATGTAGCAACAGTTACAACCGGAGCATATTCAAGAGCAGCAACGTCAGTAGTGGAAAAACATGTATTAGCTCAAAGCTTGCCAGCAAAATTAATTATGCGAATTAAGCGTAGTAAAGCATCATAAGCGAGTTGACCCCAACCACACAACACCCAGTTACCATGTCTCTATCCATAACATGTGGTGCATTTTATACAAGGCGAGAGTCCCGAAGGAGCCTCGAGCCCCACCAATGCGGGCATTGTTCAATTTATGCGTGTGTGCTGCACTACCGACTTGTTGTTTTCTGCTGTGCGGTGCTTGCCAGTTAGCAATTTGCGGACATCAAAGTAGGCCAAGCACCTAGACCCGCAGCTGAACAAGGACTTTGGGCTGGGGATGCAAGTTGGACTTCGACAAAGTGCACGCCACAGCTGCCTGGGAGTTGTTTATTTAAGTGTGAATTCTGAGTTTAGATCTGCATACTGTAAGGCACAAGAAAATAAAGCGCTATTGCGATGTGCCAGATATGCGACTGAACCTAAAACAACTAGATGTTTTAAAAATTAAAGTTTGCACTCTATTTTCTGCATTATTAAAATTAAATTTAATGTGTACTGAAAAAGTGTCGGACTTGGTATATTCAATTCGCGAAAATGTTTTTGTACATTGTACATGAGCAGATTTGGGCAGGCACATGCTTTTAATTTTTCTACTTTGGCTGCTACAAGACATAGTAAATAATTACGCCAATTTGTAATACAAAGTAGATTAATAGATACTTTTTAAAATATTAGTTTAACTATTAGGCTCCCAAGGAATCAATATCTTAAGAGTGCAGAGTATTCAACAGTCGACTGCCAAGAACAGTTTTTTTTTCAACTTGTTTTACTGTAAAATAGGAAAAAATATCACTAACGGATTTTCGGCGCCATCACCAACCATACGAAATAAAATAAAATAAAATAAACTAAAATGGTGTCGCAATGTTGGCGCCATTCAGTTTTATTCTTTAGGTTGCGCGACGCAATGCCAAATTAGCTAAGAGGCACAACAGTCATTTAGTTAATTGCTGCAAAAAAGATTCCGTTGTCTGTATAAGCTCAGTAAATCACTTGTGTGTTTTTAATTGGAAAAATATGTGATAGGAATGATTTTTAAATCAAATCTTTAATATCAATAAAACTAAGTGAATCTAAAATGAAAATAAATCTACAAAAAGTCTACTGCTTTAAGGAATTATTTTACTTTCATCTACTACTCTCCAATACTTTATCTAAATTAAATTAATGCGTACTAATAATTAATAAGCGGCCTTTAGGTTAAAGCGTCCAAAGGGGAGACGGGGAGAGTCAAGACACACATATTTAGCAAGGGCTAGCAAAAGAAAGCAAAAAGCAATGATAATGAACGTTCGCTGGTTTTTTTTTCGTCAAACATGCAGAGCTAGCCAGTCATCTAGTCAGTCAGGCCACGACTGGCTGGTCATATTGGGAGGGCGTGTTGTCTTTCTCAGTGTACTAAAACGTTTTCGACTGCTATAATGCCCTTGCCTCACTCCGCTGTATCTCCTGCTTGACGCTGTTAGCCAGCTGCTCGGCATGAGAGCTTGTTTCTTGAAAAATAATAATGACTGCACATTAAGTATACGTCTAACAAAACATACGAGCAAAGACACAGACACACATATGTATTGTACACGCACAGAAGCACTTGCGAATGGCAGGGAAGAGCTAAGGATGTCGCTTTGACACAAAGCAAGTAAAATGTCAACAAATGACAACAGAAATATGATGCAAATGGTTCATGTAAGTGGCTCTTGCCGCTAACATTTATAAAAAGCGACAACTTATAATGCAGCAGCAATGACAGAAAAGGATCAAAGGAACAACAAGCAAAAAGAGCTACAGTCGAGTGCACTCGACGGTAAGATACCATTTAACAAAATTTTACCATTCAAATTTATTTCTCCCATATATATAAGTATTATATAATATATACATTTTTATATATTTTGTGCAAAACTCAAGCATTGTAAATACTTATGTATATGTCTGCGTCAACCACCACTTCCAGTCATCTCATGTTCCCACAGACATGCATGCTTCCTAGTAAGGTGCTAGTTGTCCATTCGGCCACATTGATATTCTGTGCTTGAAGCGCGAGTCTGTTGCCAACGGCCATTGATGCTGCTCGCCTGCTGAACTGACTAGGGTGCTACTTACTATAGATATCTTTGTGAAGAACATGCACGCAGTGTGGACAGTGGCATAGCCAGCTGCCAGAGAGACATAGCCCAAAATATTGCCGGAGCAGCGCAGCTTTGTTAACTTTTTACGTTTAATGAAATCAATTCACAAGTCACGTTGTTGCTGGACAATAAATACATCAGAGTCAATTTAATAAAATCATGACGTGCACTTTAGTATATGATATGTTTGTAGGAATGTGCAAGTATACATGTGCACTATCATTTTTGTATGTATCGATTATATATTCCATACAGTTGGTACCTCATTGGAATGCCATTTGGGATTTGGTCATAATCAATTGACGCATTAGTGAAACATGCTTAAATAAAAACTGCACGGAAAAGATTACAGCTACGCAATTTCATGGTTATATCTAACTTCCTGTCACTATGAATATTGCTAACAAATTTATGTTATATGCTAAAAACTATGGGAACACAACAACAACAAACTTGGCAAGTAACTATAGGCCAGCTATTTATATCTAACCATCGTTTTTAATAGGATATTCCAGGTACCATCAAATCAGATTATTGTATCTTAGGATGGATCGGACGAAAATAAAGCTTTTTTAAAAAATTGCATGTTATATTGTTCAAAAAGTTGTAGCCTGAAACATTTCACATATTAGCTGCGTTATAAGTGAACAAATGTATATGCAAGGGTAAAAAATCGTTCTAGTTTTTTCTTGCCCTAAAACACCCCTGTATACGAATGTAAGAAAAAGACTTAAGAGATAAATTCATTAATTCTAGAATAAATAAAAACAAAATAAAATTCCACATATTTTTTACAATTTAGAATCGTTGCGACAAAATTGGGTTTAGTCGCTCCTTGTATACAGCTGATTGTTAAAAAACTTTATTTTAACAGTATTGAAAACAGTATTCACAGTATGTTATGTTTCTACATTTGCATCACGCCTGCGCACTTAAAGAACATAAGTTGCTTTTTGAAATCATTCTTGGCTTGCGTATCTGGAATTTATTTATATTATATTATATATATATTATAATTATACATATTATTTTTATATAATAGTTTTTATATAAATATTGTTGATGATTTTATTTAATATTGAAATAAAAATTCGGTAAACACATTTCTTCATGTCATCATGAGAGAAAACTGTTCTATTCTCTGTTGCCAGGGAGATTCTCTTCCACATTAACACATTTAACTTCATTTCCTCAAAAGAGTCTTTGGCCGAAAACAACACTCTTTACCGAGTACGAGTGGCAAGTTCGTGAGAACTATGCTGTTCGTATTCGTTCGTGAATTCCGAAACTGGCCGAAGAAACTTCAGGTCCGCCGAGCCACGAATGTAGGCTCTTCGCTTATCTAACGCATCGCGAACAAATCAGTTGGTAGATGCGTGGCAAACGTTGAATTTAACGGTCGGCTTAACAGTGAAAGTGTCATGTCGCAGAAAAACGTTGTTTAGTCCTTAAGGTAACTGAACTTCGTATGAGAGTGATAATATTCGGATGTTAGTAATTTAGAATAATTACAACAATAAGCCTTAAAATGTAATATAGCGCTACCAAAAGGCTAATTCTATTGAAAATCAATAGAACTACGGATAAATTAGCAATGTACTTTTTATTGTATAGTTGTTGTGTGCCATAGATTGCAGCTATTGCTCGAGCTAAGGAATTGGACATAACTAGCTTACAAGATGTATAAATATTCGCCAAGGTCCTCTTATCAAAAATCGGAGGCATATATACAATCTTTCGTACTGTGCATCTTATCCACACTTAAGCGGCAGCAACTCTTGCTGAGTTGCATTTTATTTTTCCAGTGTTGTTGGTTTGCTTAAATGCTGAAGCTCTACAAGCTTAACTTAACTTTTTTATTGCGTTATATTATTTATTTTCAAATTAGTTTGTTCGACTTTCTTAAACTTGGAAATTGACTATTATGAGGACACACTTTGGGCTTCCACAATTTAGTTTTAATTTTAGTTTTACAAAATTATTATTGATGTGTTAGAGGGTCTGAAGATATTATTACTCATCTTATTAATTTATTCAGCAATCTACAATACGCAGTGGTTTTATATGCTGTCAAACTTCTAGATAAAATAGGAAGCTTACTTTCAGAATGTCAGAAATGTATGCAAATATAATGATAACATAATAAACTTTGAGCAGCTTAATTAGCGTTCATGCTATGTGTTCATGATCTGTTCCTGCTTTTGGTTTGTCTGCTTGATATATCTTACAGATGGTGTGAGCTCAATTGGCGTATTCACTTAAAGCCTTAATTACATTTTAGTAAACAAGAGTATAAAGAGGAACCAAATTGACAGACCAGACCAGAAATACACAAAAGCAACACCTACAGCATCAGCACAAATTAGAACAATCAGGCATTACAGTAAGCAAAACAGCTCTATTAAATATCACTTTCTAGTTCTTTTAAGCCGGCTACTTAATGTAACGCACACACAATCACAAATCACACATATCAAGAACTCATACATAACAGAAGTTATAAATTCTAATGAATTTGCTATCAAAACAAAATCATTTACTGTATTGCAAAACCAATGAAATTCACTTGCGTTCGTTATTCTGCTCAATGGTGTCATGGTGGATAGAACTCGATTTTGCCAGCGCGCTCCAACACAAATTGGTGTACTATTACAGTCTAATGAAAGTTAAAGTCCCATTTAATGCTAGGATTAGCGATAAAGGCAATAGGCACACAGTTGAGTCTCCTCTCTTTTCCGCTACTCTGCATATGCCAAATACCCAATGATTTATGATTGTGGCAAGTCAACAGCCGGCTCTTAAGGCCGGATTTCTTGGGACCATTCAGGGCTACTCAAAATCGCGGGAAAATTGGTTAACCTATGTATATGGGTGAAACAAACTCGACGTGCCACGAGTAACAAATGTTAATTGAATCTAACGTTTCAGAACTCAGCAGGACTTAATAAATGCTTTCACCGTATACATAAGTCCTCATTGTGCTTTTTCATGTTAATAATCTCCCATTTGTGCTCCAATTGGTTACATAGCTAGTAATGATAAATTTAAAAAAAGTTTATGAACTTTAAAAGGAGGCTCTTGGTATCAGGAAATTAATAAGTTCTGTATGCGTTAGTTACCAGAGGCTAACGTCGGATCAACTGTAAATATTTGTGGTACTATTTTTAGTCCCACTTAGCAAAATTTTGATCATTTGACACAAGTCCTTATTATATACAGTCGAGTGCACTCGATTAAATATCTTAAACAAATATTTAGCATAATAATCAGTATTTACATGAATTATTGATTATAATATTATATAATGGGTAATGAGATTCATAAGATTCTTTAATTTAGTCGGAGGACTAAGTCCGTAATCCGTTACACCTTTCAAATACTTAATAGTTATGCGTTTAATGCTTTCTAGAGTCCGTTTAGTTCTTTATAAGATTTACGAAATAAAAACAGTGGGATAATAATATGTTATTAAAAATGATATGTAACCAGCAGAGAGAGGCCTAACACACCACATTACAAAGATAGATAACATAACTGAGAGCAAATGAACCACCAGAGTACTTAAAGAACAGCTTTTTCTGGTGTTGAAATTTAAATCTGAGCATTAGAATAATGGCTTCACCAATGTCCACTGGAAAGACTTATGGTACGACGCACGCGATTATTTGTATTCCTATAGCAGGCAAGACGACTCTCATCGTCTTATACTCGCTGATGATTACCACCACCTACCAGAATGATAACATCCGCGGTAGCAGCAACATCAGCACCAAGAACAGAGACGAAAGCCGCTACAACAATATGTTTCTTCCAAGTGCCGCACCCAAGCAAATAATTTCGTGCCAGGCGAAGCTAATTACCAGCCTGTGCAAGTGCGAGGACAACGCCAACGGACAAGAAAGAACATACTACCGTAGAAGTGATGACGATAGCAGTGAGAAATATTCAAGGCGGAGGCGGGGAAGAAAAAAGGAGCAGCTACAACAATCGAAAGTTTTGTTATATGTAAAATTAGACGTTGCAGTTCACGACCCCACTGCTTTGCAAATGTGGGGCAATACAAAATAAAGTAACGAAACAAAGTCCCCAGGTTGAAGGAAGATTGTGTCCCATAGCTAGATGACCTGGAACGGCATCTCTCGCTAATTTTATGCCCTTTTGTGATTTTTGTATTCGCCGGACACACCCCGTGGCCATGTTTAGTACTGTGCCTTGAGCCTCATTCTGCAGGTCTCCCACAAGCAAATGCAAACGTTGCGCACTTTTATCATTAGTGTTGATGGCAGAGACGTGGGGAGACGCACGAGGAACTCTGCCTTTTTGTCCCCACTTCATATGTTGCGGTCGACATTTGTTGTTGAGTTTCGGCTGACAGTCCGCCCCGCCTGTTTAGTTACTTTTAATGAGTAAGGCGGGGCGTGGCCCCCGGACGTGGACTGACACTCATTAAGTTGCGGTTATGAAGCTTTATTTTTGTTCACTGTCAGCTTACTTGTTATATAATGAAAGTAAATTATTTGGAAGAGAACCACTTTTTAATTTTCTGACTCTTTTTTTGTGGACATCCTGCTGTTGCGTCATAAGTAGTCAGTGTTTAAATTTTTTATATTATCTTTTATCTAAAAAAACTTCCGTCAGATCAGGTCGCTTCTTAAACTATTAGTTTCCTAATTTATTTAAATGCACAAGGACGGCAAACATAAGCAAATGTTTTGCAAATAACTGTGAGAAGCTTCCACATCTGTGCGTCTGCATTCACCTCTTTTCCTTATAACTTTGTTTACGTTCTCGAATTTCTGCCCCAAAATTTATGCAACAAGCCTGCACTCGTCGATGGATATAATAATTATCTGGCGGGAATTGCCGTGAGCACAAGTTATCCTGTACTCTGTAATGTCCTAGGTTCAGCAGTATTTGAACAGGAACCGACGCATTTAAAAGTTTTTATTGCCATGCCTTCGAGAGTGAACAAATATTTAAATTGTGGCAACGAAATTATGGTCTAGTAATTTCAACAGCACACGGCAGTTGTGTTTCCAACCAACCTGTAGTGATTGTTGTCGGCGTTAATTAGCGACTAAATTTACCAAGAATAATATTGTCATTATCCTGGCGGTTGACGGTTCTGCCATGATTTTTTGACAGTCCTCTTAAATAGCCATCAAAATCACATCAAACGGTGGAATCGTAAAAACAATTTATTGCCAACAGTTGAGCCAGTTGTACCGGCGTCCTCAGTTACTGGTCAAGTATTGTAAGACTACGCCATTTCAACTACTTCAATTTGAGTTTTGTTATAAAAGTTTTTCAACTTTTATTTTCTGTAACTTTAGCGGTAGTTTTTGCAATACTGAGTAAATGTAAAATAAAAAGTTCTCAGCTCATGGCATAGTATTCGCATAACAAATACCCTCTTCTTAGACTCAATTTATTTATCCAACAGTCAGACTCTATCCAAAGGATAAAATAGCTAATTAAACATCGACATTCAACTTGAACCGAAGCAAAATCAATAACATAAAATGTTTTGCTCATTTTCGAAATGATTCAGATGAATAATCTCATTAATGATGCACCATGCTTTTTTATAAGAATTGTGGGGCATGAGTACAAAGAAAATGTAAAACAAGTGAAGAAAGCTACAGTCGAGTGCACTCGACAGTAAGAGACCATTTCCAAAATTTGAAAATCCGCATTCTGCGTAACGTTACCAGGGACCTTACTTCAAAATTTGGCGCTTCTAGCTTTTATAGTGTTTTTATAATACTAATAATTCGTTTTATAGGGGCGGTGGGCGTGGCATCTAAAAGTCTAAAGTCCAACTTCTGCATAATGTTGCAGGACACCCTCCTATTAAGTTTTATGCATTTATCTCTTTTCGTTATTGAATTATTTCCAAAAATCTAAAAACGCATTTATCGATATGCAGAGGCGGTGGGCGTGGCACATCAATTTTGAAATAAACTTCTTGTGTGTATTAAATACACGCATACTCCTACAGACGGAAAGACAGACGGACATGACCAAATCGACTCGGCTATTGATGCTGATCAAGAATATATATACTTTATATGGTCAGCCACGCCTCCTTCTGTCTGTTACATACATTTTCACAAAGTTAATATACCACTTTTTACCCTTTTCAATGGATAAATGATATAAAAAGCTAAATAGAAAGCTACCTTCGGCGCACAGAAGGTTGCATACCCTTGCAGACCATTGCGCTTGTGCTATTGTTATATTTTGTTCCTTCAGTTAAAACATTGTGCTTAATTTGTAAAATGTTTCATACTTTTGCAATAATGTAATATTGAAATTCTTTAAAAAAGGTTTTTTTTTCATTCGATCACTACTATATAGGTTAAAGGATAAAGTAATTCGATTTTATGGAAATTGTTATATTCTATTCAAAAAGTTTATTGGTGAAGATATGGATACCTGGCTTACAGTTACCCGCCAAGTTACTTTACAGGGTTAGATGTTTCTTTCTGTGCATTGTAATTTTTATAGACTCTGCAGTGGTATACAAATACTTTGCAAGTTTATGAAAACTTGCGGCAATTTGCAAACTGTGCGAACTCTGGCACGACTCCCATAGATACTGTAAGTGGAGGAAGTTTTCACTGACAGTCAGCAACTGACAAATGCCAACGCTAACTCATTCAACTCCTCGCAACACAAAATATCATACAATAAAAGAAATCGCAAAATGCTGGGAAAAAGATTTTGAAATTTGTTTTGTTTTTGTGTTGGCCCTATCTTTGAGCGGTTTTTATTATTATCTTTAACATTTTTTTTACATTTTTTTACATTTGTTATGCGCGTTGTGCTAGACCATTACAGTGGTTTTGAATAATGTTAGTAGGTTACAAGTTTTCAACCGCCAGGTAAGAGGTCACTCATATTTAATGAGCTCTTTAGACGGCTGACAATTACATATCTTAAATTGGGCATTTATTTCAATGAACCTGATGGCCAACTTCTTCTAAATCGAACTTACAGCGGCGACTTGTCATATTAAATATCGACTTTTTATTCATACTATGGTAAATCAGTATATACAATTATGTATGTATACTTTCACCTTAAAAAGAAGAATACTTCTGTCCAGCACTTGCCATTCACCAGCTTTCTTACTAGTCCATAAGGAGCAGACGTTAAGGATGATGATGAGTATGACGATGAAGATGTTTGCTTGGGCGTTCGTAGAGAGACTGTGATTGAGCACAACAATTTTGAAATTGCCAACCATATACAGACACCCACACACTCATGCAACAAGAGTCACACGTACATATTACGTGCTGTCACATTGCTGCTGACGACAAGCAAGTAAAAATTTAAGCAGTTGTGTGCAGTGGTGACGTCTCCAATCAATTGAAAGCATTTCGCATGTGTTTGCCGGGGATTGATTGTGTTTGTTTGTATTGGAAGGTATCTCGCATTTCAAGCACATTGCTGCTAAATGATTTTTTGTAAAATTCGAGCGGACATGACACATTCAAGTGGTCCCATCACCAACATCATTGCATCACTACTGAATCCCCATGCTCTTCTCCATTGCCACCCTTAGCCCCCTTGCCTGAAGGGGTTCCTCTTGGCACGTGATTGCTCAACTCTCGGCAGTGCCTACAGGCGATTGTGTACGAGCTTCTTCTTGTGTACGAGAAGTACTTCTAGGTAATTTCCATTAAGTAAGTGTTTTGGACCCTTAACTTTAAATGCATTGAAATTGACAATGATTACATACGAATAATACGCAAAAGCAAATTCAGGGCAGAAGGTCCTCAGCCCTCAAAGCTGATTACGCTTCATTGTTATGTTACAACTGGAATGATTGCTACCGTGGACGCTTTTTTTACTTTGTTGTCAAGCTACCTGAGCAAAAAGCAAACATCAGCTGGACACAACAAATCTTGTTACCATCAATATAATAACATAAACATAGGCGTTGTCAATACTACGGCGTAAGACGATAGCGGCAAAGGGCGACACAATTTTTATATTCTTTTTGGGCAATTTGCAGGAAAGTTACATCAGGCCAAACTAAATGTTGCACTTGGGTTAACTTAGAATTCCTAGTGTGGTCTTTTGTTTGGTATTCACTGGTTGCATGGTTTGATTCCTGTATGCACTTTCATTATTTATGTTTTATTAAATTAATTTTGTCTTTTTCTTTCAATGGTGATAAAAGTAAAACAGGAATTTGTCCATTAACCCATTGTGAAATATACGATGTATTGCTGTCAATTCGTCAAATAAGGCAAAATTAAGAATTATTTTTTTAAGCCCAAAAGTTAAATGTATCATACTGTCGAGTGCACTCGATTGTAGCTTTCTCGTTATAGACTTATCTTTGATGTTTTTGCTTCTCTAGATCATAGTTTTGCTTAAATCTCGATGTGTTCGAGTAGAGATTATGGGCTTTCGATGAATTTCTGGTATCTGCTGAGAAGTCTGTGATTATTCACTCATCGACTAAGTGCTAAGGTCCCTTAGTATATTGCTAGCTGTGGCTGTTGTCTCTTGAGCAGTTGGTCGGTTCTTGTCGTGTCATTGTTTGCTGAATATTGTGTGCTGAATACCCGAATTTGTTTCCATTGTCCTGCTGTCATCAAAATGCTAGCAGCAAGCACAGCTGTAAAGCACTTGGCCAAACGCGGCGGCGTGGCTGTGTTCTCGTTATGTTTATGCCACTGACAACAAAAGAAATTTAATTTCCAACACTGTACTCAATTGTATAGCATTGGTCGAACTCTAAAATTTGTTAAAACGGCTGCCAAGACAGACGAGAACGATAACAAAGCAGAAAAAGGAAGACAAAAAGACAAAATAGACGTGCAAATGAAAAAAACAGTGGACTAAAAATAACAAACTTTATTACAGGAACTTATTGGAACATTGATTTTGTACTTTGCAATACGAGAACGGTATGTAAACAATTTATTAAAAAGCGCGTGCCGGGGCTATAAAAAGGTCAATGATTATGATGTTCTAAACGCAAATTCATCGGGATACTCAATGCCAATGAATGTGTTCGCTGCAGACATTGTAAAATTGCTTGCGTATCAACGTAGTTGTATTTAAGCGCCTATTTTTCAAATAGGTCTAATGGTATTTGATGGTATTCTTTGTGCTAAGAAAAATAGAAAAGCTCGAAAATAAAAATAATGATGGACAGAAGATATAGGCGCGAGAAGTTTCCTATGCAAATGCAGAGATATTAAGAATTATTTTTTTAACAGCCAAAGGTAAATGGTATCTTTCTGTCGAGTGCACTCGACTGTAGCTTTCTCTACTTGTTGTGTTTAAATTTTCATAAAATCACTGAAATGTATTGCGTGCAGCGTGCAATAACCAGCAACACCAAAAATAAAAACAACACAACGTCATTCCACAAGGCTAATAAACACTTTTATAAAATTCTAAGATCGCACGTATCGCGCTTGTCAAGGGGCTGCGTGTGGCACAATAAAATTGCTTAGTGTATGGCTGCTATGTAAGGCAGCTCTTATGCACTAACACATACCACACGTGCACTCATACCACTGTGAGAAACTCAACATAGCTCTATATTTCAACATGTTTTTATGTTTTTGTCTCCATGCTGTGTGTTTAGGTGTGCATCTAGCCATAAAAACCGAGCATAACAGTGCTCAGGTTAGGAGATGTCACAATCGCCCGCCTTCCATTGTCACTGTCACTGCCATTGCCATCAGAAAAAAGAGTGCATCGCGTATTAGCATGCGGCCTAGTTTATCACTTTTCCTGAATATTAAGAGGCTCGAAAAGAAAAATCGTCACCATATTTTTTTATGGTATTTGTTTGCAACTTCTCCGTAGCGAGAATCAAATATACTGGGATTTTGAAAGGACCGTATCGGTCTTTTATTCATGGCAGTATGAGGGTTGACAAGTAATTGAAGCTTCAGGATGAGTCGCAAGTTAATGAGGCTGGGTATTCGGGACTGCAATTGTTAGAAAGCAGCTAAAGCTGCTAGAGAAACTTTGTTGCAACGCCCAAAAATCGGTTTATGTCACACAAAAAACGAACTTTCGAGCTCAGACTTATTAGTGTACACAAATTCTTACTCAAGAGTTTGATGATGATTGCCCCAGTAAAATTGTGCACAATTCGGCTCAGGCTATAAAGATTGCTTGTGACAAATCTGGAAGCTGTGGTAGAACCGAAGATGTATGCGGCAAAAAGCTTAAGTTTAGTTTTTTATTAGCTTGTGTTTTTGTTAATTTGTACAATATAATAGGGTTCAGGCCTTTGCAGTCAAGTGATTTATTTTGATAAATTGAAAGTCTTGAACTGCATCAAAAAATGAAGTGCAGGGTATCTAACAGTAGAGTTACTTTGATTTGATATACAATCTTATAGCTGGACACACTTCATTAGATAGGAAAAAGAGTCTCCTTTAGTACTAGTTACTCCACTCAACAATGTTGCTTGGCATAAATGTTGCGCAACATTTCCAGTGCTAATTTTGGAATCTCTTTCCGCCTCCGTCCTGCTTCGGGGTGTGTTTCGGTGCTCGTCAAAAAGCGATTTCAGTCTTTTGTCAACTCGTCCTAGGCACACGTCAAAGATCGGAACATTGCCTGACGCGTTTGCATTGTGTGCTGACGGAACCGAAATCATTTAACAAATACAATACCTAATAATACAAAATAAACAATGGCGTTTATTCGTACACTTGCAGCGCACTTCCGGCACCAACAGCTGAACGCACACCAACCAAGAGCAAGCAATTAAGGGAAAGGCAAAATAAACCTCATAAACCAAATAAATTCTGTGCATGGTATCAGGATGAAATGCTGTTGCCAAATGGGCTGCACGCGAGACAAACAAACATTAATAAAATGCCGGAAACTGTTATGTTCACAGTAAAAATAATTTGAGAGCGATTGAACATAATGTGCAAATCAAATTTCACACTCAATGCTACAGAAAAAAATCGACACTAAATTCGTAGTCGACCTAATTCGTAATTATAAAACGAATCATTTTGTGTTCCGTAATCCCAAGCATCCATAATAATACACGTTAATAATGCCCATATTCCCCAATCGGCAACTGCAAACAAGTTGAAGTGTTTATTGAATGTGCTTCGAATGCTGCTTGGGTGCAAGTAAAAGAGGTTGGCTAACTGTCCAGCTAATTTTTAGCTAAGTCTCGCACAATGACGCAGAGTCGAAATTGTACAACTGTGGGGAATGGAGTAAGACTTTCTCGGCGGCAATATTTAAGTGGGAAGACCTCCCCCGCGACAAGCTTCTTATTTTGGATCTATCTAGGATTCTTGCTGATACTTGTGTTATCGCAAATAGGTAAGTTTATCTCATTTCCTTAAATGTTTATCTAAAAAATGATTTATCCAATAATACGTAAAAAAAAGCTACAGCTGAGTTGGTACTACTTTAGATTTTCAGCATCTGCGTTGGTGCATGTTTATCCAAAAACTGATTGCGGTAAAAAAGCTTCTGCTCAGATTTTGAGCCTCTCTGTTGATGCAAAGCAAAATAATTTCTCATTCCTGAAATTATTTTAATACAATTTGATATACACACTACACAAAACAAATTTCCTATCATAAAGCTTTAGCCTATAACTGCGACAGAAACAATAAGTTCAATATTAATCTTCCCAATAAATTAATATTGATAACATGTAGCTATTTATGTAAATATATAGTTAAGAAGAAACTAAGTATGTATGTAGAAGTATAACCAACGTTTCTTTTCAGTGGGTATATTTTTATTCCCTCCGTTTACTTAATTTATTTTTAATTACAAGTTGGTTGATTGCTATCGTGTAAAAAAAAGCGATGTTGAACATTTCTATAGCTTCCTAATGTATTAAAGTTTTTGAGATATTAAACAAAATTTCAGTAAAACAAAATTGCTGAAATTTGTGCGTAGATGGGCTTGAGTATACCGACTCCGCTATTAATTAAAATTTAATATACTTTATACGGTGGGGATGTGCGTTGCAAACATATTTAAATTATCTGCAAGGGTAGCATTAACGCGTCGACATGGCATGACAGAGAATCAGCCAAACCAACCGAATGTATCACCGCGCTCCTAAGTCTATCCAGGAGCGTAGCAATACATTCGGACTATTGATAGCATACCGTAAACAAAAATAAATCAAACTAAACTTTAAATCAAAGTGCACAGTTCTTCAATGTTGTTGCTGTTCTTATACTGCTAATGCTGAATGCATGTACCATTCATTAAAAACGCTTCCACCCATTCCTTCATTCCTTCACGTGTAAGTTGATGTCGCATCGATAAACTCTATTCATTGCTCGAGGGTAAACATGACCGCTAATGAACAGCTTAAGGTAAATTCTGGAGACTGCATTTCAATGGGACTTACAGTATTAAGTGCTATTTGTGGGTGTGCTTCTAGTTAAACCGACCTCTGCACTCACCAGAATTTGAGAGACAATATAATTGATTGGGGTATTATTATATTTAAGAGTAACCATGAAATTAACCTTGTTACGAGAACTTAACGAATACAGAGGAATCTGAGGCTGGACGACTTTTATGAGTAAATCTAAATGTATGGCGGCAGAAGCAAGGCTTCTGAGTAAATTTCAAGTTAAATGAAAATAGATTCGAACCTATAATAAAAACTTTATGATTAATAGAGAATTCTGCCGCTTTTGAGCAAGCGATTTGGCACTGTTGCTCAATTTGGCTTCATTGTTTAGAAATCGAAAAAAACAACTCTAAATTGAGAATCATTTTGTTGAAAAACAAAAACGATCACTTACATTGTCAGCAGGATTGAATTTCCGTAAATTTGTATGCATTTCCTGTGGACTGTATGAAGTACTAAGGGGTGTCAGGCGAAACAAATCTGGAAAGCAGAAAAACAAAATGATAATTCATTCAAATGTTGCTAGCAAATACTATTTTAATTAAAAACAAGTGAAGAAAGCTACAGTCGAGTGCACTCGACAGTAAGATACCATTTACCTTTCGCTGTTAAAAACTAATTCTTAATATTAATTACTTTTATTCGGCGAATAACAACGCATCGCATATTTTCGAGGACAAATTCACATGCATTGACGCTAATGGCACATGCCGACTGCACACTGACTACACGACGACTGTGCGTGCGCAGTCGGCGTCGGCGTCGGCGTCGGGCCTCTACTGCTGTGAGCAAAACTTCTCGTGCCTATAACTTCTGTGTTTATTGTCCGATCGGATTTAAATTTATAGGGTTGGTAGATATTATTATTATCTACAATAACACCTAAAAAAAATTTCGGAAACTTTTCTGCTTTTCCTATAATTTGATTTACCGATTTACAAAATCGATTTTTGGGGGCGGTGGGCGTGGCATCCAAAAGTTGAAATTCCGCATTCTCCGTAATGTTACCGTAATGTTCCGTAATGGCACCTTACTTCCAAATTTGGTGCTTCTAGCTTTTCTAGTGTTCTTTTAAACTATAAAAATGTGTTTTTTAGAGGCGGTGGGCGTGGCATCCAAAAGTCTAAAATCCAACTTCTGCATAATGTTGCAAGACAACCCCCTACCAAATTTGGTGCGTTTATCTCTTTTCGTTATTGAATTATTTGGAAAAAATCGAAATACGCATTTATCGATTTGCGGAGGCGGTGGGCGTGGCACATCAAGTTTGAAATAAACTTCTTGTGTGTATTGAATACACGCACACTCCCACCAAGTCTGGTGCCTCTAGCTCTTTTAATAGCTGAGATCTGTGTGTTCATACAGACGGACAGACAGACGGACATGACCAAATCGACTCGGCTATTGATGCTGATCAAGAATATATATACTTTGTATGGTCTGCCACGCCTCCTTCTGCCTGTTACATACATTTGCACAAAGTTGATATACCATTTTTTACCCATTTTCAATGGGTAAATGGTATAAATATTATTGACATGCGGCTAGCAAATTTCAAATAATGTACGATATTTTATTGTGATACGCACATGGAAATGTCGTAGCTTGAATTTAAAATTTGCAATCCTTGAAAAATTTCAAGCTCTATGATACATTTCAAAATATATGTATCACACAATGTCACAATTAAGCACATCACGTATAAAGGACAAAATTGCAAACAAATTTTGGATGATATGCATATTAGTTTTTTGGGGGCACTATTGGGAAGTGAAAAGGATTTGGTCTGAGTTTTTTTATTATTGATGCAATTTGTAACCTATTGTTATTGTGTTTATCCTTTTGCTGGCATGACTCCTATAATGAGCAAAATGTGGATTTGAACCTGGAGCTGACGAAGCTTCTGTTTGTGTAATCGAGAGAGGCAGTTGTTAGGAATATCCATATATTTTTAAGAAGTCACACGGGGCCAAATCTGAAGAATATGGGGGATGGGATAGCAGTTCGTAGCCCAATTCGACCAATTTGGCCGTGGCGAGGGCGGAAGTGTGAGCCGGTGCGTTGTCATGATGGAAGAGCACTTTTTCTTCGCCAAATGGGGACGTATTTTCTGCAATTCGCCGGCGAATTGGCCCAATAATTCGGCATAGTATAGCCCTGTGACCGTATTGCCCTTCTCAATGTAGATCACACCTTCTGAATCCCAAAAAATGGTGGCCATCACCTTTCCGGCCGATGGGGCAGTCTTCGCCTTCTTCAGAGCAGGTTCGCCGAGTGAAGTCCGATTGTTTCTTGGTCTCTGGTGTGTACCATTGGATCCGTGTTTCGTCGACGGTCATGAAACGGCGGTCTGCCAATACGAGATCGTGGATTTTTGTCACGTTATCCTCAGTGGTAGCCTTTTTGGGGCACCTGGGCGTGACTGATCAAAAACCGACGTGCGACCACGTTAAAACTCGTTGAACCAATTTTTGACGGTCGCCATCGAAGAAGATTCTCCGTACACAGCATCCAAGCGCTCTTTTATTTCGCTGCGCGAATTCCCTTCCAAAAACAAGAATCGAATCACAGACCGATATTTATCTTTCTCCATTTTTCTAAAATCCGCGGACACGTCCGATTCCACACGCAGTGAAGACAAAACTACGAGTCCGTTTCGGCTGAAATTTCGACAGTAGCCGTCTACGAGAATGTACTACACGATAGTAAATTTCTTCTGCGATAGTGACACCATCGGGCGGTGAGGCTAAGTACTTATCGGACTTTTTAGTATATATATAGTATCATTGTATAGTATATAGTATATAGTATTATTGTATAGTATATTTTAGTATATATATAGTATCATTTTAGTATATATATAGTATCATTCATTGTTTAATTGTGTGAGCCGTCAAGGTTATAATTTCTTTGGGTGCTCGGCGAAAGTTTTCACCATTTATTTTTGTGTATTCCGTAATTAACTTACTTTGTACATTACCAACAGATTTTCTTTATTAATGAGAGTACGCTTTGCATTCAGAAAATTCTCCAGAATTTCTTAGCGTGTCTTCATCGCTCCTCCATCCATGTCCTCAATGTCGTAATTTTCACAATGGTATAAAGCACATACTTATCTTTCGGTTTTGCTGCCGAGTTTATTTATTTTCTGTTTGCGGTTGCTGAATGATGAAGGGGGAGCGTGAAATTGTTTGTGTGTGGTTGCCAGCAAATGATTTATTTATCATTAGCGTAATTTGGCAACGGCGAAATGTGCGTTAATGGTATGCCATTGCCCCGAAAGATGTTGGAAAAAATAACTGAGAGTTTGATAAAGTAGTTAAAATATTTTGACCAATTAGTGCGCGCCATATTTCCTATATATTCACTTTCGATCCCTAGAGTACAAGCTTCTCTCACACATACAGTCAGTACAGAAGAACACGTGACATGGAAAAGTCCTTTGCTGTGCAATCGCTCTCTCCTATTGCCCTACTACTTCGGGAAACCTTTGACTACTTTAACTTTAGTGTTTATTGCTTATGGGTTGCAAAATGCGACTCCAAAATAATATAAAAATCATAGGGAGCTTTTGATAACTTCTGATGACAAGCTTTGTTGCTTTGCGGGAAGCCGAATACCTGATTTGTTACTCTCATCCAGCCATATATTTATTCCAATTTACTGAAAGCTGTTAAAAATTTATCAATACATACATATGCATACATATGTGTCAACCAACCATTTGAAAATTCAATATTTCACGTTTAATTAAGCCGAAAAAGCAATGAATAAAAATAAAAATAGGGAAATGACAAAAAGAGAAACAAAATTAAATCACAGCGACAAAACGGCAACTGCCACACAAAAATGTTTTGGTTGCCACTTGCATTGCGTACCAAATAAATATGCAACAAAAATAGCGCACTGTCGCAAGTGCAAACCGTGTGCCAAATGCACCAGCCGCAGCAAAAACGCCGTAAACTTTTTACAATTGCAAAAACACATAGCAGTATAAAACGAAACAAAGGCACAACACTGAAAACTGCTGCGGGCAATAAATCTAAAAAATAAAGGGGTTGTGGGTGAGTTGGGCAAGGGGCAACAACAAGAACACAGACTATAACTATGTACAGCTGCACAAAATGTTGCCAGGGCGCTTGCAAACACATTCGCACACTCAATGTAAATAACTAATAAGACTGCAAGATAAATTTCCAGTGTAATTTAGAAATAACGAAAAAAGGAAGGCAGCAAGTTGGGAATAAAAGAAAACAAATGAAATCATTGATCATGTGTTTGTTTGTTTGCCACAATTCAGCAACTTAATTAAAGCAAGTAAATAAAGTTGTAGTACACACGACTTGCAGATACTCTAAAACTTTTCGATTAATTTTGTCTTCTAATATAAAATCAAACCTTTCTTTTAAAGCTATCAGGAATGTTTCACTTGATTAAGGCTCTTTGTGGTTGGTCGTCGTAGTTGTAGTTCCTTAGTATCATTTCTCTTCGTTGAGTGATATGACAATCGGTTTGCGATGCAATTGTACCATAGGAGCCCTGGCTCAGAAACGGAAACCACCTTCAATGCTGGTGCTGAGAGAATAGAAACTATGCTAGACTGTCGTCATGGAGTGGAGCCATCTTAGAAATGCACGGTGGCAAATAGTTGGTTAAGCATGAACCGGCATTTATATATGTGTACATAAACACAAGCTTATGCTAACTCTTGCGCATAAACAGTATGAGAACGTAAATAAAGCCATGAATGGGAAGCCGCATGAAAACCAAAAAGTGGTAAACAGAAAAATATAAAAACTAGAAAGAAACATTACCTTCGGCTTACCAAAGGCTGCATACCCTTGCAGATACTTGCATACGTTTTATGCGATTAATCCTTCCGTTATTACATTGTTATATGTTCACAGTTATGTGTACAATATTACAAAACATTTTCACAAAGTTAATATACCAATTTTTATCCTCTTTCAATGGGTAAATGGTATGAAAATCGAAATATTCGTCCGATTTTTGGCGAGTTTGGTCACGATATCTTGAAATAAGTCGGAAAGAACAGTATATGGTACATAAAAAATGTTCAAGTTTTATTAAAGTAGCTTCAAAAGTTTGTCTTTCACTTAAGTCTGACTGACGATAAACATGGCGACGGAACGGCGCAGAGATAGGGTATAATAAGTCTGTGCTTTGTATTTATGAAAGTGTCGACACATATACTGCACGTATACATATAGTCTGTTTCCCTCGCCTGCTTCACAATATTTACGTTGTTATCCTTTTTGTATTATTTGCTTAGCGCTTCTGTACAAAGAAAGACTATCGTGGGACAAATGGCAAACGAGTAACATTAGGATTGTATAACAGAAGGTTTATGAACTGCGTTATGACACATTATAATCATCATCCACTTAAAAGCTTCTTTAAGTGCAGAACATTCTGATTATTCCACAAAACAAATGTATGCTATCTTTTCTGTGCGTTTAGTTGTTCGGGTGTCGGCAGTGAGAAGCATAACATATTTCAAGCCAGACACAAGCTGAAATCTTATGGTTATGATTCAAATTGATAATTAGTAATGTGCATTCCAATTAAAATTAATAAACGAAAAACGTTCACGAAACATTCTGAGATTGGTAACTATTCTTTTCGAAATGAAAACTAATGAGTTGCAGAAGCGTTTACTGTAATTACTTGTACCTGAACTGAGGTCAGTCGAGTAGGTCCATAACCACTGTCCCCCAAACCAGGGAGCTGGTAGGAACAATTGCAGCAGCGCTTATTAAAAATTCCATTATATGTAGCATACTCACGTGTTTCTCTATGTTCCTTCCGTCAACATAAACCGGCAAGGAGTCAGTTGTTTTCTTTGTGCACACCTCAATGGCAATAGGGGTGTTTTGTCAAGCACTTTCATTTAGCCTTGTAGCTTTACAAGTTGTTGCCACCTGCAGATGTTATTGGTATCGTGGTTGTGTGTGTGCTATATCCTACCTAGGCAAAGTCGAGCACACAAATGGAACTGTGCAAACAGTTGTTGCAGCAATTTGAAAAAAGTATCATATTAAACACTACACAAGTCTTCCCGCATAATATACTGAAATACGTACATACCTTTTAATTTTAAGTTCATCATTATTTTTATAGAGAATTTTAATTCAGTCATGCTTATACTTTACGATTTCTTTCAGATGTAGTTGAATGTTCGCTACGCAATGTGAACTTAATCATTGAACCACCAGCAGTGCGAAGAGGTCAACATGTAGTCTTGCGGTGCATGTATGATCTGGAAGGGGCTCCATTATATTCCGCTAAGTTCTACCGTGGTCAATTGGAGTTTTATCGCTATACACCCGGGGAGTTTCCCAACACAAAAGTTTTTCCGTTTCCTGGAATACACGTTGACGTAAGTACTTTACACCAAGTAATTACAGTATCTTGCAGATACAACATAATCTTAAAGTTACAAGAGTATCAGGTAGACAGAAAAGTATCTTGTAAATATACCATACGAATTACATATTCTTGATAATGCAAAAGATTTATATTTTAGACCTGCATTATTAGCCGAGTCGATTTTACCATGTCTGCCCGTCTGCATATCTGCCAATCAGTCTTTACTTTGATCTTGACACTTGTGGAAGTGCAACCTAATTGGATAATAAGCACAATTTTATGTTGGTGGGAGAATTTTTCCCATGAAAAATATCAGTGTCGCAGCCGATTGCGTTGCCAGGAGTTTTCTTTTGCGTCGTGTTAATGTCCAAGGTACACATTTTGAGATTGGCATGCACGATGCAACGCGTTGTTTTGAGTTCGTTAGATAGATGTCTTTATTATAAAGTAAATGGTATCCTACTGTACAGTACACTTAAATACAGCATTCTTTACTTGTTTTATCTGCTCTTTATTTTTCATAGGTAACCAGCTCAAATGCGACCCAGGTTCTCATACGTAACATTGGTTTTGGCCTTTCAGGAAACTTTTCTTGCGAAGTTACTGCCGATGCACCGCTTTTCTCCACGGCTACTGCACTAGGTACTATGCAGGTTGTAGGTAAGTCAAAACCTATAATTGGCGCATGCATAAATTCGAGGTTATTAAGACTCATAGTTAAATTAGTACCTCTAGTTTTCCTTTCGTGAATAGTAAAAACTTTCGCTAGCAGCAAAATCAATTTGCCGGGTGGAAAATTCACAACGTCTTCTGATGACTTGGACTTTTTTGGAGCAAGTTAAAAATTACGTCATTAACAGGCTCTTCAGCCTGGCATCTAAAGTGGGAATGATGTTACTAGTCACAGTTGAATAATTTACAAATGTTACTACATGGCACTTTTGGAATCAGTATAGCAAAAGCTTGAAAATATTTAGTTTTTAGTACTGCTATGTCGCATTTTATATTCATATTTATTGTCCATTTGAATTTCAGCGAAGGTCAATATTAGCGTGTAAAGGTATCAACATAGGTTCCAATGAAAATGTTGTAACAAACCATGTAAATTTAACGGACAAACATATACTCCAATTGACATATACAATCTACTCATCGATAATGAGCAAAACATCCTTTTTCCTATTACAAACATTTGCACATAACTCATTTATAGTTTTAACGTATATCCTATCGGCGTGTTGTATAACGAATTTGGCGTCCGCACTGTCATTTGAATGCCAAAGCAAGTTATGCTAATTCAAGCTTTCATTAGGAAATAATATTCAGCACTGTCGGCTCTTGGGCTATTGCACATATTTGAGAAAGTTTGTACATAGTTGACTAACTTTTGGAGGGCTTTAGCTTTAATAACTTAATGACATGAGTCAAGCTAGACCCAAACCTGAAGGGTTTGGCGAGTGTAAAGTAGGCTGGTCAGTTGCTAAATTAAACTTTAAACTTGCCTGCACCACTGACCCTTATTAGGAATGGAACTTTCAAATTGGCGAAGGACTAGAAGATCAAACAATAGCGAATTCAACGCAAAAGGTCAAAAGTTGTAGTTGAGTGCGATGGTTGAAGCCCATACCACTGTGTTGCGATTAGAAATCATCTTGCCTTGAGCTAAGTTAAGGGCTGGGACGTCCTTTTTTTGAGACCCAACTTCATATTTTCCATGGATAATTTTTTCTTTATTAGGCGCTTTTCTTTGCTCTTTTTAATTCTGTTTTTGTTTTTATATCTTGCCTTTAGCTGACTTAATTAAAAAGTTAATCGTGGTTCACGCCTATGCTCTGCTTCTATTTTATAGAGTTGGCATTGCATTGCATTACACAGTTGCCAATTAGTATGCCATACTCTTAGAAAAGGTTTGATTTTAAAATCTTAAAGGGCAACGGATCCAGATACTGATAGAGAAGAGTTTTAATATGGTTCTTTTTAAAAATAGTTACTTTTTTAACAATTCAAAGTAATTATTAATTTTACTTGAAATATAAGTCATAAATTAAGTAAACTAAGCATAGGTAATGAGAAACAAAACTAAATAAAATTATTAAATACTTAATTTTGCATCTTACAATATTTTGTCAGAACTTCCCGATAAGCGTCCTCAACTCTACACAGAGCACATGCGCTATGAACCTGGTGATATATTGCGAGCTAATTGCAGTACTCCTCCCTCTCGCCCCCGTGCAGAGCTTAAATTTACAATCAACAATATGGTGGTAAGTAAATTGATGCCTGAATCAACAAGATGTTTAAACAAGTAAAGAAAATTGATGTGGCAGACAATACAAAGTATATTCGTGATCAGCATAAATGCCGAGTCGATTTAATCATATCTGTCTATTTGAACACACAGATCTCAGGTATTATAAGAGCTTATAGAAATACCAAAAAAACAAATGAAGAGAGTTACAGTCCAGTGCCCTCGACAGTAAGATACCATTTACCTTTGGCTTTTTAAAAATAATTATTAATATTAAATTCTTTTATTCGGCGAACTAACAACAACGCATCGCATATTTCACAGTCAAATACACATGTATTTACGCTATTGGCACATGCCGACTGCACGCTGACTGCACGACGACTGTGCGTGCGCAGTCGGCACAAGCATTGACGCCGGGCTTCTGCTGCTGTATAGGAAACATTTCGTCCCCATAACTTCTGTGTTTATTGTCCGATCGGATTTAAATTTTTGGGTCAATATTATTAGTTGCTACAATAATACCTAAACAAAATTCAGTAACTTTTCCACTTTTTCTATAATTGGATTTATCGATTTACAAAATCGATTTCTCATCCAAAAGTTGAAAATCCGCGTCTGAAAGTTCTTTGCCATATGTGTTCAATGGGACATGATAAATTAGTTCAAGTCATTTGTACCCCATATAACTCGAACCTTGCGTGAGAAATTCTCTTGCAAACGTCTTTTCCCAGAACTGCGAACAGCTCCTACAACAATAAGAACCCGTTGCTGTTTGGAAATTAAATGATAGCTTTTCGGGAATAGCAAGCCGGGAGTAAACATCGCCCACTTCAATATGCTTGCAGCAACAGTATAAGCAGAGCAGACAGTATCCAAGCAGACATTGACTGAAATTGAGTAGAAAACGATACCGCTGTAGGAAGATATACTGCAAATGCCGATCACAGAAAACAAATGAATATTTTATGCTGTGCAAATCAACATTGGGCGGAAGAAGAACCACGCACACGTGGAGGTGAAACTTCTCCACGCAACGATAAAGGCAAAGGTGCTACACACAGCAGGAGTCCTTGCGGCGGCATTTGGAGCTTGAGCAGAACTTTATGTTGACAAAGTTTTTGTGGTAAAAAGCCACATCAGTAATTTGCAAGGAATATACACACGCATACATAAACACTCACACCATTTACTGTGACATATGGATGTGTCCTGGCTTGAAGCTGCTGTGGCTTCCTTTTCGGCTGGGTGCTTCCTTTGTGCCAAGCATTAATCATTTGGCATGTAAATTGCCAATTAATAACTGCAGCATGTCATTTGGCTGTCGACTTGAAACCAGGGGTAAGGCCAACGAACTCATAAACATTGCTAACTTTTAGGCACATTCACAACGACCCATTAATGAAGACAAATAGCATTCGAGCCTTGTTAAATTTAGTGGAAAATTGAAAAAATCTCTTCGCTGAATTTTTCATTTGCCGGCTTTTTCACGCTGAGGTTCTTGGCAACATTGCAAAGATATTACAGTGCCATCGATACGCTGCAATGTATTGCATCTAGGCCACTGAAAGATTGCTGGCATGAGTCAGGTTGGGAGAGACACATAAAATATGGTAATTGAATTTATTTGCGAGGTTGCACTTACTGCAAAGGCTCTGTTTCTTTACTTAAGATCTTTTGGCTATTCGTTCATAACATTCGCATGTTTATCTACTGTTATATCTTCATGGAAAATCGCAAAACAATGGAAGAAGTTTCAGTTTTCTTATAGTCATTAAAAATATCTTTAGTTTAATATTCACACAACAAATTAAAAACAAGTGAAGAAAGCTACAGTCGAGAGCACTCGACAGTAAGATACCATTTACCTTTGGCTGTTAAAAAATAATTCTTAATATTAATTACTTTTATCCGGTGAACTAATAACAACGCATCGCATATTTTCGTAGTCAAACACACATACATTGGCGCTAATGGCACATGCCGATTGCACGCTGACTGCACAACTGTTTGAAATAAACCACATCAAGATTGAAATAAACTTCTTCTGTGTATTCAATACATACTTGATACGTAATTTCCATGCATTTATAAATATCTGAAAGTGGTGCAAAGAGCGCCAGGATTGGTCATTTAACACTCTGTGCCAACTTGCAAACGTCGACAAGATGCTTTCTGACCAAAATGTTGCTTGGCCAAGTACATATAGTATAAGTTGTGCAAATACGGCGGATAACCGCTGCCAAGTATTTTTGTTGTCATTGCTATTAAAGAGCGCCTTGTTTGGTTTATACCTTTAACCCATAAGTTTTTTCAAAAAGATAAAGTTGCGTTAAAGTACTAGAACCGAATGCAAACTGAAGTTTTTATTACTTATTAAACTCTTGGTTCTTCATTGCAGATTACAAATTCAGAGACACAATTTATTCGAACAATTGACAACTTAATTGCGTCACGCATTTCGCTTAAGCTGCAGTTGCAGGGCGTGCATTTCTCTAGCGTAAACTCAGCCATACTTAACGGGTATAGTATGAATTCAGTGTACACCCACGGCGGGCATAGGTATTCTCCTAATCCGGGTGGATTAATATTGAGGTGCACCGCACAAATTGGCGACCTTTATCAAGAGTATAAAGAAATTGAATTAGGCACACAGCAGAAGGATCCTGTGCCAGCGCGCGGTAAGTCAGAGTATTTTAACTTTACCCTTTTGAAATCTAAACTAATTTTGAAATCAAACATTTACTTCCGATTTCTTTATTGTCACTTTCCTCTTACTGCTTTTCATGCTTCCGACTGCAGTTACACTTTCCTCCGGCTCGAGCGTGAAAAACTTCTTCAGCACCTATTTCTCTACATCGGCTGCATCAGCAAAATACCTTGGCGGAGCCCACTTGACGCCAATAGCATTTGCATTAGCTGTGCTCATTATCAACAGCTTTGTCCTGCTTGGTGAAATGGACCTAATAGGTAGCATATTGGACTGCAGCGCATTCCCGCCAACGTCCAGATAATAATCATGCATTCCAAACTCTCTGGAAGCTGTTTATCCAAACTAGCACACCACCAAAACTCTATACTTCTGACTGACCTGGTCAACTAAAAAAAATTAGCCCGAACCTCGAGGTGGTTGGAAGTTAAGTAATTGTAAATGCATTTTAAATTCACTTGTTAAATCAATAGTTCTAACATATTTTGTATTTAAATGTTATTATATATATATATATAAATATTGAGTTTACTACATTGTAATTTTATTTTAATTAAGTTTTTATTACAATTAAGTTTTATTACTAGAGCGATAAAAATTAAACTATTTTTAAATTTAAAATGATTAAATGATGGACCAATAAAGGCAAGGAAATCCATTTTAATCAAAGCATTTATTTAAATAATATGCAAACTACAAATAAAATTAGAAAGAAACTTGTCCTTCGGCGCACCGAACGGTGTATACCCTTTTGGATATTTCATTTCTTTCATCCATTTTTGCATTTGTTTCTATGTACATGTTTTAGCGTAGTTTTAGTAGGTTCTTAGACTTATATATTCTGAAAGGGTATCGTAAATTCATATTCAGTGAAATGTCTTAATTATTGAACGAATTTGGGGTGAATATTGAATAAAAATGTATTACAACAAAGTAATCAAATAATGAACAAATTATGTAATATATATACAATATTTTGAATATTGAAACTATAATTTAAATTTTTTGTAATGCAACGGTGTAAATGGCGGTGAAATTAAATAAATAAAATACAAAGCTAAAAAAAATGTTTGTCATTCATTTGTTTATAGGTTTGTAATTTCAATGAAGCTCATTAAAAGCTAACTTAACAGTCCAATGCGGTTAAAATGACGCGTTACATAAAAACTTTTTATACCATTTACCCATTGAAAATGGGTACAAAATGGTATATTAACTTTGTGAAAACGTATGTAACAGGCAGAAGGAGGCGTGGCAGACCATACAAAGTAGATATATTCTTGATCAGCATCAATATCCGAGTAGACTTGGTCATGTCCGTCTGTATGAACATACAGATCTTAGCTAATTAAAGAGCTAGAGGTACCAAACTTGGTGGGAGTGTGCGTGTATTCTATACACAGAAAAAGTTTATTTCAAACTTGATGTGCCACCGCCGCCGCAAATTGATAAATGCGTTTTTAGATTTTTACAAATAATTCAATAACGAAAAGAGATGAAACTTGGTGGGAAGGTGTCTTGTAATATTATGCAGAAGTGGGATTTTACACTTTTGGATGCCACGCCCACCGCCTCTAGAAAACGAATTTTTGAATTATAAGGAAACTAGAAAAGCTAGAAGCACCAAATTTGGTTGTAAGGTGCCTGATATCATTACGCATAATGTGGATTTTCAAATTTTGGATGCCACGCCCACCGCCCCCAAAAATCGATTTTGTACATCGGTAAATCAAATTATTGAAAAAGTGGAAAAGCTTCGGATTTTTTCAGGTATTATTGTAGATAATAATAATATCAACCAACCCTATAAATTTAAATCCGATCGGACAATAAACACAGAAGTTATAGGCGCGAGAAGTTTCGCTTACAGCAGCAGAGGTTTGACGCCGGCGCCGACTACGTCAATATCCTTCGAATTACAAAAAGGCAATATCTTTAATCGAGACTTCTGAAAACGCTTTTTTATGGTTTCGGCTCGTCTTCTCGGATTTCTGTTCAGCAGATTGTATGCTTTCAGCATGTTGTATGGTTTAAATATAAAGTTATTTTTAGGACACATTGTGTATATTAGCTTCTCTGTGCAAAGTTTACACTGTAAACACAAAAATTGAAAGAACTGGAGACATAAGTTTTAGCTTAAAGACTTTTGGCATACGCAGTGAGGTGTAGGTCAAGAAAAATTAATTAATTAAATATAAGATGATTTCAAATATTGTTACGTTTATGGAAGATACAGATACAAAATGTAGATAAAAAGGTTTCGCACATGAACACACAGAATTTAGTATTTACACACACCATAAGAAAAAAACCTAACATTAACATGCACTTGTATGTTTGCAACACAAAACTCAATTCTGCAAGAGTAAGAGATGTGCATCGATTAATTACTTCGTTATGCGGTATATCGATAGACAAATCAATTAAATAAACATGAATAAGTGAAATTAGCAATGTCAATATAGCAACAAATTTTACTGAAAATCTGCCAATGTCAATAGAAATAATATACACAGAAGTTATAGATGTGGGATGTTCCCCACTAAAATTATCAGAGTCTCAGCAAATCAGTAATGGACTGTAGCATACACGCATCTAAATTTGTTTCGCTATCGGACTACTATAACAAGTTTTTGTGTAAAAGCACAAATAGTTTCTCATGTTATTATAATATATATATATATATATATATACTAGTGAACCGGCGAACTTTGTTCCGCCTTAATGGCAATAAATAAGCAGTTTTTTTTTTTTTATTTTATTCATTCATTATTATTTCTGTATTTTAGTACATAGGCTCTTCACTTAAGCACCTTGTGATACACGACATTTTTTGTTTTATTATCAGGCGCAAAAACAAACAACGCAGATGGTCTTCCGACCCGTGAACATGCCACGTATAATTGACCATGGGAAAAACATGAATGTTCTAGATTTAAACCACAAACTTTTAAGGATTGGCCTTGTGATTTGTTGATTGTCATGGCAAATGCAAGACGTATCGGAAATTGAAGTCTTTTAAATTCAAACGGCATATCGGTTGGGATCATCGGGATCCTCGGAATGAGAACTTCCTCACCTTTGAATTTTCCTATCATTATCGTAGCGTAAATGACATTGTTCATCAATTTACAAACCACCAAACGCGTACCGTTGCACAGTTTTGGTTGGTTTATGTTTCGAAGCATGATTACTACAGAGCCAACCTTTAGGCGGTGGTAAGCCAGGCACGTCCAAAGAGTTTAAAAATTCAATTGGATAGTTGGTGGCTTCATCTTCATTTGTGACGCAGTCAATAGATTTGAATGAATGCATTGTTCCAATGATCTTATTTTGAATTATGTAGTTCAGGTCATCTACATCTTTATTCTTAGCCGCTAAAATTGCTCGCTCACTCAACCATTCATTATTTTTGTAGTTAGAAATAATATTTGGAAATACATTGTTGATAAGTTCGTCTTTTGATCAGACAAAATTACAGAAATTATTTGGAAATGATATTAATCCGCTCGATTCATCGACAGGTACTTGACCATTACCAATAGTCAGCAATTGCTCCGAGAAATCTTCAGCACCACAATACTCGCAAACAACGTCCATTTGCCCAATGCAAACGCTAGGATGCAAGCTGTAATCATTGCTGCAATCGTATCGAAACGCAGCTCGATTCAAATCAGCTAAATATCTTGTTCTGCGTCGCAAATTATCTATTTGTTGACTTCTGTTGTTCGCTCGACGATTCTGCATTGCCAACCGAGCTGTTTCACGGGTACTTCACTTTGCTCTCGTGATTCAGAAGCACGAAGTCGAGCCATACTATTGCGGCGCTGTTCACGTGCAATTTCTTGTTCTTCTTCAGTCCTTTCATTTGCAGTATTTTGTATTCTTCTTGCATTACGGCTTTGTCGGAAAAGATTCGATCGTCTTGGTCGCGGCAATATTAATTAAACTTCACTTCACTTCAATCCACTTGTTAATTATTTATTTAATAGAAATAGTTTTAATATTGATTTCTTACAAATATCAAATTGTCATCCATACGTCATTACATAGCTGTCATTTCACGTCAATTAGATAGCTGTCATTTGCGTTTTGTTATTCCAAGTCTGATTCTTTTTTGTTATACCACGTTTTATAGTGACTGACGTTTCATGTCAAGTCACAGAGGAACGCTGTCGAACGGGATAAAAAGTATCCTATGTCCGTCTCCTGGCTCTAAGCTACCTCCCTACCAATTTTCAGCCAAATCTGTTCTGCCGTTCTTGAGTTATAAGTGGTGTAACTAACACGACTTTCTTTTATATATATAGATATATATATATGACTATATATGACTAAATATATATATATATATATATATAAAGTATATATATATATATATATATATATATATATTATAATATTATATATATATATATTATATATATATATATATATATATATTTATACTTTATATATATATATATATATATATATATATATATTTAGTCATATAAGCAAAGGTATGCCGCGTACATATTCCAGCGCGAGTACGACTGTGGCTTTGCACGTTTTCTAAGTACAACAAACAAGGGATCATTAAATTAACATTTAAAATTTCGGGAGCAAAACTTTGTTGCTGATGCGCCGATATGCAAAATATTCACTCATTCAATTTATATTTAGAAACTTTTGGCATTTACTAGTTGCAGATACCAGACAACCGTGGACAACTACGTGATGAAGTAAGCTGCAGAAAAGTTAAAACGTCAAGCGAAAGCCTGATCAGTATGCTGATTCGTGTGTTCAGTAATGAATTCAGGTCTACCAAACCCATGAAGAAACGTCCTGCTTCTTGTAATAAACTTAAAAAAATAATTTTGTCGTCTACAACTAAAACTTGACACTTTTCGAAGAAACTTTCTGCGGCATGTGTGTTGTATTTTTATGCCCAGCATCTTCCGGCGGACGGGATGACGAAAAGAGGGTAGAAATGTGAAGAGGGCCGGAGCCAGAGGACAGCGAGTGCCGAATCTAATTGGCGAACAAATTTCCAACTTAAAGGCTAAAAGGTTCTTATGTTTTGTATGTTTAATCTCTTGAAAAGGCAGTGAAATACTAAATAAAAAGAACGATATTTGTCTATATCGTGAGTTTCATTATGTTAGCACAAAATATAAGATAATTTTAAAACTATGAAATTTTCGACCTACTACTACCATTAAAGTAACAAGTCAAAAAAGATTTTTCGAGTGCACTCGACAGTTTTTCAATCATGAGAGCAAACGGACGAGCTGTTCTTCCGGCTTCAGTCGTATTCTTCCTCCTTCAATCGTAGGCGCATTTCCACTTACTGAAACGGAATCAACGAAGGTGAGGAACAGTTCAACATCGTTTCCAGCAGAGTCCCAAGTGAGTATCCGATCTGATCTAGAAGTTAAGGAGTTATTTGAAACACGTCTGCACTGCACCACACTTTAACGTCAACTGAATAAAATGCTAGACTCGCGGCTCTATTTAAAAGCTTTCAATCGTGAGCGCATTTTCTGAAGCTGTGAGAACGCATTACCCGAGCTCTTTTATTCCTTCCTATCGTCTGTAAGAGGAATCGCTCTATCAATCATGAGAGCAAAAGCACGAGCTGCTCTTTCAGCTCCAGCCGTGTTCTTCCTCTTTCAATCGAGAGCGCATCTCCCGAAAATGTGCGATCAATCGAGAGCGTATCTCCCGAAAATGTGCCATACATTTACGTACACATGTGCATATGTTTGCAACACAGCACTAAATTCTGTAAGAGTAAGAGATGGGCATTGATTAATTATTACGTTGTGCGATATATCGATAGACAAATCAATTAAATAAACATGAATAAGTGAAAATTGGCAATGTCAATATAGCAACAAATCTTATTCAAAGTCTGTCAGTGCCAATTGAAATCCCATTGCCTAATATATACAAAGAAGTTTATTTGACATATACAGTCAACAGCGGATGTTTTGACACAGCATAATCACAATCTCAAAGAAAGAAAGATAATGTGCCACTCCCACAGCTTCCGCAATTGGCGTTTTTCGATTTATTGCAAATATCAAATTTGATGGAAATGTTCCTTACATTATACAAACGTTGCTTGACTGACGGCTCCATTTAAAGTCTTTCAATTGTGAGCGCATCTTCCAAAGTCGGTTATAGCATCTCAAGAGGCTTTTCCTCTTTCAATCGTGAGCACATCTACCGAGCTGTTCTTCTTCTTTCAATCACGAGAGCAGTAAGACGAATCGCTCTTCCTCTATCAATCACGAGAGCAAAAGCACGAGCTGCTCTTTCGGCTTCAGCCGTGTTCTTCCTCCTTCAATCGAGAGCGCATCTGCCGAAAATGTGCGAGCGCAGAGTTAAAGCTGTTTTTCTTCTTTCAATCGTGAGAGCAGTTGCACAAAGTGTTCGGTCATTCGTGAGAGCAGAATCGTTTAATCGTGAGAGTAGTATTGCGGAATTTGTCTTCTTTTTTCAATCGTGACAGTAGTAAAACTTACCGATATATTTGTGATGATTTCAATTATAATTAATGTAATTCGTAATTACGGACAGAAATTTATCTCAGAAACGGGACACCAGAAAAATTATTAAAAGCATTGAGACTGAAGCTTTTACAGAATAATTGTTAAACTTGTTATTGGAAGTGTGAATATATATTTGAAGTAATTACATACATATGCGTCTGCGAACGGTTAGTCGTTGTCGCAGGCAGAGATTCTGGCACCAGCACGGAGGCCGGTCTAAGTTTCTTAAGGTAATTTGTATGCAGTGCTATTGAAATTCCTTTGTGAAGCTAAATCGTTTCTTTTGTTTTCATTTTTAATGCGATGACGTTATCTTATCTTCTTGCTGCCGCCACGGGAAAAAATCACAGGAATAGGAATTTACTTAAGCTTAAACTTTTGAGCTCATGAAGTAAAAATCTATTAGCCTTCGCTAATAGTGCACTCGACTTTGTAATGTGCGGAGCATTAAGCCGTTTTTTAAGCCATCTATTTTTCTTTTCAGAGATGCAAATACTTAATAAATTTTCGATAACGCTTATGCGATTTGACTGTGTTTGCCTATATACACTGTTAAGTGTACCATACGTTTAAATAAATTTTGTTGCTAGAATGCTTCATTCAAGTGATTCTGCGGAACTTATCAGTCTTGTAATTGTACCGTGGAACGATGAAAGGCTTAAAGAAAAATTAGATTGAACTTTCAGTTCCCGTTTCGAATCTCTTGTATTTGGTTCAATTTTGTAAATTTTGTAAATCTAGCACGTAAATTAAATTACAACAAAATACATATAATGGTTCATATCTTTAGGTTACACAAAGCGACGAGTTACGACCATTGCGCGTGCCTTTACCATTTTATTGCTTTCAGCCCTTTTTCAGAATATGTTGATATGAGTTCGTAAGTATTTTATTAGTTGGCAGATGTTTACTGAAAAGTCAATGCCTAAATAATGGTGCTCCTGTATTCAATGTTGATAGACGCCGTGCATACATATTATACATATATTTGCTTCGAAACGAGCTTATCGATTGGTATCTATATAGGACAAAATTAGCTGAGAGACAGGATAGACAAGTAGATGCTTGGCAAATATTAATATCAGTCAGTTGGCTAACAAGAAATATTTTGGGCTGGCTTGGAGTTGTAACTTGACAACCTCTTGTCATGAATCTGGCTCATTTTGCGTTTGGTTTTGCATTCACTAAGAAGCTTAATGTTGCGGTTTAATTGTAGATGCTTGACTGCTTTCGGTGAGCAAATAAACAATAATAGTACGACAGCTGTGAGTGGAAGCCTTGCAAGCGCATTTGCTTTAGTCAAACTTAAAAGATTTTTGAGACTTTGGATTATATGAGTTGGATAGGCAATCAAGCCGACAGGTGAGAAGATAGAGACATATGAAGGTATTCAACAAATTCTGTAAAGGAGGCGTAGAGCTGCCTCTTGTCTTGACTGCTGTCTGTGATCTTTATAAACTCTAAATTGCACAACTTACGGCAGGTAAGTTTACTTTATACTCGCCCTAAATGCTGTGTCATTGGAAAAATAAAATCTCGCATCTCACGTGGCTGTCCATCTTTAATTAACACAATTAGAAAAGATTTCACATAATTCGTTAAAACAGTGTTTCACACATTAAGAGGTGTTTACATATGGACGTTTGGATTTTAAACTGACCACAGTACTGATCTACCCTATACATTACAACGATCGGACGATAAACACTGAAGTTATTGGCGCGAGAAGTTTCCCACACAGTAGCAGAGGCCCGGCGTCAATGCGCACGCACAGTCGTCGTGCAGTCAGCGTGCCGGCGGCACATGCCATTAGCGTCAATGCATGTGTACCTGACTACGAAAATATGCGATGCTTATAAAAATATTTTAAAATAAAATTTGAACGGTTTTTCGTTGCGCTGCAATTTCCAAATTTTATATTATAATCTGAGAGTTCTTATTGTTATTGCCGTTACTTATTAAATTGCTTGCGTAACGGATGGTTTCAAGTTTCACTTGCTGCCTGGCGAAAAGAGTCAGATCGTTCATCAAATGCAACCCCATTCACCATATTCTACCATTTATCGTCTGCTTTCTATCCGTTCTTAACTCCCATCAAACATAATAATCAAACATCAGCAACATAACAAACGATCTGGCACCCCTAAAAGTGAATGCCCAACAGGCAGTCGTTTTTTGAAACTGAATCAGAACTGTTTCCTCAGCTCCGCATCAGTTGCTTTGCTCATACGTTTGTTCCTGTGTTTATAAGCGTGCCTGTGCCTGTGTCTGTGTGAATGGGCTAGTGACTGTGTAACTGTCTTGGTTTGGCCTTTCTCTTGCGCGTACATATTTCAAGCAAGACCATTGACCTGCCCAGCAATGGTAAGAAAATGTTTTCACTCAAAAGTAAATGCAATAAAAAAAGAAAATTTATCAGCATAAAATATTATATGGCATTCCATTAGGTTGCCTCATATTTTCTTCTGCACTTGCCTTCTCTTGATACTTTCCATCCCGCACTTTAACCAATTTGCAACTTTCGTTTTCTTTTTGTGGACTTAACATTTTAAATGATATTATGCTGACATTCTTGTCGCTGCAAGAGACAATCTGAGTTATTGCTATCATTCGACTTTAAACTTTAGGATGACGCATTCCCCTAACTGTTCCATCAAAAATACTTGCCGATTGTTAGACTCTTGGAGTACACAGCAACTGGAGTTCCTTTCCCTTCCCGTTGAGCGGTTTTCCCTGCCTCTCTATTGCATATGCTCGTGGAAATAATTTCGCAGTTGCTCGTTGAATTCAACGCATCACGCACTTGTTTGGCAACCGAAATCTCGACTTTTCTACTCAAACTCTCGTCAGCTTATTATGTGAAAATCAATGGATAACACAAAATCCCTTAAGTGAAAATCGTATAGTGCTGTTAAGTCTACTGGTTATGTTCACGTAGTAGAAATGACTATTTTAAGCAAAAATAAAAAATGGACAGTACGAAATGCGTTAAATAGAATCTGAAAGTTAGTTTATAATAAATGTATGGTATGTCATCGTACGGTTCTTTTGAATATGTAGAGTGATGTCGAGGAGGCAGTGTGGTCGGGTGATGCATGAATCAATTTGAGTTTTAATTTCAATTTCAAATAAATACAGTAACTTTCGATACCCCAGTGGGTTGCTTGTAACTCAACCCATCTGTAGATAGTCAGGGCAATTTTGCATGTTGCTCCATTCTAACCAGTAGCACATCCTTGGGGATGCTTCGAAAAAAAAGCTATCGAATTTCTTAAAAATTTCATTATACTTTTAAATTAGTTTGCACATTTGAACTGTCCCAAGCCTCAAATCCAATTAAGGACTAAGCGGCAATGAGAGTTTTTTTCCTTTTTGAGTTTTGAAGCATTAACAGGCAAGTGGGTAGCGTGAGAAGCTGCCAATATCTTTTATAGATGTCAATAATACCGTTAATCATTTTGGTTGAAAAGGTAATATATTTACAATTGAACATGTCGCAAAATAAATCAAAGCCGCAATCGGTGGCTCAAGATTGAAAGAGGAAGATTGAAGCCTGCTGAGCAGCTCATGCTTTTGCTCTCATTGTTGATAGACGAAGATCAATTTTCCTTTCTGCTCTTTCGATTGAAAAAAGAAGAAGTTGCGATCACGATTGAATGAACTCGACTGAAGCTGGCTGAGCAGCTCATGCTTCTGCTCTCATGGTTGATAAACAAAATTCAATTTTCCTTACTGTTCTCGCGATTGTATGAAGAAAAATTCTGATTGAACGCTCTCGCAATTTAAAAGAGAAGAACAGCTCGGTATGCTATACTTACGATTGATAGAAATGCCACTGAGGCAGCTGTGCTCACAATTGCGAACACGACTGAATCCGGAAGAGCAACTCGAGCTTTAGGATCAGTATTTATGTCAAACGAAAATTCTGTTACGATTCTACTTTTCTTGTGATTAGAAAAAATCAATGTATGGGCACGGTGAGCGTAGCAACCAAAAGTTGAAAGTCCGAAATTTGGTGTAATGTTTCGAGGGACCTTACTACTAAATTTTCTGCTTCTAGCTTTTCTTGTGTTCTCATAATCAAACAAGTGAAGAAAGCTACAGTCGAGTGCACTCGACAGTAAGATACCATTTACCTTTGGCTGTTAAAAAATAATTCTTAATATTAAATACTTTTATTCGGCGAACTAATAACAACGCATCACATATTTTCGAAGTCAAATACTCTTGCATTGACGCTAATGGCACATGCTGACGGCACGCTGACTAAACGACGATTGTGCGTGCGCAGTCGGCGTCGGCGTCGGCGCCGGGCCTCTGCTGCTGTAAGGGAATCTTCCTTACTTCAAAATTTGGCGCTTCTAGCTTTTATAGTGCTTTTATAATACTAATAATTCGTTTTATAGGGGCAGTGGACGTGGCATCTAAAAGTCTAAAATCCAACTTCTGCATAATTTTGCAAGACACCCTCCTACCAAATTTGGTGCGTTTATCTCTTTTGGTTATTAAATTATTTGAAAAAATCGAAAAACGCATTTATCGATTTGCGGAGGCAGTGGGGGTGTCACAGTAAGTTGAAAAAAACGTCTAATGTGTATTGAATACGCGAACACTCCCACTGAGTTTGGTGTGTCCAGCTCTTAATAGCTGAGACCTGTGTGTTCATACAGACGGGCAGACGGACATATATACGGACACGACCAAATCGGCTTGAATATTGATGCTGATCAAGAATATTTATTTTGTATGGTAGACATTGCTAGGTTGCCACTTAACAAGTCTCTACATTCTCAAGACGCAGTTAAGCTAAGCTAACAAAACTCATATAAATTATGAGCGAGTGCGTATTTTACACAACTGTCAGCATAGTTGTGTCACTAAAACATATTCAACTTTTCGCCTGTTTTCGCCAGTTTTTGGCCTGGTGTTGTCTAACTTACAAAAGTCTATTCCCGTTGCAGCGGCAGCTACGCCGCCTACGCTTCGATAACTTTGAGATGTTCTGCTACTCGGACTGAGAAAAAGTTAGAAAAAAACGCTGTGCCAAAGATGCGCTTCCCTGGGCAATAAATTCGAAGAAACTCGCTTACCCCTGCCATTCACATACACCCATTTTCCCTTACGCACTCACACCCTCTCAAAGGGGGAACTGGAGAGAGATACAGTGTTAGTAGACAGACACATACAGAACCGCAGTTTCTTCTTGTTCTTATGTTTTGGATAGTGTTGCTGGTGCTGCTTCAGTGTAGTGAGAACTTTGTTGCCAAAAATTTGCCGCCATTGGGTGTGAACCTGGTAGCAGAGAACCTCAACAATCTGCTCCACCCTTCTCACGCTTGTCTAACATTCTCGCATATTTTGTTGGCGTAAAAACCTAAAGGCTTTTGGCGAAAATTTTATTTCAGCCTCTGCAACTGCTGCTGCTTTTTCTTCAACTGTCTCTGTTGTGACCATAAACACACACTTATTTACACACCAATACACGCTCACAGGCATACTCAAGGCAACACCTTCCACTGCAAGAGGCAGTCAACTTTGCGGAAAATCGTTTGAAGCGCTTCGCACTTCGTCGACATCTTTCTGTTGGCTTGCAGCGTTGCTCTCAAGTACTGTGGGTATGTGTGTCACTCCATGTGTGCGCCACTTAGTGTATGTGTCACTTCTGCGTGAGCTCTTGTATCTTGCATTGTTTTGCACTATTCCCTCAATGCCACTTTGAACTCTGCGATTTAGACTATCGTAGGCGTCTGGACAAAAATGTTAAATAGTTAACAAAAAATTTATTCTAAACATTAAATACTTATTTTAAACGAATTCTCAACAAAAACGCATGTTTTGTGTTATTAGAGCTTGTTTTATGACCAAATCGACTCGGTTATTGATGCTGATGAAGAAAATATATACTTTGTATGCTCCGCCATGTTTCCTTCTGTCTGTTACATTTGCTATCATTAGCATCATTTACGCGTCTGCCAGTCTGTCAGTAATCCAAATAGTGCAAGGGTAGTAGCCCATTTATCGCAAGGCACAAAGAAAATATGTGGCGCAAACTCACACTAACAAACGCATGCACACCATTTCTCGACTGGTCTGCTCAGGCAATCAATCCAAATGATATACATATTGCAGACCAACCCTAGATTCAAAATCGAAGTCTGGTCAGTTTAGGTTTGTTTGCTAAGTGGACAGGCAGACGGTTTGTCAAGATGTAATGTATTTGACATATAAACTACTCTCTAATCGTCTGTTTTTATGTCGAGTTTATGGTCTAGAATAATATATTCCATCGCAGTGAACGTTCCATTCTTTCATAAATAGTAAATAGGCAGTGGTATATTCTAGGCAATATGTTCTTTCAAATGTATATACCATAATTAAATTAAATAAGACTCTAATACTCTATCTAAGGTTTCCTTAAATCCAATCATAATACATTTTTCATATTGACATATATATGGCAATCTCTTGTCTAAACTAAAGCTTGAATTGGTCCTTTCGGATAGAGCGTTTACCAATGCGCTACTTAAGACCATATACAACTCTTGAATTTACAACGCGCAAAAGGTATATATAGCGCCCAATGCATAAGCTGCCGACTAGGACGACAACTTACGACTGGCAACTGGCAGCATTTGGCCCCATTACAACCGTTTACTTATTGGGTCTTGTAAGAGTATCCGTTTAGTCACGCATGACGCTTTCGAAAGACACGGACATCAAATAGTTCTCTGAAAAGCGACAACATCCGTTTTGAGTTTACGTCACTTCAGTCCAGACGTGACCCCAGGCGAGGCCAAGCCATGATCTGAATGTGCATCTATTAAATAGTTTTTAAGCAACCAATCTTTACAACTATAAAGAAATAGGCAAAGAATGTTATGCAAAGTATATACATAGTTATGATATATTCTTCATCGGCGCCCATAGTTTAGTAGTTTTTACCATGTCCGTCTGTCTTTATGAACGCACAAAACGCGGCTGTTACAAGAACTAGAAATCCACGCCCTTTCTGCAAATCGAAAAATGTATATGTATATAAGATCTAGCAGAAGAAAGAAATTAAATAATTAATTTCTCAATTAAATGAGCAGTGAATATATGGAGTGGTATACCAAAAGATCGGATGAAATCAAATCATCGAATGGAAATATGCAGCATTTCATGTTTCAGTCTATAGGCTACCATCGGGGTTTTTACGGGCAATGGCAACATTTTAATACTACTTGACACTGATGCATCGTGAAATTGCGACTGAAAATGCGCAGTCGAGAGTTGAATTACATATACAGACACTTTCAGCCAGTTTGTTTTTTCGTAATTGCCACTTTAAATCTCAAGCGTTTGGATAAATCAATCGGGTGTCATGCGCAAGTTTTATGTCGCTCCAAAAGAAGATGTACAAACATATATATGGCTTTCAAGTACTAACATTTTTTTGTCACAAATACATTTAATTGAATGTTGCTACTCTAATGTACCTAACGCTTTATAGCTTGTTAAAGTTTCTTGATCTGTACAAAGTTTATAAGCTAAATAGAGTCGCCTGTGCCCTTTTTGGGTACATCTGAAAATTGTATATTATTAAGAAATTCTCAATGCATCATTTTATTATTAATATAATAATTGGTGATAGATAAAGAAAATGCAAGTAATTTATGTCGGTATAGCGTACACTTAACTATTGTCTGAGCAGCATATGACAAATTTACAGTTTTGTAAATATAATTAATTGCTTATTACCACAGAAAATTATTAATGCTACCAACCCATAATTTGGGCCTACTGATGACTTGTCATTTATAAAATAGAAGATATCCTACATCCATGCATGCTAACGTTTGGTCTAGGTATGAAACTGCCATGTAATATAATTTTTGCAAAGCTATTCATTTAGGCGTTATTCTACTTGGCCTTAGGTAGCTGAAACTAAGCGAACGCATGTCAAAAGTGGCTGCAACTGCCACAGGCGCTAAATTTAAGGCATAATTCGACTTTGTTCCACATGCGAGAGGTTAACTAATTAGCATGTCAAAGCCATCCATTTTACAGCTGCCTAGCAATTCGTTGCGCCAAAACGTAACTGTCGTCCATAACCATCTACCCCAAGCCAATTTAAATCCACCCCGTTCCCCAACTGCTTTATGGAAGGTCCCAAGGCACAAATCCCGTTTAATTATGCTCTTACATTTACAGGCTTTACACATATTATAAAATAATTAGGGTATTACATATGCACATTACTTGAAGCCTGCAAAATCCCTATACGTATCTATTTTAATTTGCCTCTCAATAACTTAAGGCAAAAACAATTTGCTGTCGATGTCGACAAAGGAATCTTAAGCGCACACAGTGGTCCCATTTCACCCAAAACCCAGACTGGGTAATTAAAACACGACAAAATTAGCAACAGCCCTAAAAATATTAATAAACTCAAGAAGATAAAGATAAACTCAAGAACGATAGCAAAATTTAAAACTTATATTCACAATCAAAAAATGGTCAAAGTAGCTCAGCATGAAAGCTTCATTACATCAGCTACCCTGTATAGACGTGATCTTTGTGCTCGTAGACACCAGTCTGTCCTCGCCTTCGGATACAGCGATTATGACGAGCTAAAACTTCGTATGGGCGACATTTTCGCCCACTCTTTAGCAATCTTCCCGGTAGGAAAACATAAGATCCAGGGCGGTGAGCAGTTGGACGTTCACTGTCCAAGCTACGGGTGTTGTCTTCCAAAATATGCGATTCACCTGTTATAATATTATTCGTTCCAACCAGATCTGCTAACTTTTTTTGTTTATCAATGAAGGGAATTCCGTCTTCGCTTTTGTATACCTGATCTCCATACAAGTGGCTAGGCTTAACGATTACACGTTCCGACTCGCTTATTCGCGGAGGCACTATTTCAGGAGCACACCCGAAGGCAGTTAGTATTTCGCCTTCTTTGCAGTCAATTTTCACTTCTAAGCCTATTCTATTTTTGGCATTATCCAAACTTTCGCCCATCCAGGTCTGTTGCAACACGCGTTCCATAAAAAAGTCGCGACTTATGCACCCTTTGCGCAGGGTTAGTACTTCGTTGGGCTTGCATTTTGATATCGACGCAGATTCCGATTTATTTTGCTCAGCTGCGCTCTGCCCGATTAAGTCCTTCACCAGTAGCAGCAGTAAAAAGAAAATAACGAGATGGGATTCCATGAGGCCTTGACTCTGCTAAAGACTTTTATGATTGTTTTACTAGGAAGAGGGTGTCTACTCTAAGGGGCTTACAAAATGAAAACAATTAACCAAGACATCAAGCAAGAAATCGCAGCGAAATCGCAGTTCCGAGACAAATCAATTTCGTTCCAATGCCAATTCTATTCGTACTATTCGAAACGCTTACTTGCAATGCTGCGGGCTGGCTTCAGCTATTGTTTTCCCTGTGGCTTTCTGTTTCTCTTTGCCATCTCAATTTCCCTCACAATAAAATTAATGTTTTACGTAGCCAATTTCGAATCGCTTATTTCACATAAAAGCTCGATAAATAAGCGATAGCGATAGGAACATACCCCGTGTGATGAGGAGCAGTGCGAGAATAAAGACTCCCGATGTCTGCACGACTGAGAAGCCGTCGCCGCTGCATTCCGCATGCTGTTGCGTTTTGTCGAGAAGCCGTTCTCGCTGCAGTCCGCTTGTTGTGGCGTTTTGCTGTTGCTGTTGTCTCGCGCACCTACATCTTTGAGTGTTTATAGCGCAAACAATGCAAAGGATGTGCCACAAGGACACACGGTTCAGCTTTAAGCGGGCGAGCTGAGCGAGAAAAGCATGAGGTAAGAGAAAAGCTTAAAAACAAAGCGCTGCAGTCCGAATACAACAATAAGACAACAGGGTGGTGGGGCCGGAGGTGGTGGCAAAAACCATTGAAAGCAAAGACAAAAGCTGCTCTTGTAGTACCCCGGTGCTGCTTATGTCGTTAGAGTTCACCCACCATAATCACAGCAGCAGAAGACGCAGCAGCAACAACATGAAGAGCAGCAAGCATTTCGGCCACGTCGACGGTCCACGTGGCTCCTTGCGTGGCTGTTGTTAAAAATTTCATGTTAATGGCCGCACGAAGCTTCGTTTTTAACCTTTCGCCAAGGGGTCGCAGACATGTGAGTGCACTATGTGGATCTGTGGATGTGTGGCTGTGCTTGGGCGTGAGTAACGGGGTCACTTTGCAGCCATATTTCGTTGGTGCCCACCATTATGTGAGAAGCTTATTTTCTTTTGTCGTCCTTTGCAAATTAAATTTTAACATCAGCGCAGGCTCCAAGCCCGAAATCCATCCTATTCCACCTGAGTGGCCCATCCGTCCATCCATCGACCCGAGGGAGGCGGAAATAACTTTAATTAAGAATATCTGGAGAACGCTTGTTCATATTTATAACCGTTTCTACCGTTATTTCTTGATAAGACAGTAACAGAAGAAAATTCACAATCAAAGAGCGAACATTGTTAGAAAATAATATCGAAATAAAATAACGACAACGGGCGCAAGACGAAAAAGTCAGAAATAGTCCAACATCGAGAGATGGAAAAGAACAAAGCTGAAAAGGCAAGGAGACCAACATCGAGAGATGGTGAAGGACCATGCCGAAAATGCAAAGTGAACCAAAGCGGACTAATGCGAGGCAAGGTCAGGTGAGGCGAGGCAAGGACATAATACGCTTTACATGCTGGTGTTTTACTTGGCATTTGCTTCCTGCCCGTCACATTCGCAGCTGTCACTGTTTCTGTTACAGTCACCTAGCGACCAAGTCCACAAAGGTGATCTGCTGCTCTTTCATTATTCCTGCGGCGTTTTCTGGACTTTTGACTCTGTGTTCGTTCAAACTTAGCTGTTTATACCAGTTACCCATTGAAAATGGGTAAAAATGGTATTATAATTTTGTAAAAATGTATGTATACACACAAACTATATATAGTAGTCCTTCTCAGATACATAATGCTGCGTCGATTTGGCTAAATTCGTTTGTCTATTTGTCCGTTTTTTTGGACCGTGTATCCGTCTGTCTGTCTGTCTGTGGGAACAAACAGAACTGTGAGAATTGTAAGAACTAAAAGCACCACATTTAACAAGAAGGTTCGTGTATAGCATACGCAGATGATGTTCATTGAAAAACGTTTTAAAGCTAACTTTAGTGTTGACATACGCTGCAAATTGCAACCCGATCGGACAATAAATACTAAATGTATAGGCGGAACAATTTTTCCATACAAATATAACAGCGACGAAGCGAAGGGGTGACTGAGCTGCCACGTTGTCAATGCCTGCGCTTGTATGTATACGTTCTATGCATATGTCGCGTCAATTATTGCACGCTTGACTATATGTATTTGCGAAACTGTTGTGCCGATCGAGCCCTATCTAATATTCCACATACAAATTTTGACGGAAGTTTTTTACTTGAATTTAAACATCAAAATGTGGTGGGACGGAACTGGGCTATAAAGTAAGTCACCTGCAGCAACAAAAACGTCAGTAAGGCTGTCAATTGGTTTTTACAATTATTGCTACACGATGTTAAATTTAAATAATGCTGGGAAGTGTGGGGAGTCGGATAAGAGCAAGGCATGTTTTATAGTGAAAATTGTAAAGCAATTGTTATAAATTTACGCGTTTTTTCTTGATAAGTGCAGACAATTAGCTAAATGGTTCACTGGCGCCAACAATTGCCTGCCGCCAGCATCCAGACAGCCGGACGAGGAGAGAGTGTAAAAGAGGAGAATAAGTAGAAGCTTGTCCAAAGCCACTTAAGCCTTGCGCCATTTTTGACACGCGTCCAAGTCCGCGCCTGCGTTTACGGGAGGACGGAACACAGAGCTTTAGTGCAACGCAACGGCCCTATTAATTTTACTTCTACTGATGAATATCCTACGATAATAAAAATATGCGCAACAGAATAAATATATTTTTGGGTTGCTCCTCGTTCGAGTAACTCACAGGTCACTTGCGAGCATATTTTGGAAGCGACCGAAAAGCAAGAGTTCAACCAGAAAGGCAAAATTTTTCAGCAAATTCAAAAGTAAATATCAGGAAAATGCCACATAGCCCTGCCTAAGTATTTGCTGAAGTTGCATTCCGGAGAACATGTTTTGTATTTCTTATGCTTGCACATGAAAACGTGTGCGTGAACGTGTGCGTTTATTGCACTCATGAACAACCCCAAGGCACATTGTTATTTCCGCATTATACAAAGCAGCATCGAGCAACAAGCGGAAATGGCTTAAAGGATATTGCAATTTTATTTTGGCAAAGTAGCTAAGTGAAAACACCAGAGGAACCGAAAGTATGCAAAACTCTACAGTGTATAGCAGCTCTCGAGCCGGATGAATTCAAAAGCAATTGCCAAAAAAGTAGAAGAGAAAAGTAACAATCTTCGTAGATGCTAGCACATATGTCAGCATTCCTTTATCGTACAGCCGAAACATTGTATCTAACATATTTTTAGTTGCAGCAAATTCTAACGGAAACTCTAGGCTTATTTGCACATTTGCCTGCGAATATCTCTCATTAGTTATAGATTTTACTAAGAAAATTAGCAATTTATGGGATATATCTGCTTAAAAGCTGGTCATGAAAAGTTTGCTTTCCGTAAGGACCATTTCCGCCGATTGGGGTACGTATACCATACACCCAAAAACTTTCAACTTACTTTGACATATAGTACTTGCATATGTCCATATAGTATAAGTAGCCGGATATGTGTGCTGCTAAGATATATGTACTCTGAAGACAACCCTCTCACACAATGATGAATATTTTGGAGCTGCCTCCTACCCGCGGGCGACTAACGAAGATAAATAGTCAAAGTTTTCAGTTGCCTAATTGACAAGAAAATTGAAAATTCCGTTAATGAAATCGGAAGATTACGAAGTGCTTTAAGCTTGGCTTAGAGTTCAGCCAACGCCTTAGAGGTCAAGTTTTTCTCATATTTCATACCGAAGGCGGAGGGGACGTGACAAAAATCTAAAACAAAATCTGTACACGCAAGCATTTGTACCAAATCCTTACTTAAGTTTCTATTGTAATAGACATCTCTACGGACGCACTTTATGCCTTAATATTCACACTCTGATTACAACTATTTTGGCTTTATTTGGCTAGCTCAGTGTTAAAATCAGCATCAAATAAGCCTAGCCCAAAAATCTGAAATTCAACTAAACTTTGTCCTTACCGGCCAATTAACAGCTTGGAAATGCTTGTGGTATGCTCTACTAGACTGTCCTAGTGGCTAGGCACCGTTTATGAGAGCGGTAGAAGGCGGTGCTACGCTGCCTGCTGCTTCGCTTCGCTCTCCAAACTAATTTCCGAGCGGCGGAGCATGTGGAAAACTTTTTTTTTACCATATGTCGCCCATTACTCGCCATAAAATTTAACAGGACGCAGCTGGCGCACCTTTTGTCTCAAACTCTACTAGTTACCTTGTATGTAGGCTACTGTTGTCATCCCATCTTCAAGTTTTTGGGTTTGTCGTTTTTTGCTTGCGCCGAAGCGTGGGGTTTACAGAAAGAGACCCAACGGGGAGCTTGTTACCGCTTAAGTTGTTTTGCTAAAAGTTTTTGTCATGGCTGGTCCTAATTATAAAATAGCTCAAAGGCAACTCAAAGGCCCCTCCGAGAAGGACAGTGAGATCGACACCGTAGAAGAGATTTAAATTTAAAGAAATTTCGAGTCTTTCCATACCAAACAAATAGGGGACCATGAATAGAATCGGCATTCGGAGCACTGGACTGCCGCAAACTAAACATTTGTCTGCCAATTGTTGTTATTTATTTTATGTCGCCGTTTCCCTTCGTTGTCCGTCGTTTTTGTCCTAGCGGCTTGTAATGTTTGGCCATTAAAAATAATGGTGTGGTTGTTTTGCCGTTTTTTACCCTGTTCATAGAAAATGAAATTTTGGGCATCATAATATTTTCAAAAGAAGCAAAGCGATGACATTACCCCAAAGTCATGCATTTTTGTTTCGCATATAAATTTGTTCATTCCAGAAAACATTGTGTAGGATTGATTCCCATAAACTGTTTAAATAAACTAAATACTGTTAGATTAACATACAGTAATAGTTTGTGGCACATTTCTAGGTGTTAGTATTTTGTTTGTAAAAATTCCATAGATGAGCATTGCTCAATTTTTAGCTTCCTACAAAGTATACATATGTAGATTCATACTTGACGGAGGAGCACACGTGGTCGATTTTTATTTGATGAGTTCGACAAGCACCTTATAAATGGTTTGGATGCGCTTCAAGCAAAGTATGATATCTGTAAGAGCATGAGATACCAAGGGGGATTTGTTTGTGTATCTTTAGATAATGTGGCACTGAATTGCCCGAAACCCTTTGGCAACATTCCGCAATACTACAGAAATTAGCACTTTAATCTGTGCTTTATGTGGGCCATTTGTAGAAGCTATTTTTTTGTTGGCCAGACCGCGTAGCAAACAGAGTGGTATGTAATACCCCCAATAACTCAGTGGCTTTATCAAAAAACCACTGACACACACAATCAACTTAATGAAGCTATAATTATTTGGGTTAACAGCTTGGCATGGACGAACAAATCGACTTCGGCCCTGCTTCATTTTGCTGCGGCCAATTTACTTTTGCCCCTAACAAGTTAAATTGAACACTGGATAAGTAACCAGAAGCTGGCAATGAGGCAATCAAATAAGTAAATACAAATTTGCAAACCTTTGTAATAAATGGACCGCCATAACTTTCTTTTCTTCCCTTTTCGGTATCAAAGGAACATAAACTAGAATGCTACCTTCTGCAAATGTTGCCTTCAACCGAAGGTTATATACTCTTACAGATGCTTGCATATGTTTCAACCTATGGTTCCTTTCGCTACGGTTTAAGTATATTAATAATGAAGAAAATTAGAATTTGCTATTGAAAAAGTTGCTAGACTAAGTTTTGTCTAGTTTTCCTATAGGTACAAGCAAAATTAGTTGTGTTTGCATATCAAATATCTAATTGACATCGATTCTTCCTTATGTTATGTGAAAGTCTGTCGATTTGGATTAAGTTGCGAACAAATTTTATATTGAGTCTATGTTATAATACATTTAATAACTCGAACTATGATGTATAAGTCCGATCTGGATTGTTTCTAAATAGAGCATGTAGAAGAGAATATCTTGCCAAATTTCCTCAAATCAAACATGACGAGGGAGGAACAGAGATTCCTAGGCCGCCTCGGCTGTTGATTCTGATGAACAATATGTTTATTTTATAAAGCTTAGGAGCTTTCTCTGTGCGATTAAAACATATGGCCAAATTTGTTGTACCCTCTTTTTAGTTGATAATTGCATCTCACGATAAACAAGCTCCATATGAACAGACAAACAGTGTAATGTATTAAATTGCAAAATAAACATTTATATGTTATAGTATTTGCTTACCGACCAACAGAATCAGCAACAAATAGCACCAAGCGCTGCCAAAATATAAATAATAAGCCGCACCCAATCGAGGATACAATCGTCCTGTTTGCCTACTTGGGTCAGGTTTTCACTGAGGAGGAGGTTCGTTTGACTTTCCCACGCGAGGGCCTATTTGCTCAGGCCAGCTGCAGCATTTGTCAATAGTTGTTAAGATCAAAGCGAGGCAAACTACTTAATTTCCCTAGGAAGAGGTGACACTAGAAGGTGCCGGAAGAATCCGTTACCCAAATTTGATGAAGCGTTTAAGCGCTCATATTACATGCATGGACTGGAGAGGAAACTCGACAGAGGCTTTGAATTAAACATTATATGTTTCGCATGGGTGAACAGACAAGATAGATTTCAAAGGCATTATTTCAAGAATTTGATGCGTAGTACACAACTAAGACCACGCAGTAGTGTATCTCGAACGAGATATACCCTATCAAAGGTATTGGAATTATTTTCCACTCAAACATAAATACTTTAGTAAGATAAATTATTTATTAATACCGAGAATTTGAGCACTGATATACGTTTATAGGCTAGATGTCTTCCACTGATTTTTGTTAGGCCTGGTTCTATTGAGTGCGACAGATAATAAATGATAAATCATGGCTAGACCTAATGTATAAAATGGATGATTAAATTTGCTTTAGGCGTAAATATTATCGCCTTTTTGGGAATTTCGTTTAAAATGGTAGACACGTTTTCGATGTTAATTATTAATTTTCTTTGAGTTCTCACTCAGTGCTCGTGGCGGAAACAAAACGTGTCACAAATAACTTGAATTGCATAATAAAACGCTTCTTTGGCGTGCACATGATGTTCAGGTTTTTATAAGCTGTCAATTTGTTTACACGCCAACGTTGTCATTCCTGTTATTGCTGCTACTGCTGCTGCTGTTGTTTCTACTGCCGCTGCTGTTGCTGTGGATGCTGTCACTGCGGAGCTGCCGTTGACTTTGCCGCTGCTGTAGCTAAAATATTAACAGTTACTATGATGCGCCCTGTCTTGTCCCACATGTACGACTCACGATTCTGTCTCCCGGAGTTGTTGTTGCTTGTCGCACTTGTGGCAAACACTTTGCCAGCCGCATTTAATATTTTCGCCAGATAATGCTCCTGGGAACAGTGATGCAGGATGAGAAGTGGCAAATGGGAAGTGGGAACGGAAGCTGGCCTGGCCACAACAACAAGCAAGTCAGGTTGACTCCGAGGACGACACAAGACGACGAGGGCACCGTCGGTGTTTCCCATGCTTGCGTTTATTTTGATGTCGTTTCCGTCATGTTGGGGGATCTGTCTTCTGTGCGTGTATGTGCTGCTTCGTGCGCCTTATGAGTGACGAAAAACGCATAAAACAGCATAATTTGTCAGTATGAGCACGGTAGACACCAACGGCATAACAATGAATCCAGTTCTGCAGTTGCGCGACATATAGGCGAGTGGCTCCTGCTTATCCCTCAGGACGACTTGCGACTTGTGGTACTGCAAACTTGATCAATACTTGTTACAAGTTACGACTAGGCAACCTCTCTCAACCGGTCATATTCAAGTTTTTAATGAGCTAATTTCAATCTTTACACAAACATTCCCTCCCAGAAGCTTTCACTTGTGCGGTTTGCTTAGAACACTGAGTTGAAATGGAAATCACGCACACAATTTTAATTAACCGACCGACAAGAGGCAACGAGAGACATAGATAAAGGACATACGATATCTTCGCCAGACCACATATGGGCGAAAATTCCAGCTTTGAGGACACAAATTTTTAAATAGCTTCCAAGGGAATGCGATACGCGTCCTCCTAAGTGCGGCAAGCTAATTTATGTTCATTTAATTATGTGCTGTGCGAAAGAGCTCTTTCTAACAACCAGAAATGAAGCCTTCCCCCAACTCTTTTGGAATCAGCTCTTCCTCCTGAAAGAACCCAAATCTGCGGGTTGGCCTCTCAGCATACGCTACGCATAACAAATGACTTACTATGCTCCCCATGTTTGCCTATCCTCCAATGCTTCTTCCTGCCATATAGGGCAAAAACTTTTTGCTCTCGCTTCTAATGTTTTTTTCATTTGATTTGCTCTGGCTTTTAGTTCATTACGAGATTCTGTGTCCAATTGTGTTTGTCTTCCGGCAAATTGAATCATATTCCCCGCAGTAATGGCATGTGTTTATTTCCGTGAAAACTGAACTGTTTTTCGGTTTTCTTCTTTTTTTTTAATTTTTGTTTTTATTATAAATGAACTAAATTTGCAGTTGCATAGTTGTTTTTGCTGTTTGTTGTGCGCTTAACTTGCCTTCAATTTCAACGCTGCCAATTAAAAAAGTTGCAGCCCGGCTGCAGTTGGTGCTGTTGCAGCCCAAAAGTAGACTTTGCTCTTATTATATTTTAAATCGATTCTGGCCACACACGATTGCCGCGTGGATTATTTATCGTGAGTTCTCGCTCTCATGCACATACCATATATGGGCTTACAAACATGCATATATACATACAGTATGTACGGATTTTCATACCTACGAGGGTTCGTATTCGAATGGATCCAATGCAAGGTGGGATTTTGAACATATTATGGAGCATGCTCCTGTTTTGTATAGCTTTCGCAACAGTGGGCCTGTTGTGGATTAATTGAGCTGAAGCATATGCATGACTGTGTCCTGCTTGTTTCCATCTCCCTCGCTCAGTGGCTTCTTCGCTTCCGAAACGCGCCCCAGCGTGAATACATCAAAGATACATTTGCAAATTACAAGAATACTGCCAAAGTTGATCAACCTCATACAACCTAATTAGAGTGTTTATACCCTGGGACTAGGCTTGTTAGGGTCTGCTCTAACTCACTGTATTGACACTCCAGGGGCAGCAAAAATCGCGATCCTCGCTGAGCTTCAAGCGGGCTGACGGAGCAATAGAAAATAACTCATTATTTCTACTAAGCCCCACGCTATCCAGTCTACTAAACCTGGCACGCTATAAAGAGTGCATTTATAATTTACAATACCATCGCAAGGGTACAAAAACAAAAACAACACAAAGCTCGAGCTGGCTAGGCAACCATAATTTTGATTTAATTGTTGGCGTGGCAACGTATTCTTTTAATTTATGCCAATTTATTTAATCAGGTACTTGTTCTGCAGCAAGATGACAAGAAGTGGCATTAGGCTGCTAACGTGAAAGTTGTTACCCTGGTTTTGCCATGGAGTTTTGCCATGGAGTAATTAAAGCTGGAGTTGCAGATGTCGACAGGTGCTGCTGAGCAAACCGAGCTGCTACACGGTTTTAGTAATTAAAAAGCTCTTGTGCAAGCCAAATAATTTGAGGAGCAAGTTAATAGAAGAGATTGTTTTGAGATGACTGGGATGTTGCTCACGTTCCAAGCTGTCATAAAAATGTTAAAAGCAAGAGCGATAAAATACATTTATCAATCAAAACTTCAATAGGAACTTTGCACAAGTTGCACATAAAAATATTTACATTATTCGCGAATGTAGAAGTGGTGCTGAATGGCGACCTTACTAAAGCTGGACTTGGAGCTGGAGCTGGAGCAGCAATTTAATAGCTTTCATTTGCCAAAGTAATTCACAAAATCTCGCGGACATAGAATTGAGGGTGCAGGGCACGGGAAACAGGACCCCGCCGACAAGACGTGCACAAAATGCGCAAGTTCACGCACATTACTTGAACTTCCCTGAGAGTTTGCTGGTAGGATATATGGGACCAGTAGGCCAAGAAGGATACTGGGCCTAGCCCGGAGCAGTGCACAAAAGTTGGATGAATTTGTTTGCAGGTCTAATTTGCAAAATATGTGGTTTTTATCATTAGAATTGTTAACGAAATGATAAAAATAACGTATTAGTGATGAAGACAGGAAGGTTCCCTAGTAAGTTGTCATTTTAGCTGTTACGAGCTAGCGATTGGGCTAGTAAAAGAGCAACAAATATTTCCTATATCGAATATTTCTTTTTTTGATGTATGCCAGATTTTCGATTATTTATTTTACACTTGCTTCAGATTATCAAAGACTAGGATCGAACAGAAATCTAATAAGCTACGCTTGGGCTTCTTCTGAGTTGTATAACTTTGTAATTAAATGCAAATTAGGCGAGCTGTATTTATTTTAACCCCTTTTTGCGAGTTTTATTTGTTTATTTTGTTGACAATTTTTTGAAGAAAATCTGAAACTTGGAAACTCCTTGACACAAGATTACTGGGGCTGAAACTTTATTAAAGCCAATGTTGCGTTAACTGTCGGTCGGTCGGAGTAGAGATGCCTTTTAACGTTCTCGGAGCAATGCCAACTTCTCTAATTAGTATCAGTTATGAAAGAGCTCTGAGGAAGGAAATTTAAATTCACTAAGCGTTCAGATGTCCATTGAAGAGAAATCAAAGTACGAACGTATGGGCAAAAGCGTTGTCAAACACGAATCAGCTCAAATCAAATATTCAATCTTTTTGCAATTGCAGCGCAATCAAAACTACCAAAAAGTTCTTCCAGAGCATTAGAAATGCCAACAAAACAAAACTAACTTAAACTTCAGGCAGAGAAACTAAGAACATGTGGCAATCGACAATGTTGATTATAACATGCAGGAGTATAAAGTATATGTATGGTACGTATAACTCGCATGTCTAAGTTTTCAGCTCGGCTGGCTGGCAACTGGGAAAACGGGCGTTACAGCTGTTGAAAGTTAGACCGGAGCATCAAAGCACCAGCTCGTAATTACAGATTGCAAACGAAACGAATCGAAAAGTAAACGATGTCGATGAAGACGCGACTTTGCATTGCAATGTGGATGGGCTGGGAGAGGAAGGCGAAAAGACAGGAACACGCAGGGGCGGAGGGAATAGGATGTGGAAGGAAATCAAGCAAACCTCGCAAAACTTCACGCTGATGACTGGGACAAACTAACACGTGCTGCTGTCGGATATGGATATAGACCAGGTGGTGTAGCAATAGCTTCAAGAACAGGGGAACTTTTCCCGCCAAGAAGAAGCATCTTAAGCGATTTTCCGTTACAGTGAGCAAAGCTCCACAACAATATGGCGACGATATCTCAGACGTCAGCACTGAGTAAATTTACGGCAAACGAAAATTAAGAAAGTTGCAACATCCCACAGCTTAAGGCAGTCAGAACTCGGGGAAGGAGATTTTGCACTTTGCATTGCGTGTAGGCGCGATTTATGTACACGCGTGTGCCACCTCAACTTGATAAATGTGCAACGGGAAATGGATTCTCAGACGCATCTTGAATTATGCGCCCAACGTTAATCGAAGCATAGTTGCGACTGGGTTGCGATAACTGGCGCAGCAAAAACTGCAACTACAACTGCCTCGCCTCTACAGCTTCAATTAAAGCCTTCAGTTGCTCTCAAAGGGACTTTGCAACTGGCTGGTCAGTGAAGAGCTTGTGAAGTCGAGTGAAGGGCACTTGCCGCTCATACTGCAGTCTTCCGTCCGCCGTGGGGCAAGACAAATGCTTACAAATGTCGGCAAAAGTTGCCTGAAGTGTTTGCCGGGAGATCTTCTTGTCTACATCTAAGAAATAAGTGAGTCAGCATTTGTTAGCCGGATGGAGTGAAGGACTGACAGGCTGCAGGGCTGATTGAATTGTCATTGTTATTGCTCAGGGCACCCAAGAGTCACCTGAACACTGACATCCAAAGCTCGGGAACATTTTTAAACAGTTTGTGTTCGCTTACGCTGTTATACATATACTTCTACAAATCCAGCAACTGACTCATCCCAATTAAAACAATTGTCAGCTAAACAACTGGCAACCGGCTGACCTATTCCTTCCCTATCTCTTTACTGTTCACAGACTTCGACTATGTCCCAGAAAGGCGTACGAACGCTGAATTAGAAAAAGATGCTTTGAGGTACGTTTAACTTCATGCGCATCTTTATGTCTACACTCTTCCGGTTGGGTTTCGGAGTTGCTACAGTGCGAATGCGTTACTTTCCTCTGGTAGGAGATCTCCTTCTGCAAAGCTAATTTAGAAATATGTCACATAATAAGAAGCCAAAATAAACGTTCGTAGTTTCCTATATATTAATTTGCAATCGTTTTATTTTCATTTGTTTTATGTGGATTTAGCTTATTTTATCGCTTTTGGAAAATAAAACTCCTAATGGAATTATCTGTATCTATTGACCTTAATTGTACCCTTTTTCTTGTCCTGGTGGCGCTTGGTGGCCGCTGTTTTTTTTTATAACTTTGTTTATTTCGAACTTTTGCCAGTGGATTACCGTCCCAGATAGCGGATGTCACGTGCGTATAATTTTCCAGTACTATAGATACGGCTCACCGCACACTGAAGCAATTAATGCGAGGGGTCGACGGATGGGGCTACGTAAATTAGTTACCAGAGGCGTTGCGCTTACTATTTGCCCAACAGAAATACAGGGCCGGAGAAAGGCACAAAGCCGGGACAGGAGAGCCGCCCGCCTTTGCTGGGGCTCGTTTGGGACTAGACACTAAACACGCTTGCATGTGATTTTTATACTCGGCCTCATTGTTGACGTTGTTTGTTGTGGCTTCTGCAGCCTCTGCTAGGGCTATTGTTGTTGTTCAGCTGCGTCCTTTGTTTCTTTTTACACTTTTCTGCCAACGTCAGCGCTTTTAGTTACGCCAACTTGCCCCTTCGCCACATACAGATCGAAAGAAGGATTAAGGCCTACGAGCAGCGTGGGAAATGTTTGTCCTTGTATCCACGTATGTGCGTATGTGCATGTATTTGCATGCATGTACACATATTTGCAATCATAAATCGTCGTACGTGTGCTGAAAAATGTGAGCGCGACACCAGCTAATACCAATTAACAGCACACGAACTCGACCTCAAAACGAGACGCTTGACTCGCTTGCACTTACATCATTAACAGCATCATTTGCAGAGAGCAGATCATCCCTTGCACCCGCATTCGGGGCATGAGGCACTAACTGGCGCTTTATAAGACTTTAAGTTGCAACTAATGAGACTCCGAAACATAATTGTTGGCATTTAGTTGGATGGGGCCTCGGTGCTCGTGCTGCCTTACCAGTCATGCACACACACACACACACACACACACACACACACACACACACACACGCACACATACACATACATACGTACATCCATTCACACACATGCACGTACATATTTCGCAGCAACGCTTGCTAAAAGTGACTCAGCATGAATAAGATGCAACAAAAACAAGAAAACAAATGGCGGCAAATGCGACAGGTCCGGCAGTTGAGCACAACGAAAACAAATGCACCTAATGACACAATTTTACTCACTGATGTGCTGCCCTCTCTCATTTCTCTCTCTCTTTCTCTCTTTCCCTCTCTCTCGCAGCTATTCGCAAAGTCACAGCCGAGAAACTGTTATACCATCAAAGAGCGGTCGGGAAACACGGCGTATGCGTGTTGCGTGTTCTCTTTTCGTTATTGGGAAGAGAACACGCATACTCCGTGTGGACCACATCGACAAATCCTTTCGTTGTCGGAGACCCGAAGAGAACGACGACGGAAAACAGCTCGCTCTGTCGGCACACTCGGCAGCATTTCGCTACATTGTCGCATCGGCAATAAGCGGACTCCCGGTTGCAAGCTGCCAAATGCCAGTTGCCAGCAGCCAACAAAGTGAAGCAGTTCGAGCCAGATTTTGGTGTTCAGTTAGCAGTGGGTAATTAGCCGATTTTATTAGTGCCTGGCGATGCGATACGAAACTCGTTTAGTGATATCAGCGTATAAAGGCATGCCACGATAGTGTAGCATATAGCAAACGGCGACTTCGCAGATCCAACTCGACCACGGCATATAGACCTTGTCATCCTAGTAAACGTTCGGGTATGTTATTATTATACACTTATTTAATTTCACATCTTCGGCTGGATAAACCTGCTGCAACAGCATTTGCAGCCGGCTTCAAAGGTAACCATTAAGTTGCAAGTTTTAAGTTTCAACTTGTAACCTACTTTCTGCTGCTCGTATCTTGCAACACTTTGTACACACATACACATAGGTGTGTGTAAAAGTGTATACTCGTGAGTGAATAGCTTGGCGCGCAATTTCTACACTTAGCCTGCACTTCAGGCCCTCGGCCCTCATGTTACATTTTATGGAATTTTTTCGTGTACATATTATTCATTCCGCGTGCAAGAACAATGCAAGTGCACGGAAAAGTGCAATGGCAGCCCTGTCAGGAGTTAAGATCAGGCCAGGCGGCCACTATTGCTATGGAAGCCACACTTGCGAGCAAGAAGCCAGAAGCTGATGGAAAGAGACACATTTGCGTTTCGTAAGCGATTACTCTTTAATTCTCAGCGTGCTCAGCGAACAAAATCTTAATCTTAACAAAAAAAGTTTTAGAATTTGTCAATGGGTATTTAGAGCTCAAGAAACTTTAAGAAAAAACAAATCTTTACAATATTCTTAATATTTAATCATTAGTAAAACAATGTGCAAAACTTTGTGCCAACGAATTCAATTTTATTTAAGAACAAGCGCAGAAGATTTTTTAAATGACAGAAATTAAGATAGCGAATTCGCATAACAACGGAAAGTAAAACAAAAAGCGAAATAAAAATAAAAGCAGCGTCAAGAAAACACTCGAAAACTTTTCTACCGGCAAATAAAACAAAAGCCCGTCAAAGCCCGAGCACAGAATTGTTACAGAGCGTAAATAGAAAAGCCACGCAGCCAGCCACACAAGCACACAGGCAATATGGCAATATGGCCAAACAACAAAAACAACATCAGTAGCAAAAACACGTCTAGTAAAGTTAGGAGAGCCTTACGAATTGAAATACTTAAGCCAAAGTCGCGATGTTGTCAAAGTCAGGAAGCCGCGTGGCTCTGCCGGAAATGCGGGGCCGGGCCCCATTTAGGTTCTTCTGCGAGGGCTTGCTGCGTCAGAAAAAGGCCAATAAATTAAGCAATTTACATGAATTGTCATTTGTTTTGCGTTGTTCTCTTGTTGTGTTACTCTGTTGTATATGTGTGTCATATGTCTCAGACAACTTATTTGAATATGGTACGCTAAAGGTGTGGCAGCTAAAGAATTTTATAAAAAAAACTTTCTCTTTTTCTGCCAATAACTCACAGGAACAAAAAGTTGTCTGCAGACAGCATGAGCTCGTAATGTGGGCTTTGCAATTTGGCTAATTTCATTAAATCTTTTTGTTGATAACGATGCTTTTCCTGTTGCTATAACAGGCCCCACTCTAGGGAGCTCTTTTATCTGCCCCATTAGCAAGTTTTCCTCGCTGTCTTTTTTTGCAGAAATTTATGTGCATATTTTGGCTTTCGACCTTATATTCTTTTTTGCATATGGACTATACGTAATGTTTACGAACTCAAATAAACATTTCTAGAAAGCTGCGGGCAATCGCTGCTAATATTGTTGCTGCTGCAAGTTGGCGCGTCCACAGATAAGCAACAGTTAAAAGTTTGTTGCTGTCAAACTTTTTGGCTTTCTGTTGATTTTTATATGGCCAAAAGTCAACACGTGGCGCTCAGTCCTAATCAAACTATTGATTGTTTGGTGGATTTCACTTCGACTTCGATCGTCTTTGATTGTCGCTGCAGCCGCACCGGTGCCAAATGAAAGTTGGGAACAGCTTTCAAGTTTTCGAATTCGGCGGAGCTTGACTTTCACTTTAGCAAACTAATACAAAAGTTTTTTCCTCTCATTCACTGTTTCAGGAAATTGATTTTTGATGTGTTGTGGCCTTTTTGTGTTTTCTGCACTCAAAATCCTTCGGCGGCTGTCTAAGTTTGGCACTCCCCATACTAAGCTGTGCTAGGTGTTAACCTCCTCGACGTTGACATTATCGCTCATTCTGCAACAGGCAACGGTAAAAGAAAAACATGAAACATGACTTCAATAATACGCTGCATTTAGGAGTACCATACAAGCAATTTCGGGTACGCAACAAATGAAAGCCCCTGTGAAGGTTAGGCTAGGCAAAGTGTGCTTCGACAGGTTTTCGTCATACAGAATGTGGTCGACGTGCGTCTGTACCTGTACAACATGGCACAAATTTGTTGAGAGCCCATGCAAAGTTTTGGCAGAGCCGAAGGCCATTTGCAAATGTTTATGAAAGCACTTTGCGGTGCAGAAAGTTTCACTTGACATAACATACTTACTTCCCATGCCCCGTACTTCTAGCAGCCCCGCATACTGGCCAATCGCCTTTTGCCACCTTCCAAAAAAGTAATACGCATCATAAATTGCGTGTTGCATAATTATTTTTACTAAATGCACAAATTTTTGTACCACACACTTCCCGACGGTAAAGTGGCATTTTTGCGCTTATTTAAGCTATTGCATAAATTTCAACACAACATGAATACCAACTCGATGTACATATACACATCTACACACACCCACACGTTCTGCTAAAAACACATATGCATATTTACTGGTAGTCGGGTGCCCGTGACCAAAGCATGCAATTGCAGGAGTGGCTGGGAGCAGGACCCGGACTGGGCCCATCCCAGAGACTAAGGCGACAGACATGCTTTAGATATTTAACACACACTCACATTGAAACTCGCTTCAATGTCAAAGTTGCGCCGGCAATGTGTGCGAAATTGTTTTGTAAAACTTCGCGTGAATGAAAAATTTATTAAATATTCAGAAAAACGTTTCTCGATGAGCACTCGGCAGTCAGTACTCTGTACCCGGCAGTTATGGAATATCGGGCTTACGCGGAGTTGTCTTTTTCGGACACCCGAATCTATGACAGCAGAAATATGCAAAAATCCAAAATTAGTATAAGGCGCGCTTGTACTCTATGTAATGAGCGAATCGGAGGGGAAAATTTAGCTGTGGTTTCCAATTACCAGTCTTGAAACTTATGCGATAATAGGGAAAACGTTTTATACGCGCGTCTTGCAACGGTTGCTTACAAGCTAAAAAATAAAAGCGATTTAAGTTTTAAGCGTTTGACACTTTACAATCGCAAAATGTCGCCAAAAGTTTCAAGAGTAGCAAGAAAAAACAAAAAGCGATATCATTGCCATGTTAACCGAAGTCGTAAAGTCAAGGATATAATGCAAAGTGCTGAACTTTTAATTTAAATTTGCGAAACTCTGCTCTGAAATGCCTGCACAAAAATTATGAAATAGAGCCAAAGCCCTGAAAATTTCACAAGAAGATAAAAACAAGAATCGACTTTTAGATATCCTTCCTTTCTTACGGCAACCTTGAAGTAATTACTTTTAATAGAATAGAACTGAGACTTACGTGGTAGTCTTACGTTACTTGTATTTATAACACTTCAGCTAGTGAATTAACTTCGTGGAAACGAGAAAAGTACGATATTGCGTTTTATACCAGGCCAGGACTCTTCCACAGCTTCTCTAAACCAAACAAGTAAGAAGAAAAACTGAAATAGAAGTTTCACTGCTGAGTGCAGGGAAGGGCAGAAGAGTTACGATGCCTTTGAGTAACACACTTTACGCGGCTTCCGAGCGAGGCAGCTGTTGCCACAGTTATCTTCGTAGCTCATACGCACTGCTCGCCTGAGTTGGCGGTCGCTAAGCGCCAGCACTTGATCCGACAGTAGCCTGATACTTTATCCGTCGTGGGACCAAAGACTGGGAAAAGAGCTCAGAGAAACGCAGATGTGTCACATGTTGGATATGCCTTCTTCCGCACAGTCGTACACAAACTGCGATTGCCTGCACAGCAATACAATCGAAGCTTGCTCTTGGCGTGCTCTAAGCAAGTGTGAATATGTATATGTTTTATAAATTGTTTCTTTTACGGAAATGCTGAACGACCTTCTCTACTTTGCTGTGTCTACCTGGTTGTGTAAAGATGTTCGACATGAAACATAATATTGTTCCCTCGATAAAGCTGTAGTAACTCTTAACCAAGTTGGCTAACGTAAAACAGCAACGTATTTCAAGCAAATTGAAATGCTATTACTTATGACTACGCATTGAGCTTCCCGGTGTTAAGCACACGTCAATATACAGCGTATAGCAATTCTTCAAGCGAAGAAGTGCTCGAAACAAAGCCAACTCCGGTAAAAAGGTAGTAGACAGAAGGGAGTAGGGCACTGCATACATAAATATTCTTCAGATCCAGGGAAAAGTAGAGTTCTGACAAAAGATGTGCCTAATGAAAAGAGGACGTGCCGTGACAACACCATAATTCTTTTCGACAGCAAGGTAAAGCTAGGCTTATACTCTTGGAGCACTATGTCGTATTGGATTTGCTGCTATTGCCTTGTGTGCACGAAAAGAGGACGCTTTTACGCGAGGGACCCATAAAACATTTGCTACTGAGGTCTTGGGAAGTAGTCAAAAAGTTGCTCAACTAACCAATCATTAAATGTATCCTTGCTGGAAGCAACTATACTTCGAGGCTTGTGGCCTTCAAATTTTTGTAGATATAGACACACATAGTATTTCAATAGATATTGGAAATGCCTTCAAAATTACGGATATTTACTTTATATATTTATACTGTAATCTCTTAGTCAGTAGGTAATTCATAACCACATTATGAACTCAGACAATTCAAGTTTACATACACTGAATGTTTGGGGAAAGTCATAAGAAGCATGAAAAACAGTGGACTCGAACAAGGACATACGAAAGGTTTCAAACTGATTCACTGATTCTGATTGAACCAATGATGATGGCATTAAGAATCGCAAATTGATGTTTTTGTTTCAAAATCGTATGCGTATATGTTTGTGCGCCAATTAGAAGTATTCGACTCCATATTTGGAATTCTGACAACGGAAACAAGCAGAGAGATTTATTCTTGATATTTCCGTTTTAATGCGGCAACAGCAACAGAAACAACAACATGAACAACATGAACAGGAAAAGGACCAACATGAGCAGCAGCATCATGAGCATATGAGAGCAGAGAATACTGTGAAACTTTTTCGATAAAAATGTAAATTTATTGGATATGTGTAGCAAACAAGTTACGCTCTTCTGCCCGATGTAAGTTTGTATGAGATGTGCAAACGAATAACAATAATGTTGATGACGCGAGCGAAATTCGAGTGTGAGAAGTTGTTGGGTACGTTCTTATGGCTCAGAGCCGATCTCTGGCTCATTCTGCTTATCGCGATAGGACGACTTTCGTCATCATATTTTTATTGCTTTTTATTGACGTGTTTTGATATACTAGCAAACAATTCTTTTATGAACTCTTTGCTATTAATGTTGTTAGTTAGATGAATTTTCGAATAACTTGGAAGCTGGCTGCCCGGATATTACTATGTTTAATATTCGTTGATTGCCCAACGACTTTTTTGTCTAGTTCATGTAGCTTTGATTTTTATATACATCTAGTTTATTTTGCAAAAACTTTATGTGTAATATAATTATGCATTGAAGCATAACCTCTGGTGTATAAATGTATCAAGTACATGGACCCTTTGCATGAAAATGATAAGGAAACACTGAATAGAGGAATGAGAGCGAGTGAAATTTAAATTTTATCATGGTCGACACAAATGCAAAAAGTCCGATTGTATATTTCAGTTATATAATACACTTTTATGCGATGCTGCTTAACAATAATCCTGATTGCCATTAAGAGCGCGGTGGATATTTTTAATTTTCGATAAATCAATTTGTAACGTTTTTCCAGCTTTAATACACTTCTTGTGTGTATTTAATTAATTAATTAACACCGTAATCAGACAAATAAACAATTGCACCGGGGAGAGACCAGACGATAAATAAAGCAATAATTTTTTATTCTGCAAACATCACTTTGTCGTATCGGTAGCAGGTTTATGGAACCAAATGTACTTGTCGAATTGTTTTTGCATTTATTCGGCATTTAATGGCGAAATGAGCACATCAATTGATAAGTACATAAATGAATAATGTGCATACACATGTCCCAGAATTGAACTGAATACTGAAATAATAACTACACAGAAGAACCCTTCCAGCCTGACAAATTCTGTTCCCTAATAGAGAGAAAGAGTGAGTGTCAAAGATAGGGACACAAAAGGCAACTGTAGTCTAGAAAAAAGGCGACACGAAACTGCATGGAAAATCCGTAAGACCCAATGATATTTTGCTGAAATTATGCGTTACAAATTCCGACTTAAACAGCCCGACAATGAATGGACGAATTACTTATTTCGTTTCATTATCTAAGCTTGTCAAGGCTTGGGACTACTGAAAAAACGACCATGACCGAAACATATTTTTAAATCAAAGCCAAAGAACAGCAACCGCTATTAGGCCACATTCGGCGGGAGAGTGTCGACAAATCCAAAAAGGTTACAAATAGCCGGCATAAAAAGTTTATTGGCACAAAGGATTGAAAATAGCAGCAGGCAGGACAAACACATGACGTTCCCTGCATGCCAAATCACAGACTCAGTAGTATCCTTTTCCAATAACATGCTCAATGGCAAACACAACCGTATTTATTGTTGTTTATGTGCCCAGTTTTGGGTGTCACCCTCCAGTGTATCGCTGGGCCAAAGACCAAACACCACCCACAAATGCCTTTGATATTCGCCTTGCGTTTCAGTTTCGGGACTCTTCGCTTTCGCCTTTCACTTTCGATTGCCTTGTTTTGCCGTTGTTAAAAAACATTTATGCGACATAATCAAAAGCAATGCGACCCGTAAATGTTGCTATTGTTGCTGTTTTTTTTTTTTTTTTGCTCGGCTCCTGTCGTATCTATAGATTCCAGTTCATCCGTTTCAGCTGGACAAGGTTATGGCATTCGATTATCGACGAGGATTAGGCTATAATTGTGTATCGTATTTTGTCGTTTGTTCTCATTCACATCTCCCCTGAAGTGTTGCTATTAGCTGCACATATTATTTACTTGGCCCAAAAAACCAGACTGGTTACACCCAGTGGCAGTACGAGGCTTGCATGTTAAGATGCTCAGACTAACCTCAGCCGGTGCAGCCGAGAGTACCATAAATTCATATTTAACATCATTTAGAGCACTTAATCGATAATGAAAGGATTTACATTGAAATAAAAGTATAATGTGCCTGGAATTGGCATATATTTTAACGGGTCATTAAATGTGGAAATTGAGTCAACAAAAGCCAAATTGGTAAGCTGGTAGGCAACACACACAAACACCAACATATGTACATACCATACAGATACTGGACAATTGAATAGCACAGAAACCAACTTGGAAGTTATTTTAGGGTGTTAAGAGTCGGTCTACAGGAAAAACTCCTCGATTGACTTGTTTGCTACTTTTTCAGCATTTGTTTCCATGGCTTTGATTAGGTAACCTTTGACTAGAGCAGCTCACACACAAACACATACACATGAACTTGTGTAATTGGTTGAGCAGGAAAGAGCAAAAGCACCGGGCACCGGATTTCTTTGCTACACGATGTGCGATGGGCTGTCAGTAACAGAAAGTCCCTTTGTCCGCACCCCGAAATAGTAAAAGAAATATAAGAACCGAACGAGCCTCAACTTAGCAAAATCCTCTAATACATTCTCATAGATCGGAAATATAAAAAAATGTGTAATATTTACATAAGCAATAAGTAAGTTATAAGTGAAATCTGAATCTGATTTTGATACGGAGGGAAAGTTTTTTGTTATGAGTAGAATATATATGTATCTACAATGTATAGCTTTCAAGCTGTGTATCTTAACAATATTCTTTATACACATATTGGTTATTTATTTATATGCTAGAGATAAGGTTCCGAGCCCGATTCACTCGGTAAGCAGAATGATCGCTTAAATAGGTAAATTGGTTACAGTATTCGACGTCGCAACTAGTTTCTGTGTTTGTGGAAATCCAATTTATCAAAGACCAGCATCTGTAATATGCCATAAACTTAATTAAAATATTTTAAATTAACGATTGACAAGTACCTAGAATATTAACTATTAACATTGGTGGCAATTCCATGACGTGAGGTCCAGAATCGGTGTGGGCAATGACAAGTGCAATTAACATATTTTATCAATCTTTTCTGGCTGCCCCAATAAGCCCCGCAACTGCCCCGTCGTACTTACGCAATTTAAATAACTCAAGTGGCAAAAAGCATCGCAGAGTAAAAAGCAAGGACGCCAGGACCCTCAGAACAGTCGCTGACATATGAGAAGGGAGCCATGGAGGAAGGCAGGCACGAAGGGAGGCAGCCAACGCAAAGTCAACGCCATTCACATAAACACATTAACACTTTGCGTGTGGCGCAGGTGCCGAAAGAGAGGGAGAGAGTAAAACGCGGGGTCGAAGTTCGCCAGGCTATATTAAGCCGGCCAGTTTTTTGCCAGGCCAGCCGGGTCACTGGGGGAACAAGGTCGCTGGGCGCCTTGCCCCCGCTTTACGCACTTGGCCAAGTGAGACATGAGCCGGATAAGCTTCAGTCGCCAGATACGCGCGCGAAAAATATAGCACATAAATTACACTTTAATTTTGCAGCATTTTGGCCACGGCTTATAAATCAGCGGCATGTGCTGTGCAGGGATGGGGAAGATGAAAAAATGAACGAGTGTTACTATAGTACGACAGCTGCCTGGACCTCTCGTCCGGTCCCTGCCGTCCCTGTCGGCTGGCTCGTTTGCCCGCCTGGCATGCTCGTCCCTGCGCTGAGGGCAATATTGAAATTTCAATTTAATTACATGTATTGGGCGGACCGAGGACCCTTGTTCAGTGGCTGAGGCGGAAATTCACAACAAAATGAACAAACTGAACAAAATGTGGCTAAAGCTTAATTTGTTGAGATAATTGTGCGCAAATTTTATTTTTATTAAATGTGTCCCCGGATGTTTTGCTTTTTTTGCACTTATTATCAAAATTAGATTTGAAGTGCGGACTGTGGGCCACGAACTGTCTCAACTTTGACCTTAACTACACTAACTCACTTGGGCTCTTTACGTAATTGGATATTCGGGCAGATTTGGCTGCAATAAGAGCACAAGCCGGGCAAATCCAATTAGCTTGCGCTGATGCCAAACTTTTTCCGCTCCTCATTAAGTAAACGGGAAACTGAATTGTTCACGAAATGTTAAGTCCAGAGTGAATCAAGAAGGAACGTTGACTCCCGATATATTGACCAATTGAAAATGTTAAAAAGGGCAACTTACAGTTTGATGCCGAAATAATCCATATGGGAAACTGAAAGTTACCTACCCTCATTGATTTATACAAGTATGTTGCATCAATATCAATAATCGAGTCAACTTGGTCTGGTCCGTCTGTCTGTCTGTCTGTCCACCTACCCGTCTGCCAATCCTTTTGTCTGTCTGTTCGTCTTGAAAAGCAGAAAAATGATTGGATGGGGTCGTGGGAGGTGCAATTAGGCGTGTCACAAAAAACAAGAGCAGCCATTCTTCCATCGACTCTTCTTCTTAATGGTATTAATTAATTCCTAGCAGAGTAATAGTCGAAGAAGTTCAAGCCCCAAGTCGAGGCAAAGACGCGCCAGTCAAGCAGTCCAACTATCAGGCCGTCAAACACTCAAACTGTTGAAGCTGCGTCTCAGAACTCAGTAAAAAATACAAAATATGATGAATAAAATCCATTCATGCAAGAGGCCCCGCGACCGCAAGTGCGCCACTTTGGCATGTGAATGTATATGAGTGTGCATCTGAATGTGCATGTGGCTGCGGTGGCTGTGGTTCGTTTGGGAAACCACATGCCGCTCGCAGCAGGGCGGACAAAATCAATTTAAAAGCGAATTAAATAAAAATGCATTTATGCGCATTTTGTGGCAATTAAGTGCAGTAATTTTAATCCATGCCGCCCGTTTATTTCTTCGAGGCACTCGCTTTCTCTAGGGTAGTACCGGCACGTGGAGTTAATGTGCTGATGTGAAAATATTTGACGTTGTGCGAACATTGGGAACAGGATGAACATTCTGAACACGGCAAACAGGCAGACAATTAAATTGATATCCATGGAGGAGCAGAAAGCTTAACTATCGGCACATTTTCGGGGAACACGGACAGCGACTACGACAGATTTATGACAATATTACTAAGCTCTTCCGAGGGGTCTTCAGGCAAATGGGAAAACTGGGAGCGAGCTGCTCACCTGACAACTGTCGGTGACAGCCAGCAGCCGACTCCCGACTGGCGACTGGTCGTAAATGCGAGCCAAACACTTTGAAATAAACATTTCAAGTTGTTGCCACCGCCGTGGAAACTAAGTGTGAAGAACTTACACTCCACTCACTTTTATTTTTAGAAATCCACGACTCCACGACCCACAACATTATTGCCATGTGACAAGAACATCTTCAAGCCAATTGCATGCCAGGCTAAATGTGCCAAGTGAGCGGTGACTGATGTGGCGAGTAACAAGCAGGGAACATCATAATTGTCGGAAAAGCAGTCATTGCTGCTGCACTACCGACGGCGCCAGCAGCTCGCGGCAATCGCACTCGCTGGCAGACATAACGGAGCGTAATAAGCTGTACTTACCCTGTAAATACGTTGAACTCTTTCATTGTAACTGGAGCTCAACTCACGCGACTATATAAGATCCAGCGATTGGGGCTCACTTGGCTCCGTTCTAACAATTTTCTGAGCTTTACAAAAACTTGGCCTGGCGGGGCCTCCGTCTTTGTCAATGTCTTCATGACAAAGCTCGGCAATAATTTGTTTATGGTACCCCTACCCCTAACACGCTCCCGTTTTTGTGTCCCTACCCTTACCCTGGGCCCTAATAGGTTACACGCGCAATGCTAATCTGCTTTTAATTAAAATCATCGAGCAGAGCTGCTTTCTGCTTCTACTTTCTCCAGTTTGTCCAAATCGACCTAGGCCAACCATACGCTATTTGTTGATTATATATGTTGGAATCGAAATAAGTGCATATATATATTTATATATTTATTTTTTGCGAATATGCAGAATTATTTGCCTACCGAACAGAAAACTACCTGAAATGACAACATTTTAAAGACAATCAGCAATGCTACAAAATAAAGGAAACCCTGAACAAAGAAACGAACCCATGCATAAACATGCATACGCACAGAGCGCGCAAATAAAACCCAAAAGATAAAACAACAAAGCAACGAGTCACACAGGAAACAGAAACTGTATAGAAAAACGATTTTATAGAAAACTTTAAGTTTGTGGGCGAGGGGAATAGGGATAGGCTTCAGCGAGTGTAGCTCAGGTGGGAATAAATCACAACTAATGGGGAGAGTGGAAGCAATTATAGAATCAATGTTTAATTCAAAATGCCAAAGATTCGGCATCCGACGCAAACTTATATACAATACTGGGCGGCCGGTTGGTCGGGCAGAGGGTGAAGTCATAATTACGAAGAGGAGGAAAAGAGCAGAACAGAGGAGGTAATGTTTCTGAAGACACATGTTTACAGCAGCAATCATGCGACCGCGGAACAACAGCAGCGATAGCAACAGCTGCTGGCAGCTGACAACCCCCTGTCTGTATTCGTTTTTGTTGTGCGGGTGTGTGCACGTTTTAATCAATAAACAAATGCAGAAATACGACAAACAAATTAATTTACAAAAATGCAACAACATAAAAGAAGCAACAATGTTCGAAGCACAAACAATGACAAAATATGATAAATGAAGCTGTGTGTAGAACAACCCATGACTATGGGAGAACAATAGACCCAGCCGAGAGGGAGAGCTAACAACTGAACGACTAAATATAGATCCCTTCCCCTCTTCAGGCAGGAGCAGACATCGAGTAATTGTGACAATTTTGTCGCACACAAATGGCATAATAAATGCAGGGTGTAGGAAGCGATGTGTCGAGTGCCGCCGATCTCCCCTTCCCATCTCCCTCTTTTGCTAACTCCCCCTACTTTACTAGTTGCCGGAAGTGGATTCTAGTCATAGGCCCCGCCTAAAAAAGCGATAGTCAACGGGTTGCCCGGTCATTGGCTGCCGAATCAGCAACAAAAACAATTTTAAACAACTGCCGATGTCTTAAATAGAGCTAATCGGACATATCGTACTGCAAGGGATCCACAGTCCAGAGAGGCCGACGCAAACAGCGCTTGACAGTTGTGAGATATGTATGTGAGTGTATGTGCGTGTGTGTGTGTATATGGAGGCTTCGTTTGAAAATTTGCGCTGGTAAAATAACAGAACACAATTAGGCAACCGCAGGATGCCATAAATAATGGAACCAGTAAACTGCAGAATCTATTGACGGCATTAATCAGAGACTTTGAGTCTGTATGCAAATTGTCAGGCATAAGCACACAGTCGTAATATATGTACATAGATATGTAACATATATACACAGGCCGAAACTACATAGCGTCAAAATGGCTTTAGTACTCAAACAAGTCGACTGTTAGATACCCACCCACTTTACCCGGTACAATTTTATTTAATGAAACATTTAATATTTATGTTTAGCAAGTTGACACCAGTAAAGACCTCACAAGTGCACATCGTTGTCATACAAGTACATAGCGTTCTTGCTAAATCTGGTATCTCTTGCTTATATTAAGTCTAGGGCAAACTGACAGACATAACGAAATCGACTTCCCTTTCGCTTATTACATATATTTGCATATATTTTATCTGTTGCCATTTCAAACAATTTTTGACGGGTGAGTTGTACAAAAATAACCATACAAGTAGTACACTCGTAGAAAGCGTTTGCAGTCGATCATAAGATACAATTTTGTATGCAAGTATTTACAATGTTATGTACATGTTGGTATTGTAGCTTAACTATAAAGATACCTGATCGGAGCTGAATGCGCTGGTGTGCAATTATTTTGTGGATCATAAATTATTTATTTTGAGCTTTGTGCGCTTTAACGACGTGCAATAAAAAATACATACAGATAAACACTCATTCATACAGATACACATGTGTGCATAAAAATTTGTTACCCGAGCTTCTCTGTCCACAACTAATTGAAACGTTATCTTTCTCTCTTTCTAGCTAATTGCTGGAAGGCTCATTAGGAAACCTTGTGTACTCGAGCGCATATGTATGTGTGTGCGACCATAGATACGTGTGCGTCTAGAACTTGCAGCAATTAGTCGCAGCACTAAAATCGCACATAAATGTCAAGTGAAAAGCATGTTCGCGGAAAAGCGGAAAATCTAACGAACAAGAGCAAGTCCAAGCCAAGACAACGACGCGACACTTTCCAGGCAACATAGCACCAGGCAGCATTTGGCAACATGTTGCCCGTCAACATGTTCCCAGCAGTAGCAACATTTCACGATTACTGCTGAGCGTGAACACATCCCACGCCATCTTCGTTCGTGCTTAGTCGTGTTCGTATCTCTGTCGGCTGCATATCTGTATCTGTCGGCGGCGTATCTGTATCTGTCGGTTGTGTGTCGCGTGTCGCTCTGGTTTCGGCTACGGTAGCTCCGCAACGGAATGACGTATTAACTGTTGTCTGTAGAGAACCCAAACGAAGAGCACTTCGCAAAGAAAACGGCAATAAGAACAAGCGTGAATAAACACAAGTAAATACATTTGCATATATATGTGTGTGAAAAACAAGTTGAGACACTTAAGCTAAATTTATAGTAGGATGAATGGACATAAATAAACTATATTAGAACATATTAAAACATTAATAGAAATACCCCTACCGATAAGCGTGAACATAATCGAGTGTAATTAAGCCTTGGCAGACACGTCTCATCTGAATGGCATAAGTGACTGAAGACCGACTTTCTGCCTACTGCTTGATTAATTGCCTTTCGACTCAATGCCTGCTAGTCCCCAACCTAACAGAAGACGCCAGTCAGCCCAGCGAAAAATCTGAGAAGCGAGCCAAATTAACTCAGTCGCTCATCAGCAGCCCGCGCACATCCTAGCAGCTCAATTAATTTAAAACTTAATTAATGTCAGGCGGCAAGTGCGGTCTTGCACCGGGGACAAGCGTTTGCAAAGTGTCCAAAAATCACAACCAGTTGCCGCGCGCTCCGACAATGTGGCAGACGCTATCAACGCCACTCGCATCACTCACAACGTTCCCTGTGGCACTCGCACACATGTCGCGCTGCAAGTGTGAGTTTCGGCATCGCATCTGGTCAAAACATAGCCCCGACATTAGCGGCAACAACGCGGAAGTGCAAAGTCATAGTCGTAGTTATAGCCGGAGCAGCAAAATGATGCCATCAAAAGAACCCACAGGAGACCTCGCAAAGCACACAGCCGCCACAGCTACAAGTGCAACTAGAACAACAAGCGAGACGGCAGTGACAAGCACACGTAGGTGTCGCTGTTCCAGGAGCATCAACACCAGCAGTCGTACCGGCACCGTCTACAACATGTATAACAAAAAAGCCGGCGTCCTGCACTCTCTTCTGCTGCTGTGCGTTTTGTGCGGTAAGTACGGGCTGCAAATCCCAACACAGCGACTACAACTACAACAACTATAAGAAGAGCAACAACGCCCAATGAGCTTGAGTGATTTTTAGCAAAATGCGCTTAAATGTCTCTGATTTAGTAGACCACAAAAAGCCCTGGCATTTCCAGAGCTACACAGTCAAGTTATATGGGAATGCTGCAGTAGAAAAACAAAAAGTAGAGTAACGTCATCTTCTCGACGCAATAATACCCTGCACTCGAAACTGTTGCAATAATATGGAAAGAAAAACACTACATCTCACCCTTACTGTTATTGAGGGAATTCTGTTGAGCGTAAGATAAAACATAAAATACGCTTTTTTTCATATAATTTTAATGGGCACGGGGAATAAAAATAATAAAAACGAGAAAAGTGTAGCATTAGATTTGCAGTAGCTTGCAAAAAACGCACAGCACAAATCAAGATGAATTTCTGTGCAGATTTTTTGCGGCATTGGCGAAAAAGAAATATATGTACGCAATTCTGTATGTGTGTAAAAGTATGTGCATGAATGTACATGAAAATAGTCGGGACGGGAAATGGTCCTCACTTTCCAAAATAAATAGAAGAGCGCGCTCCGAACTGACGACTTTTCACACTGCTTTTGTTGGTTGGCTTTGGTCGGGCTTAGACTAAAGGGAAACCCAAAAAACACGAAATGCTCAACAATCATTCACTCTACCTCACAGCAGAGTCTGTCTGATTAAAAGTATGGAGAACCTTGAGAACTCAGAATAACACACCTTGAATCTCAGCTATGCTTAAGTTTAATTAAAATCGGATGAGTCACTGTGTGCGATGTACTCGGCGTTCAATATACCCGTCATTCTTCTTCGATTAGGTATGACTAAATGGTGAAGCACGGCAAATCTATGAATTTTCCGTTAAAGAGGGCCACGGGGCAGTTGGATACGAGAGCAAAAGGACGAAGCCGAATTATAAATTGATTGTGTTTGCTCTTTTATTTAATCATTTTTCACTTTTAGTTTACGTTATATATTGATTAAATTTTTACTTTAATTGGTGACGTTCGTTTAGGGAAGAAGAAGTCGATAGAACCAGTTGTGGTTCCGTGTGGGTGAATAGAGCGAGGTTCATGTGGTTCATGTACACGGGAAAATCACTTGATTTTTTCGTATTGAACTTGATGCAGCAATTTATTGTGGAATGAAACAAAGAACACAAGGGGAAGGCGTGGCAGGAAGAATAATGGCGGGGCAGGGATGCGCTTCTTTTAAATCCATGTTATCGATTGCCGAAGCACTCGAGGCAAGACCACTGGCGCAATGCTGAAATAAATTGAAATCAATTTAGTTAAGCTCAGCCAGTTACTTAGCCCCTCAGCCCCAACGCCAGCAGTGCCTGCTCAACTAATCAGGATAAATAAATATTTATAATTAATTTAAAATATAAACATGAAACGCAACGCGGCCGCAATTAATTTTCGCCACTGGTTCACGCCACTCCCCCACGCTGAAACCGAAGCCGGTCGCCCGAGGACTGAGGATTGAGTATACGCAACGCTGTCTATGCTTATTTAAGCTCCTCCAACGCGCTCGAACGTCTCCCTCTCTTTTCGATAACGTTCTCAACCCGGAGCTGAAGGCATATGAATAAATGAATAAACGCATGAATAAGCAATCAACTGTAATGACCACTGCCTCAGCAAAGGGCTGCAGACAGGGGATGGCTGGGTAAGCCGTGGGGAAAGTGCAAAGTGGGGGTGATAGGCGCAAAGCGCAAGTAGCACAATCCGAAATTAAGAAAATGTATGGGCACCAAGAAAGTTAAAACCCAGCAGCTGCTGAAGGTACACAGCAGTATTGAGAGTCAAACGGAGCGTTAACCGACCGGTTGCCAGTCGAGTAGAGCGATGCGAGGCTAATGAGTCCCACCGTATTGGGTGGGGGTAGCGGGTCGCAACCAGTCGGCAGCAGGTGTTGATATCCTGAGAAGCATGCATGAACATGCCAGACTTCGCCTGACACTCCGCTATCGTTCCAGCTTGCTTAATGAACTGCAATCAATGGCCTCGGTCGATAGGCAACGAAAGGCGGCTGATTGTGCGTGCAGCATGAGGCTGACCACAGATGTGTCCAAATAGAAGGATATACATACATACACAGAGAGAGATACATACATATGTACGCACGTCAAATACATTTCAGATGATTTATACGCTGCCCAATCCAGATTAATAACATACATACATATTTTATTGAAATTTATTCGCGCGCACAGCTCGATGCTTGTAAAAGAGTTCGAAGCACTACCTGCTTAAATTGCACACACACGCGTATTCCGATGTCAAGGTAGCGGCCCTTTTTTTTGGTTGCGTATCAAATATAAAGTCTTCCACTGACAACTACTAACTTCGATTTTTCGAGGTCGGACTCCAAATTGTTATCGAAATGTTTTAAAGCTTAATTTTAAATCAAATTAATTTTATGGAAATTGTAATATATTTGTAAAGTCTATGGTTGACTCAGTTAAGGCTTGAATTTTAAAGAATATGAGAAATTAATGGTGCTTTTGTCCAAAAAGTTATTTATTTGTTATATTGCAGAAGTCAGATTTTGAGCAGAAAGGAAAAATTGCTTAGAACGACAGACAGACAGACGTTTCTTTATTTTCTGATACATATATTATATATATATATATATATATATATATATATATATATATATATATATATATTATGAGTATATATATGAATAATCAATACTTTCTTCTACACTTATACTAATTCCATCGTGCATGAAAATAGCAATATTTTCTATTTTTTTCATTGACGCTATCTTGGCTCAAACACACACACAAATGACCAACTCTATAGCCACAATGGAACTCAATTTCAAAACAAATTTGAGTATATTAAAATAACGTAAAACCCTTACGAGCACATACACCCACACATCCATAAACAAGTGGACTCTCGCGCAGTTGGAATTAGTAATAAATGTCGGCCAAAAATGTTAGATGAAAGCGAAGTTCCGAAAACGCATAAAAACAATAGAAACTTTTCGACATTTCAATTCGTAATTCAGCACATAATTATATCTCGCTAGCTCTGACCGTTCCCGTTCCCGTTCCCTCCTTCAGACCCTGCACTGGTCACTCGAAATGTGTCAGCAGTTTTTAGAAACTGTTACAACTCCAATGTGTCTGCAAAAACACTCGCCATGCCTTGCTCATTCCATTACCCGCCTCCTCCCCCTCCTTGGTGCTGCATGTCCGTCCTACTCAAAATGTTATTTCGACTCAAATAACTATCCGCAAATACGCAAACATTTGCAGGCGCAGCTTATTTAGAAATGTGTTTATATATATTGCTAATGCTTATGCATAATGCCTAATAATTTCACACATTCTGCACAGAGGGGGGCGCCTGCCAAGGGGCGCATCAGTTGATGGTTATTTGTTCAATTTGCCTTGGATTTGAAATATTTCGGTAATTATCGCAGAATGCTCTTCAAATTGTGTGCGTGTGCGTGTGCAGTGCAGAATTTGAAATTTTACGTCTTGTTTATTATTGGACACTCGCAATTAAATGAGGAATTCGTGTAAAAGAGCTTCTACTATGCTAAACAGGATTGAAATTTATCACTTTCTGGCGTCTCCCACCGTAAAAGCATGAGAGCATTAGACAAATTTAAAGAGGTCAATGTTATCTGAGACCTGATTTAGTCTCCCAAAGATGTGTGCAGTGAATAGGCTCGTATGTGTGTTCCTTACCAACATTTGCTCGTGGCCCTCTTCTGACCACTGACAATAAAAATATTTCCCATAAATTATCCCAAGTGAAGTCATCGCAGAGTGTGCGCTCGTTATATTGAGTGCTCTGCAAAAGTTTATCTGGTTGCAGGGCTGCCAGCATTCGCCAGTGATGCCAGCAGCACCACTCCCACACCCACTTGCATACACACGCCCCAGCCCCAAACACACACATTTGAAACTAAATCTAGGAACTCAGCAGTAGGAGGCGGCACAGACTTGATGTATGTAGACTGCCTGTTGAGCGGTTGGTAAGTGAGGGTGGTACGCATTGTCATAATATTGAAAGGGTGATATATTGAATGTGCAGTCAATAATCGGTCAATGATCACAGTTACATATGTGTGCACTGGCTTTTTCTCCGTGCACCAGAGCTGGATGGAAGCAGCCAAAGTTGAGAGCATACCAAATATGGTATTCGGCAGTGTATGGAAACTTCATTTCGAGTTCAAACCCACAAATGACTTTACATAGCTGACATCGTCCAGGTAGGACATATTCTCTGCTCCCAAGAATCTGAGCAAAGCCACCTAAGGTTCGGTTAAAGCCCAGCGATAAGAGTGCACTAATTTCCGATGCCAGTTCATTTTGAAAAGCCATATATGGTCGGCCAGGGGGATATTGTGGGGTGTTCCATTTTCGAAAGGGAAAATGAAGGCTGACAATATTGAAGCAGTCACTTGGGACGAGAAACATACTGATGATATTGCTTCGCTATCGAGATTTCAGTTTGCGCCGACAGGTGCTTACCCTTTCTAAAAAAGGCAACACTCGACAGTAAGGCAGTATTTGCTTTTGCTCGTTAAAAAATAATTCTAAATCTTTAATACATTTATGCAACGAACAACAACGCATCGTATATTTCGTCTCCTTTTAAGTTGCCATAACCGACGATTTAATGAGACCTTGAATAGAGCCGCCAGTCGAGCATTTCTTTAGTGAATTTTATGTGTTGTGAAGTAGAGACATGCTTCAAATAATTTCACCTCGACTAACAAATCAGATCCGATCCATTTTTGGAGCTCTGCCGGTATCGATGTTGAACCGCTTCTCACCACTGCAGCAGGAAGACTGTTTTTGGTATCACGATTGAAAGATCAATTCTATTTTCTGCTCTCTCGAATGTAAGAAGAACGGCTTCTGTTTCTCTTCTTAAGATTGAGCGAACAATTCGTATACGGTATACCTGCTCTCACGATTGAAAGAAGAAGAATCAGCTCATGCTTCTGCTTGATAAATAAATAAAATTCAATTTTCTTTACCGCTCTCGCGATTGAAAGAACAAAAGTTCTGATTTAAAGCTCTCGAAATTAAAAAGAGAAGGACAGCTCGGTATACTATGCTCACAATTAGGGCTGCTGTGCTCACGATTGAAAGTAGAAGAACACGGAGCAGCTCAGGCTTTTGTTATTATAGTTGATAAATTGATAGACTGCTCTCGGGATTGAAAGAAGAAAAATTATATTTCACTGCCCTCTCGATTGAAAGAAGAAGAAGAACAGCTTGCTATGAAATGCTCACACATTTGTATTTTGTTATAATTCGAAAAAATCGATGTATGCGAACGTTGAGAGTGGCATCCAAAAGTTGAAAATCTGCACTCTGCGTATGGTCTGCCAAGGCCCTTCTGCCTGTTACCTAAATTTTCACATATACCATTATTTACAAATTTTCAATACTGGAAGGGTTAAAAATCGATATAAATTAAAAAGGATTTACTTTGAAATAAAAGCACACCTCATTTCGTCTTCAGGTTTTCATAAAATATATGTTAGGAGTGCGCAGAGTTGAAATTGAGTTAAGCTTGCAGTAAGAGTATACCAAAACGGCAAAGTAAAAGTGACTCGTAGTAGTAAGAAAAGGGTGATGAAATTGCCAGAGAGATGGGGAATGAAAGAGCAACAGAAAAACTGGCAAAGAGGTTTACAACTTCTCGTAAGGCGGCTTAAACGATTTGCGAGCTTATGAAAAGCCAAACACACTTTGCACACAATCAGATCTGAAGGGATGCATGCATGTGTAAGTGTGGGTGGTGTGTGAAAAAATTGTAAAACAAATGGGAAATTGCTTTTTGATGTAGTCAGTCAGTTCAATCACTTGGCCACGCTTGCATCATGTCGACGTCGTCGTCGATTGTTATTGCAGCTGCTGGCGGACACTGTTGGCATTCGGAGTGAAAAACTTTAAGCCACCTTCTTGGCTTTAAGGGCATTGGGGCATCTGTGCATCGGGACAGCCCGAACTTTTGCCACAAGGCAGCTGCATATTGCAGCAGTTGCAGTCACGTTGCACAGAATCCATTTGTGAATCGCAGCATATTTTAATCCATGCATTTGATGTGGGCTGATGCCCATAGAAGAGCAGAGCGAACAGCACCGAATGATGACGATGTTATGGTTGGTATGGATGACGCCAACGGTCCTTGAGCGGACATACGTCGTATAAATATTGTTTTACGGGCCCTGTCTTGTATGCAAATGTGGCCACGTACTCAGGCGGCCGCTTCCACCAATTCCACAGGACGATAATAGGCTGCTGGAGGCGGGACAGCAGGGGGAGCGTCAGAAGAAGCACCAGAAGGAGCACCGCCAAGGGGGATAGTTGGCAACTGCTGGCACTTTGTGGGTTTTACCTTTGATGGGATGACTGCCGGGCCAACTGCCGACTGCCAGCTGTCTCTTCCACCCACAGCCAACCGTCTACCGCTTGCCGACCTGCCTGCTGTCTTTTATGGCATACTCGATGCATGCACGCTGCATCAATTTGAATAAATCTGATATCGCTTTTTCCCTTCGTTCAATTGCAGATGCCGCCCAGGCGACGTTGCGCAATGTCAACCTCCTCGTCGAGCCACCGGCAGTACGACGTGGACAGTCAGTGGCGCTGCGTTGTGAGTATCAGCTGGATGGGGCACCGCTCTATTCGATTAAGTTCTATCGCGGCCAGTTGGAGTTTTATCGCTTTACGCCCGGCGAATATCCGCACACCAAGGTCTTTCAGTACCCCGGAATCAAAGTGGACGTAAGTCGACTGTCCAACTCTTTCCTGTCGATTTATCTAAACTTTGTCGGACTTGCAGGAGAGCAGCTCGAATGCAACCCAGGTAGTTATCCGTAATGTCGGCTTCGCCCTCTCCGGCAATTTCAGCTGCGAAGTAACCGCCGATGCACCCCTCTATTCCACGGCCACTGCCTACGCACAGATGCAAGTTGTCGGTGAGTATTACGTGAGGGAGACACATTCAATGTCATTTCACATTCCAGTCCGGCCTTGCTTGATTAGCGAGCCTTCCCAGCAGCAATTGTAGATGTTACAATAACATGCCAATAAGCTCTTCTTGTTCCCAATTCCGAATACTCTGTAATACCTAATTGCTTGCTAGATATCATTTAGTTCTATTTTTTCAATTTCCCAGAATTTCCGGAAAAAAGACCTCTGCTGTTCACGGAACACACTCGTTACGAGGCTGGCGATGTTTTGCGGGCTAATTGCAGCACTCCGCCTTCGCGTCCCCGGGCAGAGTTGCGCTTCACTATTAATCAGATACCAGTAAGTAACTAACAACTATTTGATTGAGAAGTTACGCCCAGAAATCGCCGGTACCTATATTTGTTGAGTTGTAGTGATTTCGTAAGATAACTCCTTTCACTAGTAGAACCGCGAATATAAAAGAATCTTAAGTTATTGCTACTTCAAAAAAGATACAGAAAGGGAGAGAGAAAGAGAGAAGGAAGAAAAGAAGACGCCTAATTAAACAGTGTTGAGAGGTGGGTAAGACCGTAAATCCTTTATAATTACATTACCCATTTCCTCAGCTCTAAGCCGATATGAAAAAGGCACATGTGATGCGCACAGACAGGCTTCCTGTAATTTCGCTCTATGTGTGCTATGAAATTTGTCATTATTTATGAATATTACTGGAATGAAAAGGGGTGGACCCCTTCGCTATCGTACTTAATTAAAATCTTAGGCTCAAAGACTAGGGGGTAGCAAGAGCTCTCTGAATTAAGTCAATAAACGCAAAAAAGGGTTTCTTGCTTTGATTTGATTGTGCGATTCGCTTCTTCATTTATCATTGCGGGAAAAGGCAAAGTGAAATACAAAGGAAACAAGTCACTTGGGTCGCAGCCGAAGTCACAGTCACCGTCATATGCATACTCCAAATTCCAATCCTATTTCATTCTGGGACCGTCCCAGTCGAGCTAGAAGATACCATTAGTCATTTGCTGGCATTTTCATGTTTGCATCAAGCTTGCGAGCAGCGCTAATCAATTGCATAAATCAGCTAAGAAATGCGAGGATGGTCTGAGCAGGGATCAGGACATGGTCATCCATCGCTTTTGAATGAAGTAAATGCTTTTCATTTTCGTATTTTTGTAGCCCGTTCTGACCGCAGGGCAAGCCAACCTTTTTCTTTGTCGCATTCCGTTATTAATCATAGCCACGACATAAAATAAATTTCGTTAAAGTTGTGCGCAGAAATTGCCCGGGCTTGGCCCTGCCTCGACCCGGCCCGTTCCCGATTCTGTGTTTATGCCCGAGAGACTGGAGCGATGTCTTCAAATGAATTTACGAGACAACACTTTTCAGTTGACACGCCCACACAAATCCCAGAGAGCATTCGACTGCCGACTGTTTGTCCTGTCCGGCCGCTGCCGAGCAAAAGAAAACTTATTAAACGCTTCATAAATTTTTATATTATGTCTACCCACATCATCAGACATAACGTGCACTGGCTTCTTCTGGAAACCGCCCCTGCATCTTCCACTCTCCTTCCTCCCTTCGATCTGCTCTCTCCATTTGTGCGTCTTATCCAGCCATTTTGTATCTGTCGCTTGCTGTTGTCTACTTTTCGGGGCGTACACATACATACACACACACCCGCATACCCGTACACCCGTACATACACATGCATGAGCACATGCAGACCATTGAGCATTTTATCTAGATGCCACTCGCTTCCTACCACTTCCAGTCAACCAACTAATGACAGAAACCAAGACAAAAGTGCGCTGCTTGTGGCTTCCTCCGTATATGCGTGGCATGCCTCCCGTCTCCACCTCTACGATATATGGGCCAGGGGTTCCTGTCGGAGACTTCGTGTATTCGTCTTGGTGTGCCATATCAAATTTTATGTCTGTTGCGTTTATGTAGACAACGACAGCCTGCAATTTAGTTTCATATGTCTGCAGAGCAAATGCTTTCTTGATATTGAATTATGATCAAGCTGCCCGCTCCATAAATGGCCTAGAATGTGACTGTATCCAGCCATAAATAAGTATTACCATCCTAGAACATCTTTTATGAAGCAACACCAAGTTTACGCAGCACAAGAACAAGGGGGTTAAATAGTGAATAATGTCAAATAATTCGTATAAAACTAATTTTAACATTGAGATAGTCCAAGGTCAATTTAAATTCTTTATTATTTTCTCTCTGGCATCAACTCTGCAATTAATGATTGTATTATGATTTATTTACGGCTTCCATATATAAATTATCGCTATGGTATTCACATCCAGCAGTGAAACATAGAGAAACATCGCATACAAAACATAAGAACACGCCGGACGCTTTGGTCTGGACGACAGCCATAATTTGTTGAAAAGTTTGATCGAATTAATGGAGAAGTGAGAGCGGAATTTCTTGTTGAGTCATGGGAATTAGCTGGGATTACAGAGTCGTTGAGAGTGTTCGGTCAGACAAGAGGTCGTCAGTGCCATTTGCCGCAGACCCAATCGATTTGGTGATAAATTATTTACCCTGCATTAGTAAATGGAGGCGTCAGAACTATAGGAAAGTAAAGCTTGCAGCTGTGATTAATGAATAGCCAACAGATGGTCGCAAGTGGATGCCGTTCAAATCGATAACAAACTATATTAAATTACCATGCAAGTCGCTCGACGATTCGCCCCAGCCAATTAGGCCTTTACTTCGTAATTTTAGTCGCCCGAGCAAAATGTTAATTGCAGTAAACACATTCACAAGATGCAAGCTATTTAATTTGGCCCGCAATTAGCATAATCCGTCCGGACGTAAGCTAATATGTTCTGTGCAGGTCAACGCTAATAGAAGAGCAGCAAAATGAACATAGGCAGGCGTAAGCAAACAGCAAGCCAAATCAATAAAGCTCTGCTCTGGTTTTTGGCTATTCGAGCAGTGCTGCGCTTGCCTTTCCCAAAAACAATTTTCCTGGAAAGTGTTTACGCAAGCAAATGCCAAACATTCATTTAATTGCCTGGCGCTGCAGGAAGAGTGGTGGAGCTGCTATTCCCTGCTTGAGGGTTCGATGCCATAAAGGTAAATCAGAAGAAATATGAGGGTATTTACACTTTTGGGTCGCTGCCTCAGCCACATGGTTAATTAAAGCGCTTGGTGTCTTAAGAGATTCTCGTAAATTACGCGGTATTAAATTCCCAGGATGGGAATGGGCGAGACAGCATGGCATGAGTGAGAGAGCAGGAACAGGGGGCGTTAGAGGAAAAACGAGTTAACTAAAAATGGCTTTTTATGTCGCTGCGCCTTTGCCAGCATGAAAATAAAAATAAAATTCAAATATAAAGCTAAGCCAAAGAATGTACATGAAGAGGAAAATAAAATGCGTGCTGCTGTTGTGTGTGTGGGTGTGTCTGAGAGTTTGGGAATCAGTAAGGAAGTGGGCGAGGCGCTATTGTAAAAAGGGTTAAAGGCGCGCAAGGCTAAACAGGACACGGCAACACGAACACGAACAACAATAAAACGATTCTGCTTTTTAATGCTATGGGTGTGTAGGCTTGGGTGCTTGTGCACTGCTTACACCCTAACTACAGCCCAACTTCGATAGCAGTATCCTTGAGCGGCACTTTGCAATCCTGCTCGCTTGTAAGAGTTAACCAGCTCAGTTGTGGTACAGGTACAGGGTATCTTGTAGTCGACCTCCTCCTCGACCTCCTTTGCTTTCGTTAGCCATTTCCAGTGCTGACCCAATTTCAAGCAAACGTCTTGTCTTCAACACACAATTTCTTACACCTTTCGAGAGTCTTGAACAGGGCGAAATTCATACATAAGGAGACGGCGCTCAAATGAGGTTGTAAGTGGAAACGAAATGCGTATTTATTGTATTTAAATTGCCGGAGGTTTACTTTGCTGCGATACATCGGTACTGCGAGTTACAGGTTAACCTTTGCCTGGGCAGGGCAGGAACTGCAGAAGCTGAAAATGCCGAAACAATCATTTGCGAAAAGCCGCCTGTATTTCCTTTTGCGAAAACAACAATGGACAACCAGTTCATTTGCTTTTTCCGACCGGAGTAAAAGCATTCCACTACGCACATTGCGCTTTTCCCCCTGCACAAAGTCGAGGGATGCGCCAAACGGAAATTATGTGCCCCAACGGAGTAGGTAGAATCTCTGGCAAGCAATGCTAAATACTGGGATGCATGCGAAGATTAAATGAATATGCATATGCCCGAGGAGGGAGGGGCCTGGGCATAGATGCTTTCTGTTAAGTGTCGTTGCTGCTGTTGCTGCTGCTGCCAGGCCGGAAATGAAATTTTTAATGCAGCAAACTCACACTCGTGAGGGGTGCCTGAGCGAGAGGGGGCAGGCTGGTGGATGGCACGAGGGTTGCTGTTGTAGCGCCTCAGTTCTGAAAGGCAAGTTTAAACAGTTTGCATAGCAGTAACGGTAAAAACCAACAGGCGACAACGTGCAAACAAACAACCTTGAAAGGAAGACACTCGTACATTCTCTCGGTCATTTGCAGAGGCGCAAAGCCCAACAAGGCGTATGAGTGCTGCTCTTGCTGTTGCTTCTGCTGCTGCTGCTGCTTTGTTGCCTCTGCTGCTTCTGTTGATTTTGCTGCTTCTGTTGATTCTGTTGCTGCTTTTGCTGTGTAACATTGAAAACTGTTTTTAAAAGCCAACAAGCAAAGCGAAAATACAATAAAAAATATGACATACCATGTCCGCTCGTTCTCAGCATCCGCTTCCTTTACATTGCGATTCCCCCAGTTGCCAAGTGCCGTGCAGCTGTATAACTGTACAGCTCTATAGCTCTGTGGACGCTTTTGTTGCCCGATCCCGTACCCACTCCAACATTTCTCGGACCGCCCTTCTCTGGCGTCTTTGGCTCCGGCTGGGCTGGTCACATGCTTTTAATAACGCCCACAGACGACAAATTGCCACTCGCTGTGGAATATTCGAAAGATTTCAGACTCTAACTTTCCCCACTTTCCCCAAATATATATTTTCAGTTGCCGAACGGAAGCGGAAAGTAAAATCAGTTTTTTCTGTCCTCATTCGAGTATTCCCCGACAACTGTACCACAAGAATGAATAAACATCTGCCCCAAAACCATATCTTGTCACGTTTCCCACAAAATCTAACTAAAATTCGCAAAAATAATGGAAAATAACTTCTTTACATCGACTCGACTTTCTTCATTTTGATGGAATTCCTATAAATATCAATAGTTTTTACCGATTCCGTGATCCTTAATTTACCCAGAGACAGCATAAATATTTTAAGCGGTCTGGTTTCATATGCATATGACTGACAACAGTACTCTCTTGATGTGGTCAGCGTAGCAGATAGCAATTGTATGCTCAGATCGACTTGTAATTAACTTAACATCTATTACTCTTGCCAGGTGAGCACGGAGGAAACACAATATATTCGCACTGTTGACAACCTCATAGCATCCAGACTGAGCCTGAAACTCCAATTACAGGCAGTGCATTTCGTGACCGCCGGCAACGCCAATGCAAACGTTCACGGGCGAACGACTAATGGGCAGCAGATGGCAAATGTATTAGCCATTGGCAAAGGGGGCCTCATGCTGCGGTGCACTGCTCAAATTGGTGATTTATATCAGGAGTATAAGGAAATCGAATTGGGCACTTCACAAAAGGATCCGGTCCCTGCCAGAGGTAAGCGACACCTTCAACGTAAACCATAACAAATAACTCGTACTGTAGGTAAAACTGAAACAGAATCAGAAACTGAAACACACTGCGTTTGTTTACAAACGCATTAAATTGCCTTTTGCAGTAACGCTCTCATCTGACTCCGGACTACGACAGTTCTTGGAAACCTATTTCTACACCTCATCGGCCAAGAGGAACAGGGGGGAGCTCGCAGTGAGGCTAAGCCTTATAATCACCCTCCTAATATGCATGGCTTGGATGACAGGAATCGACAGCTAAATACAACACTGATTACATTCTAGCAACTACTGCGTAGGGCATAGGATAAAGCTTGAACATGAAATGTGTATAGCATAGATGATGGCCTCGATCTGCAGCAACTCGCATTACGCTTAGGAGACTAGCAGATTCTAGGATTCTCAAATGTTCGGTCGCAGAACTGAACTAATATCCCCTTAGGATTAATTTAAAATGCCGCATTATTTGTTAGACTCGGTAAATTTAAATAAAACTGTTTTGTAAATATGTGTTTCACGTACAAGTTAGAGAACAAAGGCGCGTTTAAGCACACGGATAGTTGGCGGACTGACAGCACCGGATAATTGTTAATTAATGGATTCAATGATGCATTGAAAATCGCATACATCGTATTATTATTTCAGTTGCATTTACTTCATTAAAACTGCAATAACCCTATAAATATCAAATTTAATTATAAGTTAAAGTTTACATGAGCATCTTTGTCGTAAACAAATACAATTGAATAACTGTTAAGTTAAGAATATGTATTTAAAAATAAAACATCAATATCCGAGCGTATGCTTTTGTTTCTATAATATTACAGACTTCTGTTGGTATATAAATTCTTGGGTCAATCGAACTATTTCAAGAAAAGAATGAAAGTCAAAGATGGATTTATGAGTATTTATGAAAATTGGCGACAGGCGGAACAGTAAACGACCCTTCTTAGTGTTTTTTGCAGTTTCAGTTTGAAATGATACATATGACCATAGTCCATTTCCTTTCCACTTTCCTAGCAAAGCTACAAATTTGGTACTTAATGCTGTTGTATAAATCATTTTTTGGTGCAATTGCATGAACATATTTCAATTTGCAGTGTGTACAAGTGCTAGTACATTTGCTTAAGGGCGTGGCCAATGACTGCGAAAAAATGAACGAAGTCTGATACGAAGCGGTCTGAACTGGCGGAGGCAAGCAGAAAACACACAGACAAAATGCATTTGCCATTTGCCAGGGCCGTAGCTTGGCCCTGAGCCAATTGCAAGTAATGAAAAAAATGCGTTTGCCAAAAATAAAATGCTCAACTCTGGCCAAGGAGAAAAACTGACTTTTGCCCACTTATGCAAGCAAGCGCACGGCAAATAAAAACCAAACAGGCAGCTCCAAGGCGGCACCACAAAACGGAAACGGAAATCGGAAGCTGCAACTGTGCGCGCAATCGTCCAAAGTAGCACAGCAGCAATGGCCATAGAAATAGGCGGTACCCGGACACAGGGACAACAGAAGACCAAGCCAGGCGAAGCGCACCAAACATGGGACAGCGATAAAAGTGTTGCAATTTATGGGCAGGCTGGCCGACGACCAGGCGCATAGCGCACCTCCAGCGTGCAGCTTAAGTTTCTGGCTAATTGATTTTGGGATTTTATCTTTTAATGACTTTTCCACCAAGCAAAGACTTAACGCGACTCTCTTACTTCAAAATAAATACAAGCTCTGGCATTTTTAGACTTCAATTAAATTAAAAAATTTATTTCCTCCGAAATTTATTTCAGTTACTCAGGTCCGCCTCAAAGTATGCTTTAAAATGTTTACCAACAAGAATAATACAGCAAAGAGCTTTTGTTTTCCATCGTATAGCGCAAAAGTATACATATACAATTGAACATGTGCAAATGCTACTATATTATAGCTTTGTGCGGCACTGAAATTTTCGACTATTAAGTACGGTATTGGTTTTTCAAAATTGTATTTAAATGAATATTAATAATAAATAAAATATCTTTGCACTAATGCATTTAATGGACACAACGAATCTATAAAAAGACCTCTTCAAAAGTCAAAGATGTGCATCGATAAATATAATATGATAGTTTTGTCATTCGTTATATTGATATACAAATGAACAAAATCAAAAGTGTAGTGTCTAGTCCCGGCATTTAACTCGGCATATTTGGATAATCTACTATTCGGCCTAATACACAACTGGCTTCAAATGGAACGGTAATCAAATTTGGTTTCATGTACATGTGTGCCTTGCATGTGCGTATTTGTGAGAATGTGTGTGTTTATGTGAATATATGGTTTGTCCAGGTTCTTTTTCCGTTTTGGAAGTTTGACATCTATGCGTTGCGCGGACAATCGCTTCGTTAGCTCTTAAAACTCATTTATTTCTGATAGAAAAAGTACTCCAACAATAGACGCAACATGTTTTGAATATTTGATGTGATGAAACCTTTTACTTTCACCCTTGTATAAATTTATTATTTATATTATATATGAAATTCCATATCCAGATTTTTGGCAGTAATGTAATTTTTTTACTGAATTAAAATTTACATATTTTATTTTGTGTGAAAACGTTTGGTCGGGATTCGTAGAATCTCTGAAAAAATCATTCATTAATATCAGTGGAGATGAGTTTGCGGTGAGAGCGTGTGTACCATATAATGGTGTGTGAAAGTGTTCAAGGTAGGGCAACAATGGTACTTCGTTAGTGCAGCAGGCCACAAATATCAATCAAAATTAAATAAACATGAGCGCATATTATTCATCCATTTGATTTTGATATATTTTTTATTGCAGTGAATTTCAGGTAATTTCCATTTAATTGTATGCTACGCAAAGATTAAATTCCACGAAGAAACTCAATAGGACACTAATGCATGTATAATTTTATGATAGCTAAATTTATATAAAATACACATCGTATTTTGTTGGACATAATTCCTAAAAATTGTGTTGCGGAAAATACAAACCAACTAATTATCTAACAAAATTTAATTATCTTTTTATCACCACACACGAAACAACAATAGTAACAAACAGCTGGTACAGCTTTTGTTATTTTAAAATAAAAGACAATATGAAAATAATTTAGTGGCTCTATTGATGTTTTTAATATTTTGGTGCACTTTTACTGAAACGCACACATGCGCATTTACACACACTGCGAATTAATTCACATTTTATGCAAATTTAAAAAAAGGAAACACTGTCGTAATAAGTATTCAAATGCAATTTGGTCGATTCCTTAAATTGCTATAATAAATTATATATATAATCGTTTAATTAATACTATCAATTTATACAAAAGGAAACATATTACATATATCCAAGCTACCCAACTGATAAAGCCTTAAAACACGCGTTCCGTACGCAGCACGCACCCATAGCAACCTGTCAGACGTTGGCCGTGGTCTAAAGACCCAAGGCCGACAACAAGGTGCAGTCAATAGTCAAACAGGTAATAAGCGTTCTAGCCTACAGCCAACAGCCTTCATTTGAGTGGGTAAAGATGGAGAGAAGACAGAAAACAAAGGCAAAGCAACCATTCATGATCAGCAATAAATATATTGAGGAAAAAGTTATCCTTATACTCAGCGGAAACATTTTCAAGATGAAGAAAAAACACTCAAAAAACAGCCCAAATCAATATCACTGCCTAGTTCGGTAGAAATTTCCATTTACAAAATTTGACAGTCCGATAAGCTTCAACTGAGACCCTTTTACATAAACGGAACTCTACTCGTCAATCAATACAAACGTCATTGGCGGAATACCTAATTAAGGTAGGGACCTCCGAAAACTCATACGAGGCAGAAAAGCTCATTACGAATACGCCATGTAACGCCAGAGCAAATAATGCAAACGCCAACATTAACAGCAACTGCAACAACAATGGAAACAACGATAGCAACAGTGACAACGATGGAGGCGATGATGGCAAAGCCACACACATCTCCACGGCTTCGCACGGTAAACGCTCAAACCGCATTTGTACGCCTGAATTAAGCATTCCACAAAAGTAACAGTTGCAGTTGCCAGCTGTAGTTGCTCTTCCTCGCGCGATATACCAAGGACCTGCAGTGGCAGTCCTGTCGCCCTTGCCCAGATCAAGTCCCGTTCGGCGTGGCAACGTTTACGCACACCGTACACGTCATGGCCTGGTCATGTTTGCTGAATACGTCACTGGAATTTGCAACTAGCAGCAAGGCTGCTGTCGAGAGTTCGAATCCGGATTCGGCGTGTAGTTGCTTAATGCAGCTTCAATACACCTAAGCAGGTGCCGTGAGCCCCAACGGAACATTTTGAAATTAAATTATTTTAAATTCAATTCTAGTTGTCAATGTTATTTCTCTATCGTTTGTTTGGGGATTGGTGACTTGGGCTGAGGAAACATTCGGCATATCAGTCTGAAAAGTAAAGAAAATTAAGTTCATTTGATCTGATAATGCTATCTACATAATAATAATAATAATACTATCTACATTCTTGCTAAATATCTCTTATAACTTACACTTACAGTATCAGAGCTCTGCATATTCACGCAGAGAGATATATACAGATACCTAGGCGGTCAATTCGACGGACATAATCAAATCTGCTCGGCTATTGATTTTGATTAAGAATATATTTAATTTGTATTACTTTTACAACTCCCTTTACACAAAGATATTTAATTTTTAACAATTTTCAAAAACAGAATTACTACAACAAAAATATTAAATATACAGGTATATACATAAGCACGTGCATATGTATCCCTTTTCATGAAATTATGTATTAAATTGCCTTTGCGTTTGAAAGCTTAGTTTATGATTATCTGTTGACAGGAAAAATATATATTTATGAATGTTTGCGACCGTGAATATATATGTTTTTTTTTTAGAATTCGTAGAGCTCTGATCGTATTGTTCATTTTTTATTGTTAAATCTTACCTCTGGTGTCCCTAGACGTTTCCTTGCCACACAACAAAATATGTGTACTTCGCACACTTTTCGTGCTTTGTTCTGTTCTCTGCTTCCGTCTTGCCTTTTTGTACAACTTTATTTACGCAGCTTATTCAATTACCGTCTATCTGGCCTGAAGCAATTGTGGTAGAGAACAAAATTGTGTAATAGAGCAAGGTTCAATTGAATTTACTCAGAATGTAATAAGCCAAATCTAGTTGGATTTTGAACTGTTTTCAGAACTGAAAACTGATTTAACTCAACACGAAACCTTTAAAGATGAGTGTTGTTTCCGCATTCGAAATTATTATTGCACTTTTTGAATATTAAAGCCGATGCTATTGGAATTATAAAGACGATCCCTATTCGACTATGCTCGCCGCAGAACATCGAATACCCTCAGACCACAAAGCTCGTCCATTTCATGAACGCCTAAATGAAAATAATGTTTTAACTTTTTTGCAGTCACTTTTAATTACTTTAGCTGTTCAGCAGCTTCCCAAATATTTTGGAAACGCTTCAAAAATATTGCACTGCAAAACATTTTGCTATGAGCAAAAAAATAGGAACAGCATCAGTTAAAAATACAAAAATCGGATTGTTTAAAGTGAGCTTTGAGCGCCTGAACTCTAGGTGCATGCAAATACTAAAGGCTCTTAAAAGTATTATGGGGCGAGTGCAGCTATGCGGGTGGGTGGGCGTGGCTGCGAAACGGATGTGTGCTTCATGACTTCACATATTGCCCAGGGCACCACTAAAATATTATTTCATGAAATTTGCTTAAGGATGCAGCAGCAGCCAAAAGTTTGTTTATCCTTGAAAGTTTATTTTGCCCGGAAATAAACCAAATTGCGCTCTCCTTGCACCGGGAGTGGTAGGCGGGGCCACCATATGTTGAGTGTGTGTGTGTGTGAGACTGATGAGTGAGAATAGAGAAAGGAAAAGAGTGAAGTCCCGAGAAGCCTAGGACAGAGGAGTAAAAATTGCTTGTTAGTGTTCATGAATATGAGGCCACCCGCGGCAAAGCTGGCATAATTCGTTATGGATTGGACGAAAAATTACGCAAATAAACAAATTCGTAAATTGAGTTCTAAAACATAAAGTGTTTTTTTCTTTTTACCCCATCAACATTGTATATTAGGAACAAACCCCAAACGTCCTGCATGGAGAGCAATGATTAGAAGCTTATTATGTTCGACAAATCGGCTTAGTACACCCTTGTCTCTTTAGCTGTCTTAGTTGCCCGGAGCAAGGCAGAGAGCAGACTTCGTCCAAGTCTGGGTTACTAGCGTGCCACCATGTATACCGAACAGTGTGTCTGCTGTGTGTAGATCCACGCGCAGGACAAATTGTTATTTGCTGCAAGATACAACTCTGAAGTATCTGAACGAATGTGCTGTTCGATTTGGCAGCGATCTTCCGTAACTGAAATCCGTAAGGCAAGAAATATTCAGCGGACTTTTATATATTTCATTTAATTCTTTTTTTAAAATGATTGTGTGGTGGATCGCCTTGGAGCAGCTGAAAGCAGAGCACTGCCCGTGGGTGACAGGCGACTGTACAGCAGGCAGCAGGCCAACTAAAATAAACACGAAATGTTGTAATTTAGCAACATATTTGCCCAGCAATTATTGTCAGAGCAGCCGCAGCGGTATGGGCAGAGAAGCATTTCCAAAAACAAAAGTAAATTGTCCGCCAGAAAGATGGCAGCGATGGCTGCCACGACGATGATGGCCATTACGAAAACATTTAATTGTTGTTTTTGCCAAATGAATGGCAAACGGCCCGCAGCGACAACTGTAGAGGCAACAGCAACAGCAACAGCACCCGACACAAATTGCGGTGTGCTCATTAGGACAATGGGTCCGCGTCCGGGCGCGGATCCTCGGACAGAGTCAGGCCAGTCAGTTGGCCGAGTCGGGCGCCCCATTAGAAACTAGTGGAAGCCGCAGCGTCATACATTTGCCTTCTTTCACGCTCGCCTGCACTTCTTTGTTGCAGCCACGAGTGCCAACCCGCCCCTCCACCCGCTGTCCAGTGTCCTTTGGGTGACAAAGCAACCTTGTCAGTTAGTCGTGCAGTCGACCTGCGGCTGTGTGGCCTGAACGAGAAAAGTGGAGCACTCCATTGCGTGCACTGGCTCTATATTTTTCCACTAATTAAAATAAACCAAGAGGCAACAGTGGCAGCGGCAAACTCGGCATATTCCTCGCGGTGCCCAGTGTGTTCTGCGAAGGATCATCATTCTCGTCATCTGCAGATGAGCAGAAAGCCAGCCTTAAGCTATGTGTTTATATGTACAGAAATGGCACAAGGTTGCGTTCAGTCGCCGCTGCCATCGAAATTGAAATTGAGTGTTCCACAAGCAGGCGGAAAAACCAGAGGACTCAGAGCTATTGTCCACACCCCTTAGCTGACCAACTGTGGTTTTCACTGTGGTTATATTAGCTTGACGAGGAGCAATGAAGTGCACGGGCCTCGACACTGACACGGTACCTAGAAATTACCCCCCCCAACCCCTCCAGGGTTTGATTGAAATGCTCCAGCAATTATAGTAGAGCACTCGGCGTTGGGCTACACAACAGTGCACTTTGAATTCAATTTGGCGTCCAAAAACATTTTGCATAATCGTTTTAATAACAACTTTGTAATTGCTTATTCATGTACCAGCCATGTACCAGTGAGCGAGCGAGATCGAAAGTACTCCAGAGGGAGGGAAGGGCAGTGCAGGCAACAGCGGCGCTTAACAACAGACCCCCAATCTACCCCGATGCTGCTCGCTCGGCTCTGCTCTCTCCACAATCTCGACAGTTATGAAACAAAGTTTTGCTTTTTAAATGTTCCTTTATTAGTTACTGTAATTGTTTTCTTGTTGTTCTTGCTGTTGCCGTCGCTGTTGTTGTTGTTGTCCTGATGTTGTTTGTGCCCCAACCCTGGTCGGCAAGTGTCCTGTCAGTGGCTAAGGCGCCGCTCGCCGCAACGGTTTTTGTTCATCATCAAAGAAATCGGGACGCCAGCCTTAAGCCTTGAACCAGGCGCTAAAACTTTTCGCGAATGCAACAGCAACATAAAAAGCAACAACCACATTAACGAACAACAACCGACAACAAAGTTGTAAGCGAAACGAAGCAGAAATACGCAGTGTTTTTTTTTTGTAAACACACCGGAAATGCTTCAATTTTGCGTTGCCCACTGCGGAAATGCTTGCCGCCAGCAATAAGGAACACACAGACATACGCAAGTTTGTGTGTTTTCTATGTATGTATTTGTAGTATTGTAGAAAACACCAAAAATTGCAACTGTAATTTGCGCCTTTGTTTTGCTGCCCGGCCAGAAGTTTTCGACGCAAAACTTTCGCAAAACCGAAACCAAAAGCAAACAAAGCAGCGCAGCGCAGCTTCTCACCAGTCTCACCAGCTCCTCACACAAAAATATATTCATTTGGAATACGTATCTTGACATGCACATACATGCACACTTAAGCATAGACATGTGTGTGTGTATGTTGTGCGCTGAATCAAAACAAAATTAAAGGAATGCTTTTGGCGACAAAATATTTGGATGATGAACACAGCCAAAAACTGAAAGGACTTAAACGGGCAAAGCTTAGCTCTTTTGCAGTTTTGTTTGCTGTGCAAAACTGTTGTGCATGTGTGGGAATTTTCGCAATCAACATTAGTGTGTTTGTCGAAGCAAGAAATGCAATTTGTTAGACAGACAGACAGACGGACGGATGGGCGTATCGACGCTGGTGGGGTGCCCGGGAGTTGGCTAAGAGTTTTCCACAAGTTCAGTTCGTCGGAGGAAACTTTATTAATTTAAAGCAAATGTTCTGCAAGTTTTCTTGCCAACGCGTATTCGTAATTTACACTTTCAGCAGGCAGCCAGAGCCAAATAAGTTTGCTAAGCAAGAAATTTGACGCCCCAACACATTCGCAGTTAATAGCTCACGTGCCGTATACGCAATCCACAAAACAATCAATGAGACGGCTTGGAAAACCAGCGAGAGCTTAGCGCCAGTTAATTGACGTCAGCAAGCATGAGGAAGGAAAGTTAAAGCGAAGGCGTGGCGTGGCACTGGGAGTGGAGTGGGAAAAGGGGATGAAATCACAATCATACAGCCATCCAGCCATCCGGCAGAGTCACGGGGGGGACACGGGGAGAGAGTCGAACAAACTGATTCTGGCAGAGCAGATACAATCGTATCGATGTATTAGCACGTCGGGATCAGGTGATGGACGCTGGCCATGCCGCTGGCATATGTGAGTAGAGTGAAGTGCAAATGGATGGGGCTGGCGACAACGTCATTGCGCATTGGCAACTCGACACATTCCGCCACGGGCGCCAGCAGCAGTAAGAGCATCAACAACAGCAAAACTACAGCAACTACAGCAACGACAAAAACAACAACAGCAGCAGCGGCGGCAGCGGCAGCTCATTAGATTAATGACGCTGGTAATGGATTAGCGAGCACCGCAAATGGCAGTCGACTTTGTCATTGGCGCCACAGCGTCTACGCCGGCAAGTAAACAGCAGCTCGTAATTAGTGACATAGGTCGGGACTACAGACAACGGCGGATAGTGAACGGGGGAAGCGGGTAGTGGACAACGGGCAATGGTCACATGCGGCACTGACAGCCGCCTGTCGAGCTGTGGAGTGGTGCATTGGTGGATGGAGCTCGATTGGTGGAGCTGTGGGGCCGTTAAGGTTGCCAGTGAGCCTGCAGCAGTTGTAGTAGCACGCGTTGTAGCAATAATTACAATTGCAAACTTGTATTAGCTTTAAACGGATGTCCGTTAAATTAAGTACTTAAAGCAGCTGCGAGCACAAAATAATTACGCATGGGATGGAATAGGACCTACTCGTACCAGTGCACCTACTTGTATTGTACAGTACGCATGTGTGTATAATAAACCAATAATAACCTAAAGAGTACACTGGCTGCATTTCAATTGGATCGACGATGCCTGCTCAGCTCAGCTTGCGACCGACTCCGAGCCGGGTTGGGCCAAGTTTAGAATGCAAATTGCTCTCTGTGAGAACCGGCGATGATCTGGTTTGGATTGCTGAGCACTAATTTGAATAAGCGACGAGGGCTAAGCCGATTTACAGTGAAGATAATGTACCTTGAAGTTCAGTGCATTGAATAGCATTGAAAAACTTACGGTTGTTCGATTTCCTTAAATGAATGTCCATACTAGGTCCATTTTACTTATATCGGTATAGTATTTCAGGCAAGCACAGGGAAAGGAACTGAGGACTGCTGACATTGAAAAGCTTTCGAGCTTAGTTCTGTTCATTTAAGTCAAATTTATGCAACAGTTCGAGTAAAGATTTATTTCATAGATGTCCATCGTATGCTGTAGATGTTACCCACGTTCATTACGGCAGAAGGGGCCACTTGAATGTGATTACGCCGTCCACATATGACTAAATGATTGCCTTACACACATCGCACCGACAACTTCATTTTATTTACACCTTCATCAAGTTAATAACCGTAACGTGATTTGACGCTCGGCGGCAGATTGAAACGTTTGTTACTTGCCGTTTGCCGCTTTCCACTTGGAAAATGCAGGTGGCATGGAGCAGGCGTGCAAGTGGCAAACGGACGTCAGTCAGCTCGTTTGACAGTTAGAAGCGACAGCGCCAGACATGTGATTCCTGGCACGCGTGCCGGCGTTTTGAGACCATGCCAAATGCTTCTAAGCCGCAGCAGTGTGTGGGTCTTGGCCCGGCTCATATGCGGAATGCACCGCATTTTGATAGCCCAATTAAGATGCAGCACACGTAGCAGATCTTCTTTAGCTTTTGTTTAAATTTGCGCGAGTTCTTGTTGCTCCTGCTGTCATATTTAATGTAGAGTGCTTACAACTGCTCATTCCCTTGCGTCTACGTACCTGCCTTCTTTTCCCGCTTTTCCTTCCTCTGCTGTAGCTACCTCTGTTGGTCAGTGGTGCATTTTAAATGTCACGCTGTCAATTGCACACCCCGTTCCGACCGACGGCTCTTATCAGCTTATGTGCGAGAGTCAACCAGGCATAAATTACGTAGATCAGTTGGAACAATCGGCGAAGCGCCTCAAATAAATGTTGTACAGCTTTCCGTCACGTTGGCAGGTTGAGTTATTTGTAATAGGATGTAGCTGCTGTTCAGCCTTAAAGGTCCAACTGAGAACAGATTATTAAAACCAATTAGCATTCCATAAATAAATTTCGATATATAGTAAAGTATATAAGTATAAATAAATATAAATATACTGTGGGCAAGAAGTAAGGTGAATATTTTTGTAAAGTCAAAATTCTTTATTTATTCTCCTAAATTAATTTCATCCCCTTGTAACACTTATAAAAAATTTTTCTGGGACATGGTAGAATCACCAAAGTCCATTCCCAAACTTTCTCAACGTTTCCGCAGCCGAAATTTTATTCCGCAAACAAAATATGATGGCATTGTAAAAATTTAAAATTTAAAATCGACTATTCGCACAAAGTTCACATACCCTCTTCCATTCTTGCAGTGAGTACAGATTAAAGTGAGTAAAGATTAAAGCTCGCCCAAGAATAACAAATATACTTGGCTTGACTTGTCACGCCTCTACAGCAGAATTCACGCGAGGAAACCGAAAATGAAATATTAACTATCCCATGACATGGGCAAACTTGTGGCTGTATAGTTAACGGTGCTTTAAATGTGTACTTTACAACTTCACAGTCAAATCATAGAAATGAAATGTGCCAAGAATAAACTATTGAATTTGAATTCAACTTTGCAAATACAAAGCAATGAGTACTCTTCCACGCCCAAGCAAAATACACATAGTGGTGTGAAATTCTCATATACCTTGCCAATTTCATGCCCAAAAGCTCGACGAACAAGAAGAATGAAACCAGAAATCGTCAAGCCACCGTTTTAATTGTGATAAAAACACACAGATCTCTCGCACATAAATTGAAGCGAATTAAGTTCGTGAATGGCTCGCCCATTAGCCGAGGCCCGGGGAACAAAAGCAGACTCAGATTCAGAACTACTTAAATTTAAATGAAATCACGATTCATGTGCCGTACACGCTGAACTTTCTCTTTTCACAAACATGTAAATAACAATTTTATTGTACGTACTCTGAACATTTATGTAAAGTTTTGAGTGTGCGACAAGCACCCACACGGGTAAACAGAATCGTCCAGCAGACAGGTGTGACACTTTTGGTACGTTTCAGTTTCGGTTTCGGTTTCTGTGTCTGTTTCTGTCTCTGTCTCTGCTGCTGTTCCTCTGTTCCTCTGTTGCTACCCCTGTCTCAGTTTCTGTTTCTGTTTCTGATTCAGATTCGGGTTTCGTAGCGCGTTTTACTGACCCACTTCTGGCGTGATGCGACATCAGAATGCGGCGGCTGAGTGCAAAGACTCCTGGCAACAGCTCTCACCCACTCACTGACGAGTGGGGAGCATGGCACATCAAACATTGTCCATTAACAGAGAAAAAGCAACTGTGCAAATATTTTTATGTGAGCAGAAAACATTGGACAGTCAGACTGCCAGACAGTCGGACAATGCGACAGTTAGTCACACAGTAGAACAGTCGCAGAGTTTGCAGCTCCTACAAGTTGCCAGGCAAACAAACGGAACAAAAGACTCGAAGTCGAGCTCGCATTTCGTAGGCAATGAAATTGTCAGCGAATGTGAAATTTTAAATAAAATGATGAATTTATGTGAGCACGCGGCGGGCGCCAAACGTGCGAGAATTCCTCAAGCGCCGCACAACTGGTTCGAGACTAGGAGCAAGAAAGGGGCGTGGCGAATTGTGGCGCTTTGACGAAAACAAAAGCAATGCTCATATCACTTAGTTATGTATTTCTCTCAGCTCTCTTTTTCTTCACTCAAGTGTTAACCGCAAAATTATGCAAATAAAGCTCAGTTATCATAAAAGCTCAAGCGTTTCTCTGGATATCTGTTTCTCCGATTCTCTGTTGGCAGACAAGAATCGGGCGGAAACGGTACGCGAGGCAAACAAACAAGTCTCGAAACGAACGAGCTAATACAAGTATTCCCGAATATCTTGACCCACTTCGGGCCCCGCACAAGAGCGATGTGCAGTTACACTTATTGGGGCACGAACTTAAAGACATAAGACGACTTAATGCAAATACTGACTAAATATATCGTTGGATTCAGCCCTTAGCTGAACTTAAGTTCCCCGCCAGTTGCAAGTCGCCATGCAAATCCGATTGTCGTCTGTGACGGTCGTCCGTCCTCTGCCTGCGCAGCATGCTTTGCCTCCGCCTCCGTCTCTGGCTCTGGCTCTGACGGGCAATGGATTACACAACTTTGGGATTGTCAATATGACTTAAGCTGCTGTCGCATTGTTGCTGCGCCGCTAACGAGCTGCTTGCGTAGCCGCTGCGCCAAGAATAACAAAGCCCGTTGAAGCTGCAACGGCAAGGACTTGGCCCCCTCAGTCCTCTCCAACGATTCTACTGCCGTTTCAGTCGATGAGAGTAAACAACATTTTTATAATGCCTTCAATGGCAGTGGTATGCTAGAAAAATTGATTCAGATTCCGCGCTCGCTGCAAACTGAGATTTAATTATGCGTGCACTCTCCACATTCCCCACTCCACGATCTTCATGCCTCCAGATCTCCAGACCACCTCATGCTGCCACTAAGCTGACGTGCAATTAGAAGCGCAGAAAGCTGAACTTAATTATCAATTAGATTTCTCGTTTTCACAGTCCCATAAATAAACTTGAGTTGCTATGGGTTTTAATATCCCGTATACGCGCCGTAAAATGCAGCAAATAAGCGAAGACACTCGTTGCTGGCCAAATTGCTCGACACTAGAGTCATTTGCATACCCTCGGCAGGTGGACAGCAGGACAACAGGGCAACAACAATAGAAGCAACAACAAATCACTAAGTTGATGGCGTCGACGCTACCAAGATTTATTAGCGCATTTGACTTGATTGAGCTTGTTTATGTTTCTGCAGGGCGAAACTTATGGTTAAGCATTATGGCCGCAAAATGGCTGGCGGAGCTGGACAGCAGTATGGATATGTGTCTATGTGTGCACGTGTGTATGTGTATCGTGTTTAGGTGTTGCTCTAGCTAGCGCCACATCAGCTCATGCCAATCTCGGTGCTGTCTGCTGTCTGTAAATGCCTGCAGATGTGTACTATAAATTACTCTGATGTGCGCTCACGTTGACGCTGCTGTTGAAAAATCTGACTCGAAGCAGAAGAAGGACTTCGGACGTTAGTGGATACCGTGACCTAGGACTGCAGGTGTTAAATGTCTTGAGAGAACTGCTCCACATAAATCCAGTGCAGATGTAGACAATGGATACGACTTTAAACTGACAATAGCTCACGCAAATGGTCAACATTTGTATCTACACGTCCCAAGATTTTGATGGTAATTAATGAGTTTCAAGTCAAAGATCGCCAGCCCAAGCGATTATAATGCCATCCTCTTACACTGCTCCCGTTGCCACCACCATTCATCCCTCGGTCCATATTCCAACTACATTCCATGCAAATCCTGCGTCTGTCGCAGACATAACAAACTAATTCTTTGGGCCTGGCACAATCCATTAAGGTCACTTTATGTTATATGTTTTTGTTCTCTGTGCGCGCTGTTGACTGCTCGCTGCTAGCTGCTAGCTGCTGGCTGCTGGCTGTTTCTGCTAATGTTTGTGTCTTGTAAATTGTTCCATCCACACAAAAAACTCGACCAAATGCAGCGTCATTCATCAAAACAGCAGCAGCAAAGGCAACACCAACAACACAAGCAGAAAACAAGTAAAGAAAACTACAGTCGAGCATACCCGACTGTTATTTACCATTACATCTGAATTAAAAATACTGTAACTTGTAAGCTTTACTTGGTATAATAAAGGTACTTTTATCTCATACAAGAATACATCAAGAATACATATACTGTGTGTGATTTGCCACGCCTCTTTCTGCGTGCTATACACAAGTACATTTATACAAAGTTAATATACCATTTCAGTCATTTTCCACGGGTGAGTGGAACAAAAACAAAAGAAGCAAACGGAGAAGAGAGCAACACGCTCGTTGTCCGTAACTGGGCTGCGACTCCAGGAGGATTCCATACTCATTTTTGCACTCAGGCGACGAGCAACGAACCCAGACAAAATGACACATACACACACACATGTACACACTTGCATACACACACTTGTGTGTGCATGGCAGCCCTTTTGTGTATTTTTTTGGAACGGAACCCTGACAAACTTTTCCCCCAGTAAAACTGTTAAAAAATTAAAATGCTGCTTAACAACTTTGCCGCTTGATAAATTAGTGCGAACACACACATACAGACACACACAAACACACTCGAATGTATTCACATATTCATATCGCAGTGCACATAATGATCGTTTGTTTATGACTCTTTGTTTCCGAATCGTCTTGACATATTTAGGGCCAAAATGTCATCGTAATTAAGCCAGGAGATCCGACCCAAACGAGAGCAATTAACGTCGTGTGTGCGCCATGCAAATTGTTACAACAATAAACATTGTGAATAAATTAGCACACAATTTCCGAGAAATACAGGCTACACAGCACAAACACTCCCACCCTCTGAAAAATACTTTATTTGATCAGTGCTCTTTTTTGCGTGAGCACAGTGTTATGGCCAAGAAATTCAGGTGGTCAACCGGTAGGTTGGTCGATTCGTCAATTGCCTGAGTGGCCGAAACAAACAGGCATAACAGAATGCAGCCCGATTGAGTAAGTCGGCTGAATGTATCCCAGCTGAGTGTTAACTTATGCAAATAATTGCCAAATATTTACCGCAGTAAAAAGTATGTCATTAAGCTATAATGCAGAAAGTTTTATCCGCAATATTGCATGTTCGTTGTAAGCACGACGATTCATTAGGAATGTCGAAGTATTTCATTTCATAAAATACTTCGCCATATATCAAGTACCTAAACCTTGAATATCTTATAGAATCATTATTCGCAGAAAGTGTCACTGAATAAAAACATATATAATCGTTTATACTTCAGCAAAGTTAACAACATCAAGCCAATGTGTACATTTATTACCATATATGAGTTCTCCACTGAAAGGATATCGCACGCATTTCCCTAGGCCACGAAGTGAAACGCAGCTCACTTCCAGCAGAGAACCGAGCGCGGAGTAGTAAAGTACAATAAATAATGACAAAAACAATGAAACTGTTTAATAGGGAAGTATAAATGACATTATTAACGATTGGACGGACATTCTGACATTCATAACAGTCGCTGGTCCATTGAAAACAATGTCATTAAATGGAAATAAAATGTCCATATTATTTCAAATAACATCGCTTAAATACTTTCCAGCTTTCTGTAAATTGCATAAAGCTTTTTAATTGAAAAAGTCTGCTGCTTCTCAAATAAAAAAAGTTGCGTTTCCTAATAAATATACTAAGATACTAATGCAAGGCAGGTGGAGTAATAGAAGTGAATTCATACATTTCACATTGGCTACGATGGCAGGTAAGAATGTTGGCAAAACACAACTCAACCCAGTAATTATATATGTAAATATTTTAGAATAAACGAGAGTTTGGTTAGGACAGTGAATAGTTTTAGATTGAAGTGCCGTAGCGTAGCGACATCGCTGCGCTTCCGTGACGATGATGAGGTCAACGACATGCAAATAATTATGAAAAAATGTTTTTAATTAGCAACCGCACATTAGAGAGCACGTAATGTGCGAATTGAGAGTCGCACGAGTGTCCGTACTGTTGGATACGGCTGAGGCCCTACCCTACTATTGTCCTTAGTATGAGCTTGCCGACAGATCTGCGTATGCGACAACAATCTGAAACCACACGCATTTGCTTTAATTAATAAGCTAGCTCCTAACTTTGCATGGCTTCCGTGTCCACACGAAATATGTCATACTTCTTATTTATGGTCTGGCAGTGTGGGCACGTCACATTCATTATGATTTAATTAAACAAATTACAACAGCTCCTCGGCAAGAAAGGCTCAACACGCATGTACGAAGTGTTTTAAAATAAAAACCAAATTAAGCAATAGTTTTACTGATGTACAAAATAATTATTGTAGTTCACAAATCTCAAATTTTAAGGTACTCTGTACTCAATTTTATAAATAATTTTTGACTGAAATGGGAAGTGGAATAACGAGTGAAAGGGCGTATCATGCCAATCTAAATACATGAGTTGGATCTTCAAAAAATTATTTTAATCTTAATTTTTGAAAATAATTGTAGATTGAAATAGGAAATACTTAAAAAAATCAGAATTGTGTTTGATACTCTGTCAGCCAAATATAATATAGATATAGTAATCAAGTTTGATTGATATGGGAATATGCTGTTGAAAACGATGGTTGATTAAATTATATGATAGCTAGTTTGCCTATAGCAATATGCAAATTAAGCATGAGCTTCAAGTTAAATCAAAATAGCTTCAAAACTGAGAGACTAGTTTACATTGCAACAAATAGGTGGAAAGAGTAAGACAGGCACAGGCAGAAGGAAACAGGGTCAGAGTTGTTTCATTCTATGCGTTGCGAACATCTGGTAAACATTATTATATCCTCCAGAAAAGTTTAATGAAATCAAAAGTAGAAAGGAGAACGTAATTATCTAATTACTGTTGAGATGTGACTTGACTAATTCAGTTAGCCTGCAGTGCGGAAATGCCACAGACACTTGACCGCCCATTTAGCTATCCAGCTGGCGTCCAGTCGTCGCACTGCAGTTCGCATACTTAACATGACAATCTATGACTGCTGCCCACTGACTGCTTACGTCTGCTGATGCTGCACTGCGCCCTTCGTACAAGTTGTCTAAATTTAGATACAAATGATACTCCAACTGCGCCTTTTATAGTCTTTGATCTTCAACCCAACGCTGCCAGTCGTCTCGACTGACTGGCCTGGTGTGTGCCACTACTGGCCTGTCTCATGTTTGGCTGTATCCAACTGGCCATCAACAACCTAGTCGGCGCTAATTGTCCTTTGGCATTCCTTCTCGTCATCGTCGTTGCCGTCACCGACGACAACACAGAAGCTAATGCGCTTGGGAGATCTGTAACTCTGCTTGTAAAGACAACAATCAGGAACAACAGCCATTATAATTGGAGTTTTAGCGTCTTTTGTGTCTATATTTAGACCTTAGCATGGGCATACGCCTTGATTATGTTGCTCAAATTACAGTAATTTGCTTTAAGTAGACATTGGCCAAGTTAACTAAAACCAATAAGGACTTCCGACCGGTATTTGCCGAAGACAACTTTAAACTGCTTGCCAGCTCATAAATAGCAATCCATGAGCCATAAAAAGATGTAAATGAAACATAAAATGTATTTAATAATTTATCGGAAAGTTAAAGTAAGCAACATCTGCACCCAGTACCAAGTGCTTAAAATGCAAATTTTATTGTGAATAAATTAATATGGTAAACAACAGAAACAAGTAAAAGAGGTGGACTTCACATAAATCACCTGGCCCTGGTCCGTAATTAGCATAAATGCCTAATAATTTCTTATGCTTGATAATTATGCGATGAAATTAGAACATGCTGACGGTGGAAACCTCAGAAGACACAACTTTCATAATAATGTTTCCTCGTGGAATACGCGATATGCAAACTGAGAAGTGGCTCACATACAGCACACAGCACACACCTCGCACCTGGTGGAACGTCGTGCGAAAGAAGCGAGTTCTTATCACATCGGCGCCATCGCTTTTGTATCTAGTGCGGCATACTTTAACAGTTAGCCGAGCAGAGATCTGCTTGTTTTTCGTTCAGAGAGCGGCAGCTACTCGGTAGCTGTCAACGTCGAACTCAGCCAGGCCAGATAAGCATTCAGCATCCACGAGTTGTTTAAGTCATATCAATCAGCTCCGACTTACTTGCTCTAATATGCTTTCCGGACGGAGATGCGCTCCAGATATTTTTAGCACAACATTTTTATCTCCGAGAAAAAATTTGAAAAAATTTTTGAAATACTAGAAAAGCTATAACGCATTGAATTGAGAATATACTCAAAGTAATATGTGAAATATATAATACAGTTTCCACTTATTACTATTACTATTCTTGGCATTTGGTTGAGACAACAGCCGTTCTCACAGCTGAGTTTTAATTACAACGCCCGTTATTTTGAGCGTTAACCGGTTTTAGAGTTAATGTGGTCCGAGCGCAAGACCCATGGTAGTGCGTAAGTACTCCAGAGGGAAACAATAAATGACAGCTGCCGTAAGTTCGATCGATCTATGCCAAACCGGCAAATTGTCGGTCAGTGGCACGAAATTTGGTAAAAAACAAAAACAAGAAATAAGCAAAACACCATAATAAGACAACAACAAAGACGCAAAAGAACAAATTACGACAGCCAAAAATGTGCGGCACGTCAACGACAGTTTAATAAAAATTCATCGATCGTCAGAGGCGGGGCGACTCTTTGCTCGGATTTAGTTTTAATGTGCTGTCTGAACATAACGCCATAAGTTTCAACCTTGTGTACCGTTTCGCCTTGACTCTCGTATTTTGTTTTGCTTGTGCGTTTAGTTTTATTTCGCTCGACTTGGCTTCGATTCGTTGTTTTGGTAATTTCTCAATAATAATTAATTTTGGGAGAACTTTCTATTAGCTGCCGTCATCGTTGTCATCGTCCTCATCAGCATGCGCTTACAGAGCCCACGGTGAAAGTTCTGACAGCCAACTGCCACTACAGATATTTGTGGTCGGTTTGACTGGGCTTCGAGCTGTTCGAGTCGTTCCAGCGAATGGCAAATGTGCGTACGTTACCTCCCGAGAGTCAGATGCGGATTTTGGTCAAGGCCTTGGACCTGCTCACACTTTACACAAAATTTCGAGTTCAAGTGTTTTATGTTTTTTGGGTCGTTGAGTGGCTGGGGAATTTCTTTTGATTTGCTTATCTTTGCAGCCTTCAAGTGAACTCAGACAAATTAAACACAGAAATTTACTTAACTGTATCTAGAATAAATTCTGTAATTTTATTATCTTTCATGACAGTGTGTCTTTGAGATGAGCCGGCATTTCGATTGTATAATTCTGAGTTAACTCTGAGCATTCCGAGGAAACCGAATATCATGACTCATTGGAACCAGAGGCGCAAGCAAGTAAAGTTGTTTTCTAGCTCAACGTACAACGCAAATTAAATTTTGTATACGCTGTAATCGTGTTAGGCGATACTATGGTATCGCAGACTTTATGCTATCAAAAGCGAGTGAATAAATAAATAAAATAAAAATAAGTTGAAATTGCTTAAGATAATCAGTCAGACAATATGATATCCGTAGAGGGTCAAGGGGAAGGGCCAAAATCAAGGTCAATGGAACTTATGTACTTAATTTACAGTTCTCTACCAACCAATCGTCGTCTTTTTAAAGAATCTTATTTGTTTTTTAGTTTAATTAGTTGCGATACTAAGACTTACTATCCCGCCAAATTCTTAGTGATATCAATTAAATCAAATCCTATAACCCCAGGAACTTAAATTTGAAATAAGCTGGAAACCGAAACTGAAGTGGCAAATCTGTGCAAGGTGGTAAACACTTAATGCTGTCGAGGGGGTGGCGATATTGGAGATGTGCACATTATGGTAATTTAATGGTTGTGATTATTGAAAATCATAAGAATGTTTTTATAGGTCGCACTTTTTCCAGCAGTAAAACAGATGCGAACGGGGACCCATCCCTGGTGTCGGGGCTGATGGGTTTCCCGTGTTGTCGTGTCGTCGTTGTCGCATTATTATTGTTATTACCAATACACATTTATTTGATCAGTGCCAAAGTGACAATAATTCGAAACAATTTATTATTTTAGCATTTGAGTATCACGCACATACACAGCATGCCTGGTTATTTACAAATGCAAATCACGTGCGTGCGTAAAGAGCCAGCGCAACAAAAACAACAACAACAACAGTCAGCACCTGCGTTATGTCCTTAGGCTCGAGATACAGACGCAGACATTGCGATGCACAGATATACCTACGCAGTAAGAGCAATGTTGAAATTTTTCGTTCTTCTTCCCGTTCCCGTTCTCGTCTCGAGCCCGGGCGTTTATGGCGCTTAAGACTTGAGAGTAAAATCGCACACACATCTATGTGTCCTATATTTATATTTAAATTGTTTGCCTTGGTGTGTGCGTGTGATTGACCTAGGAAATGGTTCAAATAATGATGGGCAAAAAATGTACGTCTGTCATAGTCTCCACCCAAAAAATCCCATACTTGAAATCAATTTGTAACAGATTATTTTTATCTTTATGCCCACAAGAAAATCGACGGGAGGATTTCAATTTGGCAGATGAACCCAAATCGCAGCACGTTCATTGCCGATATTCCAAAAAGATTTTTAGCCAGTGAATTGGTCCTGCAAGTGAAATCATGAACACACCAAGTCCTGTAAGCGGAAATATCGCCACTTAGGCCAGGGTCAACGCACCAAGGCAAATTAAGCGACCTACTTAAAAATCCGTCTTAACGAATTAAAGTCGTGAGTCACTTGTTGCATTGTCCACCGAAAGGTCGTCGTGAGGCTGGCAAATTACACAATAACAAACACAAACAGTGACAGTAACAGTAACAATAACAATAATTTTCCGCAATAAATCACACAAAGTGGGAACAAAACAAAACCAAAAGCAAATCAAGTAATGAAAGATCAAGTTAAGCGCACCCGACGGTTGGATACCATACATAACTTCATGCTGAAGTTCAATATAATTCTTTTGATTTGCAAACTTGATAGTAGATGTGCTCTGCTTCAAAATACAGACAAATTGACAGACATGGTCAAATCGATGCTGATACTTTGTAAGGTCAGCTACGCCTTCTTCAGCCTGTAACATACATCTTCATAAAGACATATTGGCATTTCTGGTAAGTAACTGTAAAATGAGCCGAAAACAAACAGCTGAGGGAAGCCCTGCCAAGTGAATCTTCTGCGAGACCAAGTGACCAATCAAGAGACGCAAAGACAGGGCCAAAAACGACGACGACGCTGGTAAACAAAACCCCCCCCAGAACGTTTTGGCCGAAAGAGGAAGCCGGCAGAAACCAGAATTGGAATTGACATCGGGAGAGGTGAGAGCAGCCTTGGCGAAGAAAGAAACGTAAACTGAAATTCAAAGTCAGAGGCAAACGTAAACACAAACACAATTCGCAAAGGCAAAAGCGACTGCGACGCCAACGTCTCGAGAATCTGCTTAGGCTCGCTGCCGAAGCCCGCTGCGACGTCAACGTCGACGTAGGGCTTTTGCGCAAAGTAAGTTTAGAGCCTCGGAGTTGGCTCGCGTCTCAGTCAAGAATCAGCAGAACGCTCTGTTGCGCAGCCGCAGCCACAGTCGCAGTCGCAGTCGACGCAGTCGTCAAAAGAACATTATTAGCGAAAGAAATTTACGTTGAGCGGGACACGAGGGTATATAAGAACCCGTACCTCTAAAGCTCTCATCCAACTCTCGTCTCGGTGCTCGGTCACGCGTGCGTTGTTTCAGTGGAGCTCTGCTATAAACAGGGCAGTTATCCTTCTGCAGGATACAGTGCTAATATATATGAATCATATATACAGAATATATTTCATTCAAGTGAAACACAAACAAATCAAAGAGTTACTGAGTGTCGACAGTTTTTTTGAATCGACATTTTGAGTGATAAATAACGAACAAATTCCAAATATTATATATTATAGATACCGGTGAGTGAAGTAGAGAATTAATGCAATAATCATACCCTCAAGAAGCCAAGAATGGTTTCAAGTTTCCCAACAAATATCAGGCCTCTTAATTAGCTGAGATCTGTGTAAACCCAAAGAATCCTCAGCGCTTTAAGTGCAGAACTTAAACGAAGTAAAAACGAGTCAACTTTCTGATGGTATTTAAGGTCCAGTTGAGCATCTAGCCAGTGGAATGTTCCCAACCCAATAGCGTTTATATCGTTTTATGCCACTCTAAAACCTTCATCAACGCGGCTCCGCCATAAAAAAGGGACAAGAACCACTGTAAAAACTGAGACTTAGACGGGACACTGTGTCCACGCAACTCAATCAAAAGAGAAAACCCGAGAAAATGAAGGAGGAGGAGAGGAAGGGAAAAACCTCAGAGTCAACCCATAGTTCAGATCCAAACACAACCATTAAGCGACAGCGCTTTAATAGTCCTTTATTGTTGAGCAACTCAACCGCCCCTAGCAGCCCACACAATCCAAAGGACCCAAACAGTCCGAACAGAACGAAGAGCACGCACATCTTCAAGTCAATTTGGAAAGTCGGAAAAAAGTTGCACGCATTTCAAATTGAAGGTCCCATCGCTTTGAAGCGAAGCCAGAAGCCATCTGCATCCCTTAGTCCATCATAGTGGAAACAACAATGTAATGTTTAATTGACACCATTGTTCGGGCAACACTTTTTGCTCCATTTAACAGCATGGATTGCTGCTGCGCGCGCTGACAGCCAAGGAGATAACGACCGAAAGGAGGCCTGACTCTCGCGCCTCCTCTCCGCCCGCTCCCGTCTATGGTCAGTCAGTCGTCCATCAGTCACTTAGCCCGCGCGACACTTTGCCCCCCGGTTTTTAGCAGGAGTAGTTGACAGTTGGCAGTCTGCAGTCAGGCTTCAAGAGTCAAGAGTGGCCAGTGAAACAGTCGTCATTGGCAGTGACCAGTTCAGTCGCCGATTCCAAGCACGTCGTTCAAATTATTATTATGCGCAAATCGCAAAGGGATCTACAGAACTCAATGTTTCCCGTATATCTCCGAGTTTGGGCTGCCACTCGACTAGACAATCAAGAAATTTAAATTTGATTCGTTTCGCAAACTGCCCAAGGAGCAGCAACAACAACGCCGACAGCTACAGAGCGCACTCAAGTGTCAAATGTAAGAAAATCAAGTCAAGGCTCTTACCGAGTGCATGTCGACTACTTTATACCCTCATTCCATGTGGGATATGCAGTGATGTGGTGTACTGAATTTGATTTCCTGTTGTTCAGTATAACCGATAATTACTCCATTTCTCTCAGCTTTCATCAGACTCGCCACCCCTCCAGGGAAGCATTTCAAATGGATGCTGTCCCCTCAACGGAAATAAAAAAGATATTCTCGAAATCGAAGGATTCATGTGCCACCAGGATTGAAATGTTTTTGATCCCCCGTTCCTGTTCCTTCTTTTTTCTGTTCCGTGTGCTCCTGCTGTCTGCTCACTTTATCCATTTGTTCACTTTGTTCATTCGCTTGGTATTCTGCTTTAGTTTTCAGCGATTTTCATAAATTAAATTGTTTGTCGCAGTACGGAATTGACAGGCAGCCAGGGAAGTTTTAGAGCGATGGCAACGGCGACGGCGACGGCGATGTTGACATTTCGTTTGACATTTGCTCCGATTTATGTGCTCGTCTCGACCCGTCGACTCGTTGACTCGTGTCTGCAGGTAAACGCTAAACGCAGGCCAACACTCAGTGCTGCCCATAAATCAGTCGTGGGCATGGCATGTCGTGGCCTTAGGCTGCACGCTGCGGAGACGATTTCCAGATGCGCGAGTTATCCTTTCGAGTGCCAATTCGACCTGGCAACGCTGTACAGCCGCCTCTTCCCCCTTCCATATGCACTGACTGATCCAGGCTTATTTATGTTTATGAGTTGACACCTTTCCCCACGGGGGCCACCTCCTTGAGGCATTATTAATCTGATAAGCGGCGGTATTTAGGGAATTGGGGCACAGACTTAACGTTGAGCCATGTGCCGGGTAATTAAATAACACCCTCCAAGTCGAGCATACGCAGCGTGAGCGAGTCTTAAAGCCGGTGGAAACTTTATATTATATTTTGTTCGTATATTCGTAGATTCGCTCGCATTAATTACTACACTTTCTTCGCTCTCTCTCTCAAGCTGCTCCTCATTTGCATAGATAGTATCGAGAGAATCAGGCCGGATCGGGTCGCGAATCCAAATTATGTGAGAACGACAACGCGAGCCGTAATTCTATCATTTAAATTCTGTGCATGCAACAACACTATTAACATATTTAATATTTTAATAACATTTGCAAAATGGAAAAAGTGAAATGATTGTTCCGCTTTTAGTCATTTCGTATTCCGATGGCTATCACTGGCTGCCGTTGGCCCATTGTGTCTCGGCCTTTACTACTTACTTGTCACTTGCCACTTGCCACTCGACACTCGCCTGGTCCGAAAATTATGTAAATTTTATGTGTCAATTATCTGCCAATAAGGACAAGCACCAGATCCGGCACCGAAGGGACGGGACTACAAAAGTATCCATATTTTTGAGGGTTTTCTAGCCCGGGTTCTATACGTGTGAGTCTCCAACTCTGACTAGAGCCCAAGCTACTGACGATGTGTAAACATGATTTGTGCCACTCAAGTCGACAGTTCTCGGTCATCGATTTGCATATTTTATGTTTTATGCAAATTAATTGGCTTCGGGATTGGCTGGAAATGTAATCGTAGCAGAGCAGACGGCAACGGCGGGCAAGCAAAAATGGAGAAGGGTGCGAGTATGTGTTATCTCTGGGCTAATTAGAAGCCTCATAAAACGCATTATTATATATGGATCGTATATAGCAGTGCTGTGCTCCAGCCTCATCCATTTCAGAGAAGCCCAAAAAGCTAATTAATCAATAGCAAAGAACAAAGAGCGAGTACAATGTGTAACATTCGGAGATATTGGTGCCAAGCTGTACATTCTGAAAATTTGGCATGCCCCTTTAGGCTTTCTCCACATTGGTGATGCGGGGCACGAGCCATTCACAAACATCCAAATGACAACAAGCCGGGTAACTTGTAGCTTGGCAAATGCAGTGCCAGTGCACGGGCGCGTATAAAGACTTTATCCAATTTCAATTACACTTGGAAAATGTAACGAGGCGTGCACAGAGCAAACAAACAAGTACTGCGAGCTAAGGCTGTCTGGCATTGCCTTTGCTTTTGTTTTTGTTTTCCTTGGGAGAGTAAACAAAATTAGCAAAGCGATCGCATTATGCAATTAAAGTTCAACTTGAACTCAGTGTAAAGTCTGCAGCTGACACGCAACTCCAGCTCAAGTTCCAGCTCCAAGTGACGTAATCGATTAACCGAGGCTGAAGGCAGCTCGCGCTTGTCTCCGCATCTGAGTCTCTATTGTATCGCAGTTGTACTTTTATCTCTCCACTTGAATAGGTCTTACGGCTTTTGAGTACTCGCTAATGCGCTCAATGGTGAAAGTCGAGTGCCTCATTGTTTTCTGCCACACCTCGTCTGCCTTCGGGCCCAAAAACTTCTGGTCATGTAATTTTTCTGAGATTTCTCGAAATTGTCCCCTCATGAATCAGCAGGTCTTCACTTTTGTTACTGTTCTGCAGCTGTTGCTAAACATAAATATATCTTTGTGGAGTTTTCTCCACTTGCCCCACAGCTTGCGAATCAATGGCACTTCCATGCGAATCTAGAGAAAGCCCAAAAGCCAAAAGTGGGCGAGCCAAGCAAATTACCATAAGATTAGCATAACAACTTCCGTATAAAATTATAAATAGTAGGCAAAATGTTGGAAAAAAACATCATGAACATTACATCCTGAGCTAAAGGACATCAAAACATGCACTACCGTTATGGTATTTGGCAGCAACTTTAGCGTACAGAAGGTTGCATACCCTTTAGATACTTTTTGCAACAGATATCCATTAAAGATGGATAAAAATAGTATTTTAGCTTTGTGCAAATGTATGCAACAGGCAGAAGGTGGCGTGGCTATTGACGCTGATCAACATTATATATGGTATTTTGTGAATGGCCAGACCTCAGTCTTCTTGTACCATTTTCACACAGTTTATATACTATTTTCACCTCTTAGGTGAACGGTATTAACAGCAACAGGCATCTTCAACAATTGACAACAGGTGTAAGCAGCAATGGGTCTAGCGAGCAAAGGGCTGACCACTGCCGGCTGTGCCCCTCGTCCATTGAAAAGGCCAGCGGAGCAGAGCCTTCACACCCGAAACACGTGCCCATCCATTCGAATGATAAGTCGTTGGGTGACATACGTAGCTCTAGCACAGTTTGGGTTCGGATTCGTTGTAACGTGTTTTGTTTTGTTACGTGTTACGTGTTACGTGTCGGGTGCCCTGACTGCCATTGGACAAATTTACAGTTTCCCACACTTGAGGCAAATCGAATCGAATTGGGTCGGCTGGGAAATCTACTAAATTGTGCCATCAAATGCGACAGCCACAAAGACAAACCCTTTTGTACGGCCATTTCCCCAAAGAGCTGGCATAAAGCAACCAAATTAGTTGCATAGAAAGGTTCGCAGTGGAGCACCCGCCCGTTGAATGGGTTCACTTTCAGGGCAGTGCTAGTACTGCCAAAAAGCGATAGAAGAGGCAATAGCAGTACCAGCTCAGAGAGCAAATTAAGTAATTATGCAGTTGACTTGCCCGGGCCCGCCACGGTAGCTATTGGCAGCTATTTAAGCCGCTTTAGCAGGCCCGAACAGGCAGGAGCTAGCGCTGCGACTCGGGCAGGGCTGTACACATGCCGGTTTCGGGCATAGCCCAAAAACTGCATTGCCTGCCGTTGGGAGTTGGGCGACTAAGCGCCTAAGCGAATATTGGCCATTGGCAGCATGTTCCGTTCTGCAGACATTGCAACGTTTGTCTTTAACAAAATTATAGTTACGCTTGGTTCCGGCTTCTGCCTCTAGCCAGAAGCGAGAGGGAAAATGGTTGAAATGTGCCAAAAACCTCTCGGTGCTCGTGTCTCCATTCTGAACGCTGCATGCCTGCAACTGACACGATATCTCGACGTTACGAGTCGAGCTTCGAGTTGAGAGTTTGCCTGGCAGTCAATAGTCAACTAACTGCATCAACTGCCTGCCAAGCACGCCCGGTAACTATATACATATCTCTCTCACTCCCCAAACTCCCAATCGCATTGTCCACATGGACAGGGACTGGGACTGCAGCAGGAACAGGAACAGGGCCAGGGCCAGGGCCAGAGACCGGTATCGATATAAGGCATTACCTGCTAAACTGTTTGGCAGCAACACAGGTAGCATGTCAAACAGTTTTGCAATTGTTTAGAAATTGTCTCTCGTGCAAATGCAATTTTCTTCAATTTCATTTGGGCGAACATTGCCTTTAGTAGCCAGTGTGACAGTGGCTGCCAGCTGGCAGCAGCCCATAAGCTGACCCGGAGCCATAGCCAAAGCAATCGCCTGAGCTTCAGCCAATTCCCGAACTGTACTCGTTATCTGCGGAGACTTTAATCTGTTACACACATCGAATGGCAGATTTGTTTCTGAAATGTAAGCATGACATTCAAGTTATTTTAGCATTGCGATGATTTTGCCGTTTTATTCGGGAGCCTTTCCCATTAAAAAGCCGACTGTAAGTGCAGCCAGAGCACACAGACATTATTTACAGTTATTAGATGGGTAGGCACAGGATGAGGAAGATCAATTGACCTGAACCTGAACTGTCATACCGGAGTCCATGATGCTCCGTGTCAATTGGCATGAGTCGCCACTAGGACTAAGCCCCAGGTATTGTGTTGTCTACTATTTGGTTTTTCTAATTTCCGGCATGATGGGTACAAATAATGGCATTGGGCATAGCTGCATTTCCGAGCCTCTCAGCCTACGGTATGAAATATTTTAATGTTTATCGCCTGAGGAAATTGGAAAGACTAATCAGCATCGAAACTGTAAACTTGAAACTCTGTAAACCTTAAATATGAATATATTTGCCAAAAAGAGGGATCGATTTTGGCTTTAACTTCGACTATTCTATTATTCAAGGCTTTGGTAGGACTAGCATATATATCAAATTCAAAAGCCTCGCAAAGTGGTGAAAAAGCGTGAGAAAAGAGCAGAAAATCGTTTTGGAACGAACAGCATCAAATGAACAATAACCCAATGTTGACAATATAAGCCATATTTGAGTATATTCGTATGTAACAAGTGAATCAACAACCGGAACACCCGGAGCAACCGACACGGACAACGAGCCACCGGCAACAACAAGAGCAACAGTCGGAACAACAGGCCACAGATGCCACAAATTTCAATGTATATACAGAAGGGACAGAGGACCCAGCAAAAGAGGCTGTTATTAAAAAAGTACATACATTCATATGTGTCCCTGTCCATGTCTGTGAAACAAGCATGACAAAAGGTCTAGCAAAAGCGAAATCATACAACAGACATCAATACGAAACTATGCGATTTAAAAGGCTTTAAATTGGCCAAGAATATGCAAGCACATGGCCCATCAAGCTGCGGTTCCACATTCAAGAATGCAACGTTGAGAGGAAAAGGGAGGTTTGGTGGAAGGGTCGGAGAAGGAAGATGCTTAAGCCCTTTGAGTGACTGGTCATCGCCTCGCTTGCCCCTCGGTAAGCCGGGCATTTTATGTAAGGGTAATTCAGAGTTAACGGTGTGTAAATACTTAGGAGCTTAAAGTGCAACCCAAAGCCGCAGCCCGTAGCAGCTGCAACAGGGGCGACCAGGGCTGCAAGGTGCCTCCCAGACCACAATTATGACAACAGGGTGTAACCACTGGTATTGCCGCAGTATTGAACTCGCCAGGCAATTACCCCGGCATGCGCAGTGCATAGACCAAATGTAGCCCTTGGCAATGATTTGTCCTGCCTGCTGCTGCATCACTTGGCCGAAGATTGTTCGCATAAATGAGACACATTGTAGTCCAAGACTCGACTCGACTAGGCATCTTCATTGAGGTCGACCACAGGCACGCACAGGGACACGTACCCGAGCCTGGGTCTGACCATGAGCCTGGGCACGGGTACATGCAAGTACATGCCAAGTCAGCTTTTTTCTCATCTAAGTAGCAGGGCAAGAAAAACTCTGGCTATTATTTCATCTCCCATTTTTATGTTTTTTTTTTTTTAATTTCTGTTGTCTAGTGTACTATATATATAAATATTTGGATTACATCGATTTTTGGTAAAAGGTTAGCTCGTTTTTTAATACTACTAAAGTTTCAATTACAATGCATTTAAAATGCAACTATTCATACTTCAGCTATTTTTTGCTTTTTTATGCTGCATATAACATCGAGTTGTGGACAACACTGATACAGCCACCGGCACCGGTGCCGACGCAACCATAGTCGCAGACAGAGGCGCACACAATTACCAACCACGGCAATTACCCGGCGGCAATTTACTAGAATTAACACCCTGCCGACTGTGTTCATCCAACTTTTACAGCTCTTGCAGCTTCTATAGCTCCGTTCGCTGCCTGCATCGCGGGCAATAACAAAAATGCATGAATTTATTATTGGCGCGGCGTGAGTTATAATGACCACAGCGGCGACCTTGGACCACTTGGAGCCTTGGCAAAGTGCTAGCCTCTAGCGAGGCCCCGGCCAAGCTCGGCAACTGGTCATTATGAACGCAGGGCGTTCGCGTTCGTGTCCGCGTCTGCGTGAGATTCAGCGTCATCATCAGGCACGACAATAGATCATCAAACGACTGGGTGGGCAAGGCAGGGCCTGGCAATTAGGTGGCTTTTTATTGTTTCTACGTCTCCTGGAGGATGTTGATGCGCAGCAAACTGAAAACGAGACCTGGTCGCAGCTGCGGAAAGCGATAATTGAATTTAATGCAGATGCTAGCGGGCACGAGAAATCACGAAGCACAGACGGAGTGAAAATACTATCTATCTGAGCAGATTCAGACGTAAGAACAGACGGCAGACAGACATGGTCAACTGCACTCTTCTATATATTGTATGCTGATCAAAACTAAGTACAAGCTAAACTAGCATTTTTCCCCAATGGTGAACGGTATATCAACCCCGTTAGCTCTGCTCAACTATTACTAAACGCTATTTAATCTCGACATCACCCCCGCGCGTGATTTAATGATTTCTGCACTCGGCCTGGCCGCATGTGCAAGTTGATTTATGCCTAATGACTGCGCCTAAACTTGCCCGCGTGCAATAAATACAAAACTAAATTGCTCGAAATAAAACTTTTGGCTAACTTAAAGCCACAACACTGCGAGAGAGAACCAGACGGCGAGAGAGAGGAGCAGGAATGGGGAAGATAAGCATAGCTGTGGGGAGGGGTATGGGATAGGGGAAGGGGAAATCACATCAAGTGAGCAAAACAGATTTGTCACAAAACCGCAACAGCCAGTAAATCAGCATAAAGGCGAGTGCAAGTCAAAACATTTCAGAAATTATGGCTCGCCCAGAGCAGCAGCAGCCTTTTCCCAAAAGAGGGGGAGGCAACCACCTTAAAGTGGGGAGGGGTTGTTCATTCAACGATAATTGCCATGACTGTGGGTGGTGCGCCGCAAACCGGCGGGAATTGCCAAAAAAGTTTGTAAAAAATAAAAGCAAGAAGAAAAAGCTGCACGAAGTGCGAGACGGCGGCAGCATCGCGTAAGTGCTATAATTGCAGCGTATGCACCAGTGTGCGTGTGTGCGAGTGAGAGTGTTGCCATGTGGGTGGTTAAGTGTGAGTGTGTTTTTGGGAGTATGAGTGTGAGTGCGATGCGAGTGCGGCCAGTAGCATGCACAAAAGATGCAAATCAGTCTAACAGCCGGACGGCCGAACAGGCGGACGGACTTGCCGCAACGCTGCGGGCATAAATAAGTTGTATGGCTCAGCCGGCGCTTGCAGCTTAACCCCGTCATAACATGCTGCTCCCCCCTCCTGGCATCCGCCTAAAGAGCAAATCGTATTCATAACAACAACGGCCACTTGCCCAGTTGAGTTCGTCCGCAGTCTGCGTAGGCTTAAGGATGCGCTTCTACCCAAGCCTGGGCCTCGGCTTGTAGTTGGGCCTGTGGATGTGGATACTCTGCATTATACTGTACATCATGCTGCAGACTCGAGAGCATAACAAACATCTTGTTGTTGCTTTTGCTATTGCTGGCCTTGTTTGCTGCCGGTCCACTCGAGCGGGGAGTGAAGTAGCTTCCGTTATGGCATTGTTTTACGTTTTTTTGGACTCGCCATAGGCACACATGGACAAATGGACACTGGGACACATTCATGCGAGCTGTCATGTGTGTGCTCGACCCCTGCAATGTCGCAAAAACACAGCAATTAAATTCTTTAACTTGCAGCAGATCAGCCACACACTGCATACAACAGAAAGAAAGAAGCAGCAGGAGGAGCATCGTGGGCATTGGATGCAGTTGCCTCTAGTCATGAATGTTTCATGGCCTTGTTTATATTTATGGCTAGCCGGCTTGATGCTTATTAAATAGTTGCATGCAACATTTATTCGTTAGGCTAACACATTGAATAATAATTTAAAGGCTTTACACACAATTTACAATTTACAAGGCACTCACTTGTCCCAAACAGGCACATTTCAATGGGGAATTTCACAAGGTTCTCAAGTTTAGTTTTCTCTTTGCAAATGTTTTGCAAATGTTTGCACTGGCAGCTGCTCTGAATATATATGGTGCAAGTGGCACTCAGCCTAGAGAATACTTAAGCTTTATTTATTTCAAGTGCTTCAAAAATTAAACAATTAAATGTGAGACAGTTGAGCTAAGTGTGCTATAAGAGGAGACACAATTAAAAGCTGGGAAAACCTCCAGTCGGGGTTGCTTTACCGAGATAGTGGTCTAATCTGAAATATTTAATTTCTTATCAGTTACCATATCTAAGTATAAATTATTCCACAATTTCTAGTATTTCCTTTTTGATCCGTACGAATGCAGAGCATATAATGGTCCATAACTTTCTTTCTTTCCCCCCGTTCTGTTCATAAATTCTTCAGAGAGCTTCGCACTTATGCTTTTGATAGATCCACAAAAGATGTCATGTTTTCCCTACATTCACAAGTCATTTTCAAAGCTTCTTATTGCCCCTCGCTATGTTATCTGCAAATGACACAACAATTCAAACTGCGAGACCTACGAATAGTGGATCGCAGAGTGCAGTGTTCGGTGCTGTGTATGGGTATGGTATGAGCACACACTGTTTATTTTGAGGTTAGTAAAAGCTTAGCAAACTGTACTGTCGTTTGAAAAGCATAACATGCATTAACGAGCTATAAAATACTACTCAAGACGGGCACATATTCACTTTATTGGCTTAGCATGTTCCATTTACCGAATGAATTCAATGAAATTGCAGCAGTCTCATTCAAAAGTAAACGATTTATAAACGCCATTTCACACACGTGTTGTATTCCAAGTATCCCCTTTTAATACACAGACGAGGCCCAAGAGTTCAAATGCAGCTTTGATTCGCTGGCTGCATACATACTGTATGAGTAGGCCATCGGCCAAGCTTATAAAATTGCGTATGAAATATTTATGATTGCAAAAATCGAAAGACCCGCCTGACCCCGACTGGCTCGAGTCTCCATCGGCCCAGAGCCGCTCGTCCTCTTTTCCTGACGCTCATTGCCTCTACCCGCTCTGAAGCATCCCTATCCCCTTCGAAGCAGATCCATGTACGGCGTGCTATGGCACATCCATGAGTGAACGCGTATCGGCAGCTGGACAGCTTGTCTGTCCCCACTAGTGAACTTCTACTTCTCCTGCATCCTGTTGGGGGTGCAGCGGCGTAGGGCATGTGCCCTTATGATCCTTCTCCTTCGGCAAGTTTTCCAACACTGTCCGGCTTAACCACAACTTATCACAAATTAAAACCTGCTTTCAATATGAAAACATTTATTCGCAGTGTTCCTTCACACAAAATAAAGCAGCGGAAAATCCAAATAGAAAATAGTTCCCAGCATTTCCAACTTTAATTTCCATATTAGCAAAAAGATGGAGTGGCCACATCGTGTACGTACCAGTATAATAAGAAATACGAAAGCCAAAATGATGACAGAAGAGAAGCAAAGGACGCAATCGATAGTAACAACATCACCATTTGAGCATTTCCAACTTTTTCAGGAATGAAGTGCATCAAAGTAGCGGCTGGCGCAAATTCCTCGTTTCTTTTCTGCTCTGCTTTTCATTCGTTCAGATTTCTTTCGCAATGCATCTCTCTCTGCAATCCCCTCTGGGACCCAACCCATCGGTTTCAGGACAACCTCAGCTGGTGCCTGCGTTGTGATTTTGTCGGAGCCATGGGCCACTTCTGGGCAATGGCATGCAGACAATGTCTGAAATATGCCACTGAGTGTTGCACACTTTCCAATTTCGAACTTATTTTTGGGCCGAGCGCTGGCAGAACTCATACGACGGCAGGCCGACAACCTAACCGAAAGTATGACAACATTTTTCCTTCTGTCAAGAAATGCAATAAACGTAATTACAGTTTTTCCTCTTAGGCAGTTACATGTTTGTGTGTGTGTTTACAGTATGAACAGCTATAGAATAACTAAATGTTTGTCAATTGCCCTCCTTCAGTATCGATGAAGTTCCCCTTGTACAATTACAAACCCGATATTCGCCCTGTTCGAATTCCCCACTTCGCTCTGTGTCAGCATTTGAGGGCGTGGAATCAAATCTCGATTACAACTGGTCAACATTTTACGGTTCTCACTGAGAACTTGCAGTCCTCGGTGAACACTTAAGCTAATTGCATTTGAATCTGCCTTCCATTCGAAGACCAAATAGGGACTACCTCGAAGAGTAAGCCTCCTGCAGGTTATTTAAGATTAGTACATTTACTTAAACGAACTTGCTCAATTCTATTTAAATTCCAGTTTCAGACTGGTGTAGGGGCACAGACAAATACATGAAATCACGCAGGGTTTTCTTTCTTTTTGATAAACTCTGTTTAGCGAAAAAAGTGCTTGCCGGTCGCATTTTCTGCAACGACTTTGCGGAAATTCAATTAAAATTGTTTTTTACTCTCTTTGCTGTTTTTGTTGGTTTTTTTGTTGTTTCCCAGCCAAATTAAAACAAAATCAATGGTGTGATATGGATCTAAGGCAGCAACCAATACAGCCAACACCCGAAAACCACTGTTGAAATGTCGAGGAAAGAACAAGAAGAACCCTATAACTTAATTGGAAAAACGCATCAAAGCTGCTTTCTGCTTTCTGTGGGTGTCTGTGGAGAGCAGAAATAGAAATGCCCTGCAGGCGCACTTGGAGATCTTACTGGGGCTTAAGACTCGGACTTGATGGAGGTATTTAAGTAAAAGAAGAAGACGAATAGCAACAACAATGGAAATTGCTGTCAATGCAGCAGCTGCCGGGCCAAAGTAAAGGCAGCGTCTGGTAACGCTTCTCTCAGCCACTTGCCACTTGCCACATTTTGGGAAGTGTGTTGGCCAAGTGGTCTAGCGGAATTTCGTGGGGGGTGTGGGGTGGTTAAATCAAATTGCAGCTGACAAAAGAGCAAAGTCAAAACAGGCGTAAACAGATTGCCTAGCACTCTGCACCACGGTTACAGCACTGTTGCCAAACCCGGCCGCAACACGGAAGTCGCGTTTGTTGCCACAGAGCGCATCCTGTCTTTGGTTTCGGCGTTGCCAACCGCTGCCACTCGAATTTTGAATTACGGCCTTCTGCTTTCGCTCCTGCCCCTGTCCCTGTCCCTGGGCACGTGTTTAGCCGCATCCTGGCTGCCTTTGAAAGTTTTATGCAGCGCACTCTGCGTTGCAGCAGGGCAACTTTGTAACCGTACATAAATTTAATTTCATTTTATGAGCAGGCCCAGCATCTTTGGCAACTCGCAACTGCTCCTAACACACAGATATAAACACACATACACACGCGTGACACCCTCAGCTGATGCAGTTTTTCGCTTTGCTATTTTTCAGCTCAACCTGCTGCCCTCTGCCCCTACCAGGCTAGGAAACTGGGTGCCCGGAAACTGTTTGGGTGAGTTAAGTATGAATTATGTTGTTTTACTGCACGGACCTGAGTTTGAAAACTTATTGAAATATGCTAGGCATTGCTGTGGCAGGACGCCTGCCCTTCCCCAACGCCGACACTTTGTGCCACTACAAACTTGTGTCCTTTTAAGCTTAATTGAAAGTTGGAGAGCCCAAGCACTGCCCATAATGCAATATGCCCTGCAGTGCGAACTTTTTCAAGTTTTTGATAGACGCGCCTCCTGTTCGTCTTCTCGCTGCTGCTGCTTCCTTTTCTCCTTCAACAAGCAGTAAATTACTAGCAGCTGCTTTGCCTTCCAAGTGCGAGTTAACCAGCTGCACTCTAAAACACTTCCGAAAGAGTGCTCTCAAGCGAAATACCCTATAAACGCGTGAGCAGATCTCGTTAGCGGGGGCTAAACTCTCTCTCAATTAACTCACCGAGTCCTCTCCCTCCTTACTATCGTTTTATATCACCTTGCCGTCTGTCAGCAGCTGCAATATCAAGTGCAACTTCAAACAGATCCAAGTTCACACACGCAACTTTTCACGTACAAGTTTTGAGGAAAACACAAGAAAGATCTTTCGCAGCTGCTTATAAAAATATCCAGGACAAGCTTCAAACTCCAACTCCACTCTCGCTGCCCCTCCCATCCTAAGACACTTACAGTTGCATTTGTGCACAATTTGTTATTTGATTTCTTTTATGGCCATTCAAAACTTAAATTTCAAAGTTTCAACAGAGGAAGCGAGTTGCTTCCAGCTTCAGCTCCAGCTCCAGCGCCAACTTCAGGAGAGTCAGCACCACGGAAATGGCATGAAATTGTCAGCTGCGCAATGATGCACATTAAGTGTCAAGTGTCAGACGCTGCCAAAAGCTGTTGACAACAGCAGCAGCACCAACAACAATGACAACAAACAACATTTGCAAAAACCGCGAGCGAATAACTGCCAACAGACAACAGAGGACAGAAAGAAGCGAACAGACAACGCAGGAGCTACGACGGACAGCGGACAAGTGACAACTGACAACTGACAGCTGATGCTTGCTGTCATAGGGAACGAGCGAATCCATCGCTTAGAACGGGTGCTATATTATGTTTTTATTTATTTATTTATTTTGAACAGCTCGTCTTTCGCGTTTGCCAATTTTCAAACGTGCTGCCCGCCTTTGTGTAAACAAATCTTGAGCCAAGCAATTTCTGGTTATTTTTAGGACAAACACAATAACAGTCTGCCACGGTTCCATGGCTACAAAGACGTCGACGACGTCGTCGTCGTCGCTACGCTCGATATTTATTTGCGTTTCCATTTTCACTACCCAAGCTGACTGATTGCCTGACTGACTGTCTGAGTGACTGACTGACTGACTGCCACAATGACTGACGCTCAAGCTGAGTGACTACGTCTGAGCCAGCAATCTCGCACTCTTTTGGCCACCCACTGGCTGCTCAACCGGCTGCCGCCTGAAGCTGGCGATATCACATGGAGTTTTCAATTCCATCTAGAGTACGTGCCTCTTTCGATTTGCAACCTTTGAAGCTATACTGAGATGAGATTGGGGCATTTCTCAGCATGTTTGTCAAAGAACGCCATGTCCATGGCATTTGTCTGCACTGCAGCGTTGCAGCCACACCTTGAAGCTGGAGAAATTTAACGACTCTTATTCCCAAGGCTTGCACTTTCCTGCGTAATTGAAAATAAAATTAAAACTTCTTATACCCTGTACAAATATTCACTTGCTCTTTCATTTCGCCTCTCAATTCAATTGGAAAAGTTGTAAAATCAACAAGTCATTGACAAATAGCGGGCCAAGCAACGATGTAACATGCATTGCCGGAAAAGCAGTGCGACTATTTGCATATGGGACACGTAAAAAAGCTTCAGCCTAGTAGGTCGACTATCGAATACCCTGAAAAAATCAAATCAAAACAAATACAGATTCAACTGACTCTTGGAATTAAATGATGATGACAAAGAATGCGTCATCACAGAATCAATGGCTTATAGTGGTTGTACGTGACAACCACTATAAGTCATTGAACAGGGTAGCCGTAGCTCCTGCTCGACAGAGAGAACTGGTTGCCAAAGCTAAAAGTGCACAGTCAGAAATAAAGACAGCAATAGGTGTAGAGAGAGAGACAGTGTTGCTTTTGCTGAGAAGGACCAAAAAAAGGGATGCACAGACACAGAACTGAAATGAGCGCAGAAAATAAACACAAAATGTCACGAGGCATAAAATAACGAAGCTCAGCAGTGAAAAGCTACTGGATACTCCAACTGATATACTTGCAGGGCAAACAGCTGTTGACACTTGCAGATACTGTGCAAGTCTGCAGGAAACTGGGCACAAATGTAGCACGCGACACAACGTTTCGCAGAGTACGAATTGTCATATTTAAGAGTCTGCAGTGGGGTTAAATAATAGAAACATTGCAACATTTTTCTGTTATGAACATGATTTAAAATAATAATCCTATTATATTCACGAAAAGAGCATTAATTTGAAACAAGCTCAATAAAACAGCAGGAATAAAATAACAGACTACCGCCTAGCTCGAAATCAAATTCACTACAATACGAACGAACGCAAATATCACGCATACGCCACGTTTCAACGTGCAATCACAAAGGCCAAATCAAAGTTTTAAAGCTAACTTTTTTGACAACTTTAAGCCGGGTAGTGGCGACTGAACGTAACTAAAATGCCAGTTAACTTTTTGTGCGCGCTTGCCCGTCCGGATGACCAGCGAACATTTTTGCAATTTTTGTGCAAATGATGCCCACCGGAAGAACGGAACCCAGACACATGGCTCAGAGCTCCCTATGCAGGCGATGGCACTGTCGGCAACAGGGAGAGGGAAACGGGAAAGCAGCAGCGAAATGTTAGGTGGAACAATTTAAAGCCTGCAACCTGCAATAGTTAATGCCGCAGTCAGGTCAAACAATAACAACTGCATACTAGTGCATGCCGCACTACTGAATAACAACATGTCAACGGACGAACGAGCAAAAACTCTCGCGCATTTAATAAAGTTGCGGCAAAAGAGCAAACAAAACCGAGCATTAAATCCGAAATAATTATAAATACCAAAATTATACATTTAAAAATAAAATGCAAAAATATTAAGTAAAACAAGTGAAGAAAGCTACAGTCGAGTGCACTCGACAGTAAGATACCATTTACCTTTCGCTGTTAAAAACTAATTCTTAATATTAATTACTTTTATTCGGCGAATAACAACGCATCGCATATTTTCGAGGACAAATTCACATGCATTGACGCTAATGGCACATGCCGACTGCACACTGACTACCATACACGACGACTGTGCGTGCGCAGTCGGCGTGCGCAGTCGGCGTCGGCGTCGGCGTCTGCGTCGGGCCTCTACTGCTGTGAGCGAAACTTCTCGTGCCTATAACTTCTGTGTTTATTGTCCGATCGGATTGAAATTTATAGGGTAGATCTGTACTATGGTAAGCTACAAGAGCGTTAAAAAAAAAGTTTTGTTATTTCCCTACTTTTCTTAAAATGCAATAGTGTGGGGGCGGTGGGCGTGCCATCCAAAAGTTGAAAATCAAACATTCTCCGTAATGTTACCAGGCACCTTACTTTCAAATTTGGCGCTTCTAGCTTTTCTAGTTTTCTTTTAAACTATAAAAATGTGTTTTTTAGAGGCGGTGGGCGTGGCATCCAAAATTCTAAAATCCAACTTCTGCATAATGTTGCAAGACACCCTCCTACCAAATTTGGTGCGTTTATCTCTTTTCGTTATTGAATTATTTGGAAAAAATCGAAATACGCATTTATCGATTTGCGGAGGCGGTGGGCGTGGCACATCAAGTTTGAAATAAACTTCTTGTGTGTATTGAATACACGCACACTCCCACCAAGTCTGGTGCCTCTAGCTCTTTTAATAGCTGAGATCTGTGTGTTCATACAGACGGACAGACGGACAGACGGACAGACAGACGGACATGACCAAATCGACTCGGCTATTGATGCTGATCAAGAATATATATACTTTGTATGGTCTGCCACGCCTCCTTCTGCCTGTTACATACATTTGCACAAAGTTAATATACCATTTTTTACCCATTTTCAATGGGTAAATGGTATAAAAAGCAATTGTCGAGCGCACTCGACTATAAGATGACAATGTCCGACTGGATAAACCAATTCGATTCGCGTTTTGATGTCGTTCAAGAACATATATAAAAACTATGACTTCGTTTCCTTCTACCAGGTATATTAACAAAGAGCAAGACTCACTCTGTTATCATCCAATAAATTTAGCAGTTCGCATTTTCCATAAACTTACGGAATAGCCCTCGTTCAGAAGTCTGCACTGCACTTCAGTAATTTGAAATCAGCCGATTGTCGCTGGCCTTTTTGTTGTTGGCGCTGTTCTTATTGAAGCTGTTGTCATTTTTAAGCCAATTTCCGTTCATTTTGACGCTTCCGTTGAACACACACAAGCGCATGAAAGCATATACATGTGCATAGTCGCCCGTAGTATGCAATAAACGTATTTACTCTTTTGGCCAAACCTTTTGTTTTTCGGTTTTGTTTGTGGCCACTGTTGTTCTTGTTGTAGTAGCAGTTGTAGTTGTTGTTACGCAGGCTGTTGTTGCTGCTATTGTTACTGTTATGTTGCTGTTGCTGTTGCTGCTGTTATTGTCGCCGTGCAAGCGCGGTTAGTCAATTTAACTGCGCAGTTGTTGCCTTTTCACAGGCGGAATGTGTAAGCCCTTATGTATGCCCAACTCGCGCGCGTTTTTGTGCATGTGTGTGTGCTTATGTGTTTGCGTATTTGTGGATCTCTTGAATTGTTCATTAAATGATCTTACCGAGTGGGATACCCGATCGAGGACTTGAACCTCGATATTCTGCCAAAGTTTACAGTAAAATATTTCTTTTGCTGTTGTTTTTTTGCTGCATATATCTACAGTTCAACAGAAAACAAACGTTGAAGCAATAGCACCTAATAATTTTAAACTTAAAACTATTGTAATATAGTATATTATTATTATATATTTAAAATAAATTTCATACCAACAAATTGGGTGATTGTATGTTTATGTCAAGTGCGCTCGCCTGTAGTTTCCCTTACTTGTTTTGGACCATAATTCGTTCGTTTTAATGCGCACATCATAGTTGTTGCATTATGCTAATAATAACTTTGACAGAAATGCTCACGCATATTTTATTGGACAGTATATTTTATGCATCATCACCTGGCTGACACCGAGGGTCGACGATTATATTTGCTATTTTGCCATTTTGTTATTGCGGAACAGTAATTAAACAAAAAAATGCCATCAATTTAATTACTAGAATTGTTGGCAGTCAGTGAACCGCAGCGTGGTCCATCCCCGTGCCCTCACATGAAACAATACCCATCTGGCACATTCTACTCCAACAATTGCAGCAATATCCAAAAGGAAACTAATAAAGTTGATTGCATCATTTTATGTGTGTATGTGTGCATGGTATTTGTGTGTGGGTGTGTGTTTAATATCCCTGTATGCGTGTGCAAATGGCAGGTGGACCAATAAAAACCGCTCAGAGTGTAAATAAATAAAATTCATCTTTATACCATATCCCCATTGAAAAAATATATATACCAGCTTTGTGCAAAAGTACGTAACAGAAGGTATTGCAGACTTCACTTATAGACTCTATATTGTATACTGAACGACAAGTTCAACTTTAAACTTATGCATTAAACGAATTTAAACAGCTACAACATACACTTCGCACACACTTATATCATTATATAACTATAACTTTAACGTCATTCGCCGCAAATTGCACCATGATGGATCAACTAACACAGAAGTTATAGAAGATCGAATTTTTCCAGACAAAAGTAGCAGTACCACAGCAATTGGTAACTGTCGCAGAGAGTGAATAGTATCCTGACGCCGTGTGTGTTCGATTGTAGTTTTCTTTACCTGTTTTCGACTGCAGTTTATAAAATTTGCAGAACGATTCATGGGTAAATGATAGGTAAATGAGTACAACAGATAACTGCAGCCCTGAGAGGGGAGAGGCATGAGGGTAAATATGTAAGCGTGAAGGATGCTAGGAACGACGTACTTATTTATTCAAACGTGATTCAATACTCGTTGGAATATTTACTATCAAAGGGAAATCAAATTCAATGAAATCTATTTTTTCAAATCTTAGTAAGTTTAAATTTTTAGTTTTCAAACTAGTTTAACTTATATACATTTTTGAAAAATGTACCTTCCAGAATGTATCGAGTACACACCGACCAAAAACATATAAATTTCATTGGATATTAGATCAACACACACACACACACACACACACAAACGCAACCAGTTCGCGGCACGTTCTCGTCACAGTCCATCAGTCCATGCGGTCCTTTGGGGCATTGTCAACAAAGGTCGGCAAAGTCGCTGACAGAGAAGGGACAATAAACGTTGCTGCGTTCGGGATAACCATAATAATAACGCAAGCGCAGCGGAGGGCACTCTGCCTCCCGACTCTGCCATTTGCCCACATTTGCATTTGATCCATTTGCCATTTGACATTATGACGGGCCCTCATTGCTGACAAGTGAGTTCTGCGCTGCAATTAAATTCCGAGGCAGTGGAAGAGCAGGTTCGTAGCAGCCAGAAATTTCAGCTGAACAGGCAGTTTTTAATGAGCCCGATTCGCGCTTTTAATTAAAAACTGTGCGAGGAGAAGCATCGATGTTTGTTCACGTTTGCCCGCATGCCTTTTTATGCTTAATATTAAAAGTTTGCAAGCCATTGGCCACTGGCCATTCGCCCGTAGGAATTTTATTAGTGTGCGCCAGATGGGCGTGATCAACGCCGGAGCTGTGCCAGGAGCGAGGCTATGTGAGAAGGATGCAGCAAAACTTTCCGTACTACTTTTATGTTGTTCTAGTTGTTGTTCCTGAGAGCCACTCAGACGCACACACACATGCAAACAAACCCATCTGTGATTTATTAGACCATATTTGGTGAAAAGTTGTTGGGCAAAACGCAGGCGACCTACAACAGCTGCTAGCGAGGTCCATACGTAATATATTTGACTACATACATATGTATGTGTGGGTGTGGCACGAAATTAATAATGCATAATGAGCCGAGACTCCGAATGTGCCTTTGATAAAGCTACACATGCGCCATATTCACAAATGCGAGGGGTGTACTCGTACTCATAGTTGGACTCGGACTAGGCAAATTTATCACAGACAGCGTGAGCCACAATTCGTGACAGCACAAGACTAAACAAGTAGGGGCAGCTACAGCGAGCACTCGCGACTGCAGGATACTATTTTAGCTAGTCGCATTGCCACTCAAAATTTAACAAAGAAAACTTGAGGGATTTTCATGCTAAATCAGGTGACTCTTTCTAGTCTAGACATACATTTCCACACAGCAAATACACAATTTTCAGCAATGTTTGATGGCCCTACTGAAAGCAGGGTATTGTTCCATCAGGAATGCCTTGAGGTCATCGAATGAGCTGCATGCTGTATGCAGGTGAAAAGCTCAAAGTTCAATTCTGTTATGAGCGGAAAATAAATAAATAAAAATTGTAGCCTACTTATGGGCGCAAGTTGCCGTTGCACAAGGGAAATGCAGAAAATATATTAAAATACTGCTGACAAGAGCAGTCAGCACTGTGCAGCACCACGGACCACACACCGCATTCCGCATTCCGCACCGCACACGCACATGTTTAACAATCCATATTGCCTTGTATTTCACTTTTATGATGACTTACGTCTCACACCCAACCCCCAGCCCCACTCGCAACACCGATCCGACACACCCAACACCAACTCCAACAGCAACAGCAGCAAAAATGTTTATTTGGCGTGTTGCAGCAACACAAATAATTGTCGAGTAGCATGTGGCATGTGTGTCCGTGCGTGACGATGTGTTGAATTTTATTTATGATTATGTGTGCTCTGTCTTTATGGCCATGACGCATATATCGCATATCACACATAGCACATCTCGCATACACATACATACTATATCATATATCAAATATTTCCACCTTGTTCCGAGCTGTATGCAAATGGCCGCCAGCTGACACAGGCACATAAACATTAGTCGCACCCATCGCAGAAATAATTGCAAATTGTGGCAGACTTGTTGTCTTTCTGCCCTGCGATGATTCATTATTCAATAGAAAGCTACACTCGCCGTCCCCTGGACGAAACTTCTTAGTTCGACAAATGAAAGCGGGCAGTAGCAGCAAGTGCTATGAATATATCGAGTTTGTGTGTGCAGCAGCAGAAACGATACGATATACCAAAACATACTCGTGCGCTGGAAAAACCCATTGCGGTGCCTTCAATTCGCTGCACATCCTGTAGCTCCGGCAGCTCCAGCAACTTCTGCACTCCCACCCCTCTCTGGCCCTCGGCTTGTGTTCATGTGCGCGTAAAGTCCATTAACATGAAAGACCAACAAACAAGCGCACAGAACGTCCGAGCGCCGCGAATTTTTAGACACTTCATAAACAACAAGACAACAGCATGGGTAGGGAAGGGGAGATGCAAGGGGTTTCAAAAAAGAAAACCGAATACAAATTGAACGACAGTTTGTGGAAAAAGCATTTTAAGCAAAACGCGCTGACAGTTTGCGCTGAATTTATAGCTATTGCTATTGCCTAGCATAGAGGAGCAAAGAAGTGTACAAAGAGAGAGAGAGAGAGAGAGGGAAAAACGTATGCGCAAATAATCGCATTTCAAAATTTTCACAAGCTTCTTGGAAAATTTCATCGGTTTGAAGAACAATGCACTTCCTGCATGCCAGAAAGACTCTCCTGTTGCAAACTGAACTCATTCGAACCAAGTTGTCTTTAGGGTAACTTAATCAACTGAGAGATTCAAACATACGTCGGTTGTCCACCCTCTATCCCCTCTTAGACCCCTCATCAGAGGACACAATTAAGAGGACACTGAGGCTGGACTCCGGCTGCAGGTTGTCTAATTTAATGGGCCCAAGTAAATAGCAAGAAAATAGACAATTATTGTTAGCAACATTGGTCACGCCGTCAAGCCAATCAACTAAATCAACAACACGCATTGGCCGCACACTTCCACTCACATACACACACTAACACATTCACAGCCACCCGCAACATTTTCGTATATTTAAGGCTTAAAATTTGCTCAGAGAGGGACGAAGGAAGAGAGGGGAATAAGAAGGAGACAAACATCGGACGGAATGACTGCGAGTCTGTGCAAATTGTTTGCAGCGCTTCAGTGCATACAAAAGCAACAAAAACAACAACAACAACAACAACAATAGCAGTAGAAAACACACAGAAGTAAACAAATATTTAGTGAACGGAAATAATTTCTAATAAGATTTTGCCAATTGAAATCGGATATTCGACACAGTGTCAACATAACCATCAATACGTATGTGTGCGTGTGCGTATGCGTGTGCGCATATGACGTGTATACATTTCAATGTTTGCCGAGTATATGAGCACATATTTGGCAACATTAAACCGACAGTGGAATAGTGCCGAGTTCAAATTGCGGCACATGCATTCGAATGGGCATTAAATTTTGCTTAGTTTCCGAGACTCAATTCTCTCATTAAATTTTGAGAAATCATTGCAGGTACCCGTGATTATAACTTCTGTGTTTATTGTCCGATCAGGCTGCAGTTTGCAGCGAATGTTCCAAAAGTCAATGTTGAAGCTTTTATACTCTGCTTAATATTGAAACTGAAAACAAAAACTGAATGAAAATGGATGTGAGAGCTTGAACTCTGGAGCAAGTAAAATACATGTATTAAGCTAGAATAATAATTCCAACACGGCCAGTTGCCTGATGAAAGGCGGAAATTTCGTACACTTTGCACATTTTCCTCGACTGATACTCAACCTAAGGCAACACGCATTCATTCACACCCACATACAATGACTGTGTGTGTGTGTGTGGTTGAGCGTTCGATGTAGCTGTGTGTGTTGCGTTGTGTCTCTACTTCACACCTCAAGGGTGCTAAAATATCGCAACAAGCAGCATGCTCCCAACGCGCCCCTCAGCCCCTCCCACCCACTGAGACGTCTCTTCCTTCGAACTGACAAACAGCGTGCAAATTTCTACTGAGCAACTTGAACGTGTTGCTGCGGGCCGTTCGTGCTTGAAAAGTTTTCTAAACATAACTGCAAGGTCTGACGGCCTGACGGTCGGACGGTCTGGCGGTCTGAGAGTCTGAGAGAGCCTGAGCTGAGTTTGTTTGCACTCCGCACTTTTTCTGCACCTATGCACACATTGCAAATTCACTTGGTTTCACTTGGCTGTTTGTTGTTGCCTGTCGCTCGTATGTTTTGTGTTGTGTGTTGTGTTTGCGTGTTGTGCTGCTTTTTTCACGACTGAGCGAGCTGCGCACGAGCTCATCATCAGTTGTCGTCAAAGTTTTGATCCGCTCTCCGTGCTAGTAGTACCAAAATCAAAAATCAATGTTCCACTTCCACGCCAAAGATACTCCGTCCTGTCGCTAATAATTTCCTCGGAAGGACTTTGCAGTTGCGAAAGAAGTTGCCCTTGGTTTGGAAGCTATTGCTAGGGACGCCAATCGAAATAATAATTATTATTAAATAATTATATTATATATATAATAATAAATATTATTGAATAGCAGCTTGATTTTTTTTGGACAACATTTTTTTAGCCTCTTTATAAAAACTGTAAAGCAAGAAGCAAAATTATTGCAAAAAGCGCACCCAATGAAAAATTAATCGCCCACACATACCACAAGGCCAACTGATTGCGGTAGGGGAAAAGAGATTGGAAAATTCCATAGTGAAATTCCATTGAGGAAAGAGCCGACTAAAAAAATAGAAGCCGTACAAATTCATAGCAATTGATTTCGGTAGTGAGTCATCCTGGCACACACACACATATACGAGTACATACACTCACAGCACACACCCACATAGACCGACTGCTATACAATGAGCTGGTGGTTTCATAGCCGGCTCATAGGTTGATACTGTTACATACATTGGTATAGAGGACTTTTTGTATATGTGCGTGTGTGTACATGTGCTTGGGGATGTGTATTTGTATGTCCGCATGCTGACTATGTGCAGGTGAAAAAGGCGCACATATACCTCGATTTGGAAAGCTTCCTGTTTCAACGAACGACACGGCATTTATAAAAATCATACGCACCGTTGTACCAGCAGCACACGGCAATGTCAATATATTCTTATGGGCTGTCAGGAGACAGACGAAGCCCACGTGGGATGGGGCACACCCGGCTTCCGCATACGTATCGTCAATTCTGACAAAAAGCTGTCGCTTGATTGTTGTTCTTGTCGTTTTCGATGTTGTTGCCGCCGCTCTTTACGGTGCTCCTGCTGCTCCTGTTCTGGCTGAGAGCAGGAAAACATGACACCAGTTTATTTGGCCGGAACTGTCATTAGCAGCCTTAATCCACTTTGCAGCCGCTTCCCAGTGAGCGGCAGGCGGTGTAAGATTGGTAAGCCAAACAAATCAAATGACATTGTCATTTTAACTTGTACTCGGAGACGAACGACTGATTGGTCCTAATTGACGGTGCCACGGGGCATCACCCATCGCCGGAGCTGGCACGAGGTATGAAATATGTTCTACTTAATAAATTACACGTATGTACATCTCTGTGGAAAACTCACAGCACGGTTAGATAGCGTCGCTACTGTCACAAAATGCAACATTGGAAGCCAATTTATATACCAGAGTCAACAAAAAAGAGTGAAACACTTTCCGGTATTAAGACTGCATGGTGAAACCTAAAAAAAAATTAAAGAATGCATTTAAATATAGGGTAGTACTTAATCACGGCTTATGCTCTAAATTCCAAATTATTACTAGCAAAACACAAAAAAAACCCATTCACATATTATCGCACGTTACCTTTGTTTGTGAAAATCTTTATATTCTTCTGTCTATCTGTCGTTGTGATCAGAGACATGTTGGCAAATCCATTTCAAGTACATAAAGTCTCGCAGGGCACTCGAGAGGAGATGAAAGCCAATAGTAAGGGTCGAAATACCCCCCGTTGCTCGAGTAACCAGTTTGCCAAGTCTGCGCCCATCCCACTCAAGCCCCTCCATCCGTGCGCTACGCACATGTGCCATATTACAAACAAGTTTGACAGCTAAACTCCAAATGACAATTGCCTGGGCGTAGATAGAGGCGGGAAACACAAGGTACACAACATTAAATTGGCCAATTTGAAAGTGAAGGTAAGCATGGGGGGATGAGGAAATGGGTAGTAGTCACGCCTAGGTGCTTCTCCGGGCGAGTCGGGAGCGAAGCTCGATGGGTTGCGTTATCCGTTATCCCTTATCACGACCAAGGGAAAAAACATTTGAAACTGTCAATCAGCGGCAACGAAACAAGCCAACAAACAGACAACTAATTGGTTGAAATGCAGAACTGAGGACTGCGCACTGAGAGCTCTGAACTGAAAAGTTGGAGCCAGGGCAAAAAAGTTGAAAGAAAACCAAAAATTGGCGCTGCCAAAAAGTTTTACGCTTATTACACCAGAACCGAGCAGAACCGAACCCAAAGAATTGAAAAAACCACCATCAGCATCTAGAGCTGGAGCTGTAAAAAATGGCGTCAGGATTCATTAGCAGGGCACGTCGGGTGGGCAACTTACGAGCAAGTCTACTGCACCGACAGTTGCCTTGGCTAATTTAAATTTCTTTGACGCCAACACCAAGACCATCGCCACAGCCGTCGTCGCTGTCGCCGTCGCCTTATTAGGCATAGCCGAGCTTGACAGCTCCTTAAGCGCCCGAATGATTGACATCAAAAAGGTTTCTTAGCAATTTTCAGGATCGCCAACTGAAGCAGCAAAGGCAAGGCAGATGCTGAGGCAGAAGACAAAAGCAACAGATAATTAAATATATATATACAAATATACTCGTATATAATGGGAATAATTAAAAATGCGCATCATTAACACAATTTTACGCTGATTTCTGCACTTTTGTTTAACTTTCTCGGGATTCTCTTTGCGATGTTTGAGTTTGCATTATTTAAAATTAGATGACTGCGCAATTTGTGGTTTTAAGTAATTTATACCTGACGGCGTGCAAATTTCGGTATGCATACACCGAGTATTGTAAGTCAGGCCCAGCTTAAAGATTATTACACGTAGTATACTGTAAATCTAAAATAATGAACTATAAAATCTACTGTACTATCTTAATTCAGACTACTCTTAGAATAGCTAAGATCTGTTTTGAAAACATACTTCAGTCGGTCGGTGGTTTGTCGTTGAAGTTACTAATCTTATTAATTTTATTTCTTAAGAACTACCAAAGTAATAACATAAAATTCAGGCTAGCTATTCGTATTGAGCTGCGGCAGTGACAGCCTTCATCTTGCCGGTAGAGTATGCAAAATAGAGTATGGAAATGCACCTACCCAAATGGCCGCAATTTTGACTGAAAAGAGTCAACATAAACTTTCGGTGACACCCATTCTCCGTATCGCCGCAGCATTTGTTGCCTTTATAAATAATATTTGCATTCATGGGGCGCTCGCAGAAATACAGATAGCTAATTTTAAATAAACATTAACATTTTCTGCTCTTTCGTCTATATTTGTTGCTGTCGTTCCGCAGGCTTTTGTTTTTATTTTAGTTTTTTTTCCCAGCGAATTAAAAAACTCAGAGTTTTGTTGTAGATAAGCTACTTGAAGATTTACGACGCTGCCGGAGACGAGCTGCTGCTGCTACTGTTGTTGTTCCGTTTTCCGCCGGGCTGTGGAAAATTCACAAAATTCGCAGGCTAAACTCCGAGAGATAGAAAAAAGAGGACAGAGTTGCAGGAGAGCGAAGGAAATTCGAGGGGATATAAAGAACGCACGCCATTTTCAACGATTTGGCGTGACAAATCCCGCACGATTTGGAGCTGTCCGTGGGTCTGGCAGACGCAACTTTGTCGCAGATTTATACGCAATGTCAGTGCAAACGGTTTATCACTTTGGCCTAGGCCTGTTCGTACCTTTCTGATTACTGCCCGCCTGAAGGTTAGCAGAAGCTGCGAAACACGAAAGCGGAAAAAGTTGAGCGCAATGTTATGCCAAAACTCCCGGGCCAAAGGTCGGGGATTTCTTGAAGAAAATTCTCCATAGATTTAGTGCAATTTCATTTACTTTTGTCTTGGCATTTAGTAAGATTTGTAAATCAGGCGAGGACTTTGCCGAAAATGGCTGTCTAAGCTAGATAAAATGTTAAGGGTTCGTATACTACATATACTATCACAATCGGTCTCTTTCTAAAAGTCCTTTTAACGCTTGAAATTCTTACCCAATTTCCGTCTTGCGTTTGGATTTTTTTCTGGCACTAAAAAGTAATAGTCTTCCAAATTATCAATTTGCAGATACTTCTCTATCGAAAGCCCTCTTGATAGCTAACTGGCTTACTCAGTTTAAGGGCACCTCTGCCATTTATCATAAGTTTATATGTGTATTCATATCATATATAAGTACTTTAGTGCTTCATGATAAGCATACTACCACATAAAATATTTAACTGATTACTAATTTATTTGCATTTTTGTTTGGCTCATCTCGTGAGCGGAATGGGAGCGGGAAAACTAAAATGCAATTATTTTAGTTTGATTTTAAAAGGGATTATTAGCTCGAGCGCAACAAAGTAATAAATGTTGGCAGACAGAATAATTTGATGAATTTCATTAGATTTTGACACGAGAAATAATTACATGCAAATTTATTTAAATGCATATTTACCCGCGTAATTGCTGCAAATTTACGTTTCATTTAGTCGTCGTCGTCCGGCAAAAGGGACAAAGCTCTGCCCGCGAGTGACCAAGTGGCAAAATGGCCAAATGGCGGCAATGAAAAAGCAGCAAACAGATTATAACTCCCAGCTGACGTTGTGGGCTATATTATTTAGCCATTGAAAAATTTGAGGCCGTCCGCCGAGCCGTGACCCAAGTGAATTTTAATTTTTCAAAGTTAACCCGCAATGCCTCTCGTTGGCGACCCTTTTGTGCGCCGCTTCAGGGTCTGGAACCGGACCTAAGGTAGACTATGTTTATTAAATCATCGCTGGGATTCGGCAACACTCTATTTCATTGTTTACCTTTCGGACTGCTCGCTGATTGATCCCTTGGGTAGGCAAACGGCGTTTCGGCGGCTGCGGAATTAATTATGCCATTCGCCTATCGAAATGAGTAAAATATGGTATACTCGCCTTGTAGAAATGTATGCAATTGACAGAAGAAGGAGTGGCAGACTACAGTATATATTTTTGAACATTATCAATTTTTAGTCAGGGTGAATAGCGGAATCAACTGGACCATGCCTATTTGTCTGTCTATTTATCTGTCTGTCAGACCACATGACCTCACAAATCTCAGTTTTGGGAAGAGCATGAAACGCATTCAATATTAGGAAATGTACTGCATGGTATCTAGCAGTCGATTTACTCGACCCCTCTCTCTATGTTTGTTTTTTTCTTGTCAATTCAGATTTTGATTTGTGCTCGGCAAAACGGGAAACATCAAATTGTCACGTAATTATATTTGTGTTAATGATGTCTCGTGCCCGCCATGAAAAGTCAATTAATATTTGGGGAAAATGAGCAATTTAGATTGGACATCACCGCCAGAAGTAGAGCCAGATCCAACGCAGTCAGACGGCGTGTTCTTTAATTAAAACGTAGGCCGCAGTCCAGAATCACGCTGTGATTTTTAATTTCATTCAAACTGCAATCATTAAGCGAAAGCTTAATACGGCCATGAATAAAACTGGCCCTTTAAGTATTGGTGATAGACAAAACGAATGCATCAGGTCAAATCAAGTCTAAAAGTCATTAATCACCATTCGAGCAAACATATTTCCCTCGTCCACCGGCTGACCCACCTGTCAGTAGTCAATACAGCTTTAAGGATGAAGATCTCATGAATCCGAGATGTAGTATCACTCATATTATAACTACAATATTGCTTGGTGAACTGCGTTGACTGAAATCACACGTTAGATATGACTACCCCTAACTGCCTATTGCAAGTCAGATAACACCAAATATTTTGCAACATGTATGCAGTATTCCCCGGAAATACAGCCTTATTTTATATTAATTTCAATGTTTGGTTCTCTGGCACTCTGTCCCTCTGCCACTCATTAAACACCTGAACGACCCAGAGGAGGTATCCTGGGCTCAGGTGCTGTGCGCTTGAGAACGTAGGAGATTCGATCTCCTTGACTATAAACGACTGAATCAGTACGAATTACTATTTACAGGTGCAGAATATATTGAATTTCATTGCATGACAACGTCAATTAAAAGCGTGTAAAACTCAATCGCCACTGACGTTTTTAAAATGCAGTCCAGGCATCATGGGAATATTCCGACACACGGAGCTCCCGGTTCCCGAGCGATATCGAACAGGCGGACACTCAAAAGAGCCGCCACTTAATGAGTCGGCAAATGGCTGATAAAAATGCACAGGCGATATGGAAAAGTGAGGAGAAGCCGAAGATAGACGAGAAGGTGGAAGCGGAATGTGCGCCCGCTCCCGCTCATGGACCCCACAAGTGACAGGAAACATTGATAAAAGTGGCAACTGACATTGGGCAATGATTATTCGATTCAACTCAATGAGATTCGATTCGAGTTGGCCGGCTTAATGACCAGTCATTAAATGAATCACGCCAAGGGCTCCTTTCAATGGCTTAATACGAATACAATGACACATTTTGCAGTAGTCGCAGGCAACTTTTTTAATCAAACTTAAATGAAAATTTTAAATACAATCCCCAATTGCACAATAGTAAAAGTAATAAATAAATAGTTTCTTCGCTTTCCAGCACTTATTCATTTGGGCAAAAAGCACATTTACAATTATGACTTTCATTTTGCCGTCAAGTTGCGAGTTGAAAGTAAGACCCACTGCAATTGACTTGGGCCTGTGCTCGGGCCTTTGTTTAAAACCACCGACTGTTTGTATGGCCTCGCTGTTTCCAGACTCCTACAGAGCATACTGCGGGAGTGTCCTCAATGAAAGAGGGCAACACAGGGGCGCAAACGCCTCCCTCCTGGTTTCCAGTTTGTACTTTTGAAGTTTTTAATTCTTTGAATCTTAATGACTTCTCGTAATAAGTTTTCATTTCTCGTAATTTCTTAGGTTAATAGAATCTTTCCAGTTTTCTGCAGAAGCAGCACATCAGTAGCTTTGAATGAAATGACAGTGGGAAGAATTATGTGCAATCGGAGTGTGCTCGAAAATAAGACTTCCCATCCTTCATAACTTCCCGTCATCAACCAGCCTAAGAAAATCACTTCAACGAAGTGAAATATTTTCTAGACTTTGGAGACTTGGAAATGAATTTATTATATTAGTTTGAAAATTTTACCTAATCGTTTCCATGATGGCCCCACAGTAAGCAGTACATTGCTTATTGAAACTTTTGCGCGAAGAAAAAGGGAAAAATAAAAGGAAAACCATTATGATGTAGTTGACACAGTCAGTCAGCAGTCGAGCGCTGCTAGGAGAAAAAACGCAGACGACAATAATGACTGCGACGAGTCCTTGTTAGTTCCCTTCGCGCCTTACAGTCATCGTCCGGCCATTCAAGGGGAAGCTCCAAGAATGCATAAAAGTCGGCTAAATAAAGCGCAGCAGGACCACAGTTGACATTTATGAGAACCACACGCTCCGCAGCCGACTTTAAGGAAAGAAATCCGATTCTGAGCTCCGCTAAATGCTTTGAACTTTGCGGGTGAAGCTGCAGCTAATCATAAATTCAAAAGCAGCAAAAGTGCAGCGCAGTAACAATTAACTTATTAAATGAACTCGCGGCCAAACAAAAGCCGACTAAAAGGACCAAAGTAAGCGGCCATAAGCGGGACTAAGGCAGTGCAAGAGACAGGAAGCCCGCGTACAAATCCCGTACTCAGAAAGAGGCGTCAAGAAGAAGGAACCACACAACACGCTCTCACGTGCTGCGATTCCCGCTACTTGCTACCCACAATTGTTTTCTTCGTCTTCTTTTGCCTCTTGTCCTTGTTCCCTTCTCTTCTAGTGGATTGCTTCTACGCAACGTCCCGTAATTCATTTAACTGCGGCCGGGTACGGCAACTTCAGAGTACTTGCCACTTCCCTAAGCACTAAGCACTGGAGTTGCTTCGTTACCGCGCTCCTCACTTCCCCTAGGCACTCCATTCTGGTGCCTCACCCTGATTGCCAACGACTTTTGCTAATTAGCAAAATTGATTTGAAATTTATGATGCGCAAAATTGCCTGGCTTTTGGCTGTTGACTGTTGGCAGTTGGCTCCGAGTCAACTTTAATTGAAACTTAATGTTTTGCATAGGGTACTTACGCTTAGAGTCACGCTCACAGTCGCAGTCGCAGTCGCAGTCACAGTCACACTCACTCTCACTGTTGCCGTCGGCGTCGCAGTCACAGTTGCATTCCATTCCATTTCGCTCTCTTCTCTATTATTGTATTATTTGCTAGCAGCTGTTTACAGAAATCATTCTCATTGTTGCATATTACATATTTTTTAACACTTCCTCCTCGTTTCTCCCTCTCTGTGCTTGCAGTTGTTGTGACATTTTGGCAACATAAAACGCAATGGCGCCAAAGATGACGCCATTTTCGTTGCACGACAAAATGGCGACGGCGACGAGGACAACGGCGGAAACACGCTGGCTCTGCCGAATGCTACTGCTTTGTGCTTGCATTGGCGCCGCAACAACTAGAGGTAAGAAGAATGCATTATATTTCAACCTATTCAGAATTTACGACCTGAATTGCAAAATATATTTTACCCCGGGAAAGCACCCATAACCAGATATTTAAATCATCAACTTCACTATAATATAATTAGTTTGTTGGAAATCACTTTAAACTAGAGATAATTCCTGATGCAGAATGCACGCATTCGCTGCACAATTCGCTTTCCGAATTCAATACCAAAATTAGAAAAAAGTTTACTCCATGAGATTTTTATTCCAAGAATTTTAAACTTAAATCGTAAGCTTGAACTTGTTTTAACTCTTTTCTGTTTCTCTACAATTTAATATATTTGAGTTGGAGCATAAAAATCCTCTGCAATCTATGGACAGAAAAAGGGCATCCGAAATTCATTTAAGAGAGATATCAAAGTGTTTCCAGGGGCGCTTTGTTCGAAAACTAATTACCTGTCAAAATCATATTGGGCAACAATTGCACACACGCACACACACATAGCGCCAGAAAGTTTTTACAAGTATTATGGCCTGAGAGAATCCATACAAATGGTATTTGTAAATTTTAAAGGATGAAAAAACTGTATAAGCTGGAAAAAAACGCTTGATAGTTTGTGCATTTAATTGGTGCAACAAAATGTCCATTTCCATACGGTTCACTTTTTGCAGTATCTGCTGTAAAGCGAAAAGAACGGTAATCAGAAGAAAACTTTATCGAATGTGACTTTCAGTATTTACTATGTATGGCAAATATATAGTTAAGCTTGCAATACAAAAGACTGGTATACGAATAAATGGTGACAATATTACCATATAGAACTGAAATTTCTGATAAAAGATTCATATATTTACCGGGCAAATTGTAATTATGTATACACTGTTGATTTTAGTTTGACATATACAAAAAATTCGTAAATAGCACATCCTCATAGCTATCATACCACTACCAAAATCTGATGTACCACATAAACTGTAGATTCTCATAGTTTTCGAGCTTTTAATTTAGACTTAAGATTATAGAAGCGAAAGCAACTCATTAAAAGACCCGCTGGAAATAAAAAAGAAGCCGATAATCGCATAATAATATTGAAAGTGATTGAATAGCAAGACGAGGAATCCTTAGTGCCGGCGGACGACCGCGAAAGCCACAAAAAAATGGCGATAAATTTATCAAAAATTGCATTTCACTCACAGAGTCTCCTACGAGTGTCGATGTATCGTAATCATATTGATGCCCGAGCGGCATCGGGGGAAAAATTCAATTGCAATGCAATGAAAGCGGAGCACGTGATTGCCATAGCAGTATGCACATAAATACCAACATACACATGCGCAAGTGTGTGGGTGTGTATGTGTGTGTTTTAGCAATGGGAATAGCTGCCAGAGCAGACGGCAGCCCACAACTCATAGCAATTCCGTTGCCATATTGCGACAATTTTTATTAAAATTTAGAATTTTCAATTTATTTAGCACCCGACGCGAAAGGCAGGCGTAAGGGCAGTGGCCAATCGAGTCTCCTCTCGGCGTCCTGCTTGCTTTTTGATTTGTTGCAGCTGCGTGAAATTGGTCAGCAGAAATGGCAACGGATACCGTACGTGATTTGAATTCGCCGTCACAGCGTTTAGTCGGCCCTTCTCCTCGTCCCTCCGCCTTTCGTTGGACATTGTTTGGGATTCGCAGGAAAAGTGAAAGCCCGCTTAAACGTCAAGCGATGGGGGCTGAGCCCGAGTAAATAGCATCAAGCGAGCTGCATCTTTGCCTGCTGCTGAGCTTAAAGTGAGCAGCACCCGCTGCGAAGGAGCTTTGCCAGCAAAGCAGGCGGCTCCCAGGCGAACTCTCTGCAAACTGCCCTGTCTACACTGAGCGAAAAAGAGTGCTGCTTTGTGCAGTTTCCAGTGCATCCTCGAAAACGTACAACAGATACTCGGATACTCATTTTCTCTGAGTGTTGGCCTGCTGGAATCAATGAAATGAAATCTGCAGTGGCAGTGCCACATGAAACAAGTGAGTGAAAAGCAAATTAGAAATTGCAAAAATTGCTGAGGCATTTGCCGTCGGGTTGCTGCTGCCTTTCCGGCTGTTTGTTGATTGTGTTGTTGTTGTTGCTCTTGTTGCTGCTGCTGCTGTTGCCGCTGGCTGCTGGCTGGCCCCGCTCTGATGACTGTCAACACGCTGATAAGTGTTACGGCCGTCGGATGCCACAACTAGGCGAAGCTCGGAGGAAGCCTCTGTCTGCGTCTGTTTGTGTTTGTGTGCAATGCACTGACCCAGGCAAATGCTAATTTTATTATGACAAATGCGCAGAGTCGGGGCAAAAAGTGCCGCTTTTTTGCACAGGACTCGAGCCAGCCGAGTTAATCGAGCGCTTATCCAATACTCCTTAAATGCTGCTTAGCCCATCTGATGTCTCCCCGTCATGAATCATAGATTGACTGAGCTGACACCGCCTGACAAGTGCAAACTCTGTGAAAAAGAGACCCATTACAAAGCTACCGTCTTACCATACACATATCATACAATTACAGATCCATCTTCGAAGAATCTTTAGCATATGTTAACTAACTGCATAAACAGACGCCTAATTAATAAAGACTGCATGTGCAGAGCGATGGCGAACTGCAAAGCTAAAGTAGAAATTTAGTTGACAATACAATAACCCTCGCAAGAAAGCTGCGGCTGCTGCAGCAGCTGCAAATTGTTGCTGAGGAATCAGAGTATCGCAGTCGAGATCGCAGATAGCTCGTTCGCTCTGCACCAGCGCACTGAACAACCACAAGTGTCATCTGCAATCTAAATAACCAATTTGTCTGCACATAACTCCAGCCTTAACCGGATCTCGGCGACGCGACTCCTGTCTACTTGGGGTATGCAACCCGTTGGTAGCCGTTGCTGCGGCTTAATAATAATTTGTATAATTTATTCGTGGAACTCCATCGGACTGTTCAAGAATTCGCGCTGCGATAGCCGCATGGTCTTTGGTTACAAGAATACCTACCTACTTCCCTTCTCCCTCTGCCTTCTGCAACAGATACTCGTATAAATAATTAACACGTGCATACTTGTAGCTGGCAATGCAGCCTGTTGCTGCTTTGCTGTTGCTGCTTCTGGTTTTTACACTGCTTTGTTGACTTTTGGAATGTAAAGAAATTGGAGTCATGTGTTGCCTCTGAGCTCAGCTGACTTGGCTTAATAGGCGATTGCGCTAAGTACTCCTCCTCTCCTCCATGTATGAAGGGAACTGAGTTATTCTCACACTAGACTCAGGGTCTCTGCATTGCCGGCCACCTAATTGTTAATTTATAGTTTGGCGATGTCTGGAAGCATATGTTAATGGCCTTAGCTGCCGACAAAGTTTTTATTGCTCTTGCAACCTACGAGGAGCGTCGAGCGTCGAGCGTTGACTTAACCAACTCCGTAAAGAGACAGCCGCTTTCTCGAGCGCTGATTTATAGCCGAATCCAGTCCAACTGAAGTCCATCTGTCCATTGCGAGAGCCACTTAAACAGCTTTAATGTTTGGTGTTTATTTTACTGCCGAAGTCGGTGAATTTGGTGATTTTATTTTCGTGAAATTAATCTTGTACAAAAGTTTGTGGCACGCTCATTATAAGTACAGCTTTTCCTGGAATGCCACAGGAATAACAACAAGCAGCCGCCTGCTGCTCTGATTTTGCCCTATCTCCCCTGCTGCTGCCACTTCCCATGCTCCATGTGCTGCTCCTTATCACAGTTCCGCCTGCTCGTGCTGCGTTTGCTGCTGCTGCCAGTTCGAACAAATTTAATTCATTGTTAGCTATTCATTTGCCATGTTCCGCGACTTTGCTGGTACCCCTCGTCCCGCTGAGTGCACATTTGTTCCTATTGTTATTATCGGAGTTCCATGCGGTGAGCTGAAGACAATGGCCGTGCCCTCGGGCCCCCGCCCGCTGCCGCCTGCCTCTTGCCCACGTCCTCGGCTCCACTCGCTGCTTGAGTGTTGCTTCTTTCGTCCTACTGGAAACATTTCAACCGCGGCTGGGCGCCTCGGCTGGCATGCATCAAACTTACAGCCACATACCCACACACCCGCGCATACACCCATACACACGCGCAGCCCAGTTTAAAATTTAAAGACATTCGTTTGTGCGGAACTGCTGCTGCTCGTGTAATTGTTATTATTCTTGTGGCATTGCTGCAAGCTTAATTGAAAATATTGTAAGTACATCGCAGCCTTTGTGTGTGAGGGTGTTCGTATGTGTTTAGCAATAGCCGGCAGCGAACTGCTGCGCCGCTCCGCAATGAAATTAATTAAAGCCCCACGGGCAGCACACACACTATTCCTTAATGTGGACTAACTTTACTTATTCGAGTGTAGGATAACTTTTCGCGCCTTATTGCCACCGGCTATTGGCGTTGGCTGGCGATTCAACTAACCGAACCTTCCCAGAAAAGGAAAGGGAAGCAGACAGCACCACGCTGCTCATGCAGCTCGAGCAGCTCCCAATAGAGCAGTTCGCCAAACAGAGCCGTTACGTGCTAACTGAGCTAACCTAACAGACGTTGACAAATGCTGGTGAATGGAATATGAATATATCTTGGCGGCCGCCCAACACTGCTGTTAAAACGTCAGTTCTACTAGAATATTAGGAAGTATCTACGCAATTCATTACAGAGTAGCTTGATTAATATACTTGGCGGCAAGCTGGCAAACTGGCATATAGCATGCCATATTCGTTTGCCAAGAGCGGAAAGCAGAAAGCAGAACGTAGAAAGCATAAAGTAAACCGTAAAGCACTAAGCAGGTCAGGGTGCAGGGCTCACCTCCAATGATAATAATGCTTCCCAAATAGGTCAGCGTCAAATGAAGTAACCGAGCGCAGAGCCAGTCCACTCAAAACACATATGAACCGGACTGGAACGGGGTGGCCGGTGCCAGCTGGTTACCGTCTTGCTCGCCGAGCTGAGGTGAGGCTAAACTCCAGACAACAAGCGACAGGCGACAGACTGCAGACAACAGACTACTACGGACTCGGCACGACTTCACTTTGAAAGGCTTTCGGCAGGCAGGAGCAGCTTTCATTATAATTTCGAGCAACATTGTCTCAGCGCGTGTTCCTGTTGCTGTCCATGTCCGTGTTCGTGTCCTTTTATGAGTCACTTTGCTCGTAGTTGTTGTAGTTGTGTGTCTACTATATGCAATTAAATTAAATATTAAACTTAATTACTCGAACGAACTAACGCGTCGTACAACACGCAGCAGTTGAGTCCTGGGATCGTCGAGTCATCGGCAGAGGAGCCTCCACCACGTCCATGTCTCCTTGGGCCTGTCAAATATGACAACGCTCAATAATGCAACATGATTGTAGGGAAGTAATGAAAGTCAATTGTTGCGAGCAAAAGCCCCGGCAAAGAAGGACACTGTCACGTGCTGTTTTCTCCCGGCTTCCCTGGTACATGGCCCTGGCCCTGGTACACGGCTACAGCTGTGGGGTTACCACCCCGCCACCCCGCAGCCCGTTGTACTGCTTCTCTACTCCTGGACGCTGGATCTGCCTCTAACCGTAATGACAATGTTGCTTACGTTCTGCTGCTGCCGCCTGCTAATTGAATTTAATGTAGTTTAATTGAGACGAACGTGATTCTAACTAAAAGCGCTTTATGTTTAATTTAGCAGCAACGTCAACAGGCAGAGCAGTCGACTAGACTAGCAGTAGTAGAGGAAGGATGAGAGGGAGAATGCTACTACTTAGTTGACGTGATGAAGGCTGATGGCTTGAAACTGCTCAGATTCAAACTAATTGCTGCCAACTTAGAGGCAATCGGCAGCTAAATGCACAACAAAAACATTTAAATATTTAATGTCTTCCAGCAGCTGTCAGCAATTTCTTTTGAGTTTATCTTCGCATGAATTATGCATGCCAATGAAGTGCCAGAAATATGCTCCAAATTCGGCTGCAAAAGCACTTGCAACTACAACTTCGTCGCCTGCTGTGTATGAGTAATTGTTGCAGTTTCGGAATCTCACGATTTCAAGGACAAGCTCAATATTAAAAGCTGTTCGAGCGTAACGCAGCGCGAAATTCAAACGCAGCTGGCGCATCGCATGCCAAAGTCTAGTTATACGAGCAATAGGATGAGCCGAAAGGGGCAGGGACTATGCAAAGGGATCTGCGACAACGACAGCTGTTGGAATTAGCATACAGTTCAGTTTTTTAGCAGCCTCAGAACTGCCAGAGGAGCAGGCGAACTCAACTGAACTGTCATCTCGCAAAGGAATATCAAAAAAATAGTCGAGCTGCATAATAAATTGAATTTCTTGGGACTGCGACTGGTCATTTGACGCGTCTAATGCCGACTGGCTGAAACATACTATTGCAAGTAAATACAGGGTGCTCTTTCTTCTCTCCATAATCCCCGAAGCAGCACACGTACGCAGAGCCGCGTCAGAGAGCAGCATTTTAGCACAGCCAAATGAAATTACATCCTAGTGTCAGGGGAGGAGCGCCAAACTTGGACGGCAGCTCAAAAATACAAATATGATATTTGCAACATGCAGCACGCCAGAGAGCAAAGAGAACTTGCAACTTACCGGAATTCCATGGCAAAGCGAAATGAAAACTGACATTTCAATTCCATTTTCCATCCCCTCCCGGGCAGCTCTGACTCCGAGTCTTTTTAGACTAATCGAATCAGAACTCAAGTTTGGCTATTAATACCGTGAAAACTACGTTAGAAATTGTTTACTTGTTCAGAGAACAGCTTTTTTTTTGCAGCTTTTCAAAAAAGTTGCACCAACTTCAAAGCTGGCACTGCTTAAAATTATGTCTTTCTTTGTTTCACATGTACTATACACGAGCTGCAACTCTATACTCTGAACTCTTCGCTCTGAAGAAACAGTCTAAATTTTGAATATAATGTTTAAACTTTTAATTGCAAATTAAGCAGCGCTACGCAACTACGTAATTCCGTAACGCTGCTACGTAAAACAGCAAATGCAGCAAGCGGAACTGCTTTCCCGAAATAAAGTAAAGCTTCGGGCACCAGCGGAAACGGCGAAGCGCTAATAAAACTTCAGTATATTCACCCTGCCACTCCTACCCCACCCCACCCCTACAATTACGCCATCTCTGCCTCATCCCATCTGCGTATTGCTGTGTGTGCTTGTGCTCTTTGGCCAGAAAATCAAACATTGTTTCAATTTATCAAATTAAAATTTAAATTGCCAACGATGCGGCAACATGCCACTCAACAACTACCCATCCTGACAGGCCTCCATCCCCAGCCCCCGTGCAGCGCCAAATTTTCGTGAAATTTGCTCAACGAAGCAAACTTAATGGCGCGTGGCCTCTTTATTACGCCCATATAAAACCAGAGAGCAGCGCTGTCCAATAAATATTTAATTATAAAGCGAAAAAGAAAACGTTAATTACTATTTGTCATTTGCCTAATAAGTGGCGCCTGGCGGCTGGCACAATGCTGCCCAAAAGTCTATGCTCTGGCATTTATGACTACATTTAGCATAGCATAATGTGCTTTAATGCTACAAATTGAAACTACACTCATGGATGTGTATTTTGACAGAGCCAGAGAGCCGGGGTATAGGGTAGTCGTTGATACATAGTGTCGGTCGTCCAAAACTATTTGCGGACATGCCCTGCGGTCACCCCGTGGTGGGGACACGATGCGCCTATCGCCTGTTGGGCTCTGCATAAGTTTGCGGTCGCTCCTTTCATTTCATTTTCATTTTGCATAAGCTCTAAAGTACACATCATATATTATTAAAATCGCAAAACGGTCGATTTCGCCTCAACGGCAGCCGTGCAAATGCCCCAGCTCGCCCTATCCCGGTTCTTCTACTGCTTCCGCTCCTCCTCCTGATCCTTACGCTCCACCCCGCCAGCGAACGAGTAATGGGCTCGACAATTGGGTTTCGTGCATGTTTAAACATTTGCATTAAGATTTTATGTGTGTTTGCACATTGGAGCGATGTAATGAGTCGGTTTAAGGGCTTCGTCGATTTACGCCACCTGTTCTACCTGTCCGCCAGGCCTGTATAATGTCTACCAGTCGATGTCTACTCTGATTTTTTCACCAGTAGATGATATTGTCACAATCAGAATTCATAAATCGAATTCCTCGCGCACCTCAGAATTTCTTTGAGCCGACGCTGTCAGTGGGACAAGGAAGGCTTTAATAGCCTGGACAAGTGCGCATACATTAACCGGATTATTACATTTTATGACCCTTAGATTTCGGAAATTTTCCACAATAAATTGCCTTACATGGCTAGGGCACGCCTTCGGACCATAAAGCATTGACTTTGGGTTACATGCTACCATGTTCCATGTTCCAAAAAAAAAAATTGTACAGTCACTGATGTAAATTTATGCCTAGCTCGGCGAGCTCTAATTTCTATATGGGCGTTTACAATGTTTTCGCCAGATTTGCATTCTACAACAACAGCGGCAACAACAACAATTGCTACTGCAATAGGGGGAGGAGGACAATTGGGAGAACGCAAAAAAAAACATACACAATTCATTTTGAGAATGAATTTGTTCCGCTGTAACGGCCATAAATGCATTTAAATTTATTGGAGTGCGCGATGGCAGCATCATCAGAGAGAGAGAGAGAGAAGTGTAAGGAGCAACAAGAAAAAACATGCTCAGCCATTGAATGACAATAAATTATCAAATTTATTTTGACAGCGCGAAAATCCCGCTACGAGAGAAGTAAAAAACGAACAAAAAGAGCCCAAAAACGTCAGACGCAATTCAAAAACGAGGAAAATATATTCAGGAGGGGTATTTCTGACAGGAAGTTTCAGTTCAGTGGTTTGTTCCAGCGGCCGGTTTCGAATGGTATGGATGTACATACGTATATCAATCCTGAAATGCCCAGCTAGGTCCGCGGTCATTGGTTGTAACAATATTAATTTCTACTCTTAATCGAATTGCTCCTAAAGTGTGCCCAAATTGATTTTTATTGCAGATATTCCATCATTATCAGTTTTCGATGACGAAGATATTGTCTACTTTTGCCCGGAGGAGGGTGTGTTCGCCGATGACTACGACTGCCGCTTATTCTATCGTTGCGAGAAGCGTTCTGAGCACTACATTCAACCGTACAAATTTTCCTGCGAGGACAACACTGTCTTCTCCCGTGCCCTTCAATTATGCCTACCACCCATGCTGGCTGGGCGAGGAGAGTGTACAGAGGCATCACTCAATGGACTTGTCAATGACCAAACGGGTGATAATCCATTTACCCTTACGCCAGCCGCCTATCGGTTACACACCTATGCGACGGCGAATCAGTTGCCCGCAAATTATGGACTGACAGGCCTCACTGGTGTTTCCGTCATTTCCTTTACGACCTCATCATCTTTACGCTCAGCCGGAGATGAGAACGTTGTGTGCCAGGGTGAAGGATTTATGAGTGACCCCGCCGACTGCACTATCTTCTTTCGCTGCATCTCCAATGGCAGAGGCTATAACCGCATCGGCTTTCGTTGCTCCAATGGCACTGCTTGGGATGAATCGCTGCAGTCCTGCAACCATATGCTTAACGTACGTGCTAATGGGGGATGCCGTCAACTATCTGATCCCTTAAATGATGGGTACACTGTAGATCAAACATCGACACAATCATCGCAGTCAAGCTCTCAAAATACCACTTCTTCGTCCTCATCTAGCAGCCAACAAAGCTCCTCTTCTTCGACATCGAACTCTTCTACTAGCTCCAGTTCAACTCAGGAGTCATCCACATCGAGCAGTAACCAACAGTCTTCAACTAGCTCCAGCAGTAATCAGTCTGCGAGCAGCACTGAAGGATCGAACAGCAGCAGTCAGCAGTCCACATCGAACATCGGCAATCAGTCCGCAAGCAGCACTGAAGGATCCACCAGTGGCAATCAACAGTCTTCGTCAAGCTCTAGCAATCAGTCCTCAAGCAGTACGGAAGCAAACAGCAGCAACCAGCAGTCGAATTCGAACTCTGCAAATCAAACTGAAAGCGGCAGCAGTAATCAAAACTCAAGTAGTCAGAATCAGAGTCATGGGTCTGGTAGCAACCAATCTTCCAGTAGTAACCAGGGATCTGCTAGCAACAACCAAAACGCGGCTAGCAGTCAATCTTCCAATTCTTCTAATAACTCGATTAATCAAAATACCAATAAGCCTGATCCAAGCCAATGCGATGATCAGAACACCTATATACCAGATAAAAACGACTGCATTAAATTTTATAGATGTCGATTCAATGATGATGGAAAATTAGAGACCGTGCCTTTCACATGTGGTCCTGGGACAGTATGGAGTCAACAGGAAAAAGTATGTGTCCTCCCAACCGAGGATCAAAAAACTCAATGTAATATTCAAAGCTCCCACCAGCAACAGAACGGGAACTCCGCAAGTTCCAACGGCAATAATAACAGTAATCAGTCAACTTCGTCTTCGCAAAACAGTGGGCAATCAGGCAGCCAGCAAGAATCGTCCACTTCAAGCAACAATCAATCAAGTAGTCAACACGAATCATCTACTTCTAGCAATAGTCAATCTTCTAGCAGTCAACAAAGCTCATCGTCGTCAAGCTCAAGCAATCAGTCTTCCAATCAAGCTTCCTCATCTTCAAGCTCGAATAATCAATCTTCTAACGCTCTAGGAGGTCAGAATACAACAAGTTCCTCAACAACATCCAAGCCATCAAATCCGAATGGAAAATGTGAACATACGGAAACGTATTTGCCTGACAAAAAGGACTGCGCTCGATTTTATCGCTGTGTAGACAATGGTAAAGGCGGATTCTATACAACCGCTTTTGATTGCGCGCCAGGCACAGTTTGGGACTCTGACTCAAAGGGCTGTAATCATCCAACAGATGTCCAGAAAGAACAATGCAAAGCAATGGCTGGCGGAACTAGTTCATCTAATCAGGGAACATCATCAAATCAGGAATCTTCTTCACATCAAACTTCCTCGTCTAATCAAGGATCGTCATCTAACCAAAGCTCATCTTCAAATCAAGGATCTTCCTCCTCCAATCAAGGATCATCTTCTAATCAAGGGGCGTCTGGATCCTCATCTAATCAGAGTTCATCTTCACACCAAGAATCTTCTTCTAGTCAAGAATCATCATCAAATCAAGGATCTTCTTCTAATCAAGGATCATCTTCGAACCAAGGATCATCATCCAATCATAGTTCATCGTCAAACCAAGGATCGTCCTCCAATCAAAGTTCATCTTCAAATCAAGGATCGTCATCTAGCCAAAGTTCATCATCAAATCAAGGATCATCTTCATCCACGAATCAAGGCTCATCTTCTAATCAAGGGTCATCTTCTAATCAGGGCTCATCCTCCTCCTCAAATCAGGGACCGTCTTCTAACCAAGAATCATCATCAAATCAGAGTTCATCGTCAAGTCAAGAATCGTCGTCCAATCACGGTTCATCTTCAAATCAAGGATCGTCATCTAATCAAACTTCGTCTTCAAATCAAGGATCATCCGCAAATCAAGGGTCTAATCAAGGGCCGTCTGCTAATGAGGGATCATCCTCCTCCTCAAATCAAGGCTCATCGTCAAACCAAGGATCGTCTTCCAATCAAAGTTCATCTTCAAATCAAGGATCGTCATCTAACCAAAGTTCATCATCAAATCAAGGTTCATCTTCATCCACGAATCAAGGCTCATCATCTAATCAAGGATCTTCTGCAAACCAAGGCTCGTCATCTAATCAAGGTTCATCATCTAATCAAGAATCTTCTGCAAACCAAAGCTCGTCATCTAATCAAGGTTCATCATCTAATCAAGGATCTTCTGCAAACCAAGGCTCGTCATCTAATCAAAGTTCATCTTCAAATCAAGAATCTTCCAATGAAGGATCATCCTCAAATCAAGGATCGCCTTCTAATCAAGGATCGTCCTCAAATCAAGAATCATCCTCAAATCAAGGATCGTCTTCTAATCAAGGATCATCCTCAAATCAAGGATCATCCTCAAACCAAGGATCATCTTCAAATCAAGGATCAACCACAAATCAAGGATCTAATCAAGGGCCGTCTACTAGCCAAACTACGGTCACTCCTAATAATCAGCAAGCGACAACCGAAAGCCCTTCGTCTATTGAGAACTCCCAGTCATCAAATACGACAACTCCAAAACCTTTTAAGCCAGCGGAAAAGTGCGAAAGTGAAGAGACTTTTTTGGCTGACAATGACAATTGCTCTAAATTCTATCGTTGTGTTGATAATGGCAGAGGAGGGTTTATGAAGGTGTCATTTAACTGCCCACCAAATACAATTTGGCATCCCGAAGCCAACAGTTGTGATCACCCGGCACAATTGGACTTGCAGAAATTAAAATGCAAGCAACAACAACAACCCTCTTCCACCACTACCAACAACAACCCAACATCGACTACACAATCTTCTACAACAAAGCCCTCAACCAGTAGACCAATTGAGGAAACAACTTCTTCAAGCTCAGAGGGTAGCAATGTGTCGACTTCAACTATATCTACTCCATCCAGCATGACCACGCCAACGAAGCCATCTGGCAGATGCACTGTAAATGGACAGTTTTTGGGTGATGCTAATGACTGTTCTAAGTTCCATCGCTGCGTGGATAACGACAGAGGAGGTTTCAATACGGTTGTTTTCTCTTGCGGCCCAGGGACCGTATGGGACCCCCAACTGTTGGCCTGTAATCATGCATGGGCCGTAAAAGATCGTAACTGCAATAATGTTGCAACCCAACGGCCAACGGAGACCGGATCAAGTGCGGTAACTGCTACAACATCAGTTACAAGCCCTTCTCGGCCAAGCTCACACCCCTCAACACTTTTAAGTACTACAACACAAGCACCGATTACTCAAAACACGACCACGAGGAAACCTTCCTCCGGAACTTCCACTAACAGTCCGGCTCGACCTGGAGTAAAGTGTAAAACAGAAGGTTTCATTGCCGAACCCAACGACTGTGCAAAGTTCTATCGATGCATAAGCAATGGAAAAGGTGGCTTCGATCAAATTTCTTTCCATTGCGCTATCGGAACAGTTTGGGATCAGGAGCTGCAAACCTGTAATCATGACTTGAATATGTGCAATCCCACTGTACCATCAGAAAGCGAAACCGCCACTACAGAGTCCGATAAAGGCCCTTGCGAAAACTCTACTTCAACGACAACACCTGGCAGCACTACTCCACCTACAACAATGGCCTCCACAACCACAAATAGTCCTTCACAGCCTGGCAAGGATTCTACAACCGAAGCTCTTCCACAAACAACAGTTTGGACTACGACTGTCAGGACGACAACTTCTGAATATCAACCAACAACCACATTGTCCACATCGACTCTTCCATCTACAGGTGAAACAAACCCTCCGACAACTACAACGCCTGTACCAACTACTTCAACTCCAGTGCCAAACTTACCTCCGGGCACCGAATGCAAAGGCGATGGATTTATGGCAGACCCCAGCAATTGTCGCAAGTTTTACCGTTGTCAGAAGTCAGGTGATTCTTACTCAAAACATGAGTTTATGTGTCCCAAAAATACGGGTTGGAACCAAGAAATTCAGACTTGTGATCATGCAGAGAATGTTTCAAATTGCTCAGGACAAACAGAAACTCCATTAACGACAGAACAAACGGAATCCTCCACGACACCTACGACAACTTCTTTTGAAGATTCAACGCAATCTATAACAACTGAAGGTGCCCCACTTCCAACAAGGCCGCCAGGGAGCTCCAGCACAACCATAGTATCGACCTCAACGAATCCGACTACTACTGAGAATCCGACAACTATACCCACCACAACACAATATCCGACGAAACCAGCACATATCCCAACGAAACCCACCACAACGGAAAACCCAACAACATCCACTGCCTATCCAGAAAAACCCACAACTGAAGACTCAACGTTTAAGCCCGCAACAACCGAATACCCGATTAAGCCAACAAACAGCCCTACGAAACCCACAACAACCGAAAGCCCAGTAAAGCCCACAACAGCGAAGAACCCCGAGCAGGCTTTTACTACCGAATACCCAACCAAACCAACAGATACACCAACTGAACCAACCACAAGTTTCACTACATCTTACCCAGGATACCAGCCTACAACCACGACTGAACTCAATCCTGTTACCACACTCAAACCAGGAGGAAACTTCAAGTGTACAGCTGAGGGCTTCCACGCAGACCCACAGGATTGCAGAACCTACTACCGCTGCACCAAGAATAAAGAAAGTTTCCAGGTGTACGCATTCCGGTGTCCCAAAGGCACAGTGTGGGATACATCACTAGAAACATGCAATTATGCAGATCAGGTGTCCGGCAACTGTTCATCTGGTAGTAACTCAGAATCGACATCTACGCCAGGTGCAGAAACAACTTCTCAGTCAACGGATCAGCCGACAAGCACCATGGAGCCAGCAACAACAATCACGCCAGAAGTAACGACAACAGGAAAGCCAGGAACTACAACTGAAAGACCAGGAACAACAACCAGAAGACCAGAAACTACAACCACGGGATCAGTGGAAACAACAACAGCAGGAAGGCCGGGAACTACAACAGATAACCCTGGAACAACAACAACTGGAAGACCAGAAACAACCACCACAGTTTTAGTAGAGACTACAACTATTCGTCCAGTCGAAACTACAATTCAACCCGCAATGCCTCTACCGCACCCCAACAACTCTAGTGCTCCATGTCCCGAAACTAGCGAAGATCAAAGTCTATTTGTTTGCCCGTCAGGCTTCCGTCGGCATCCAAAACGATGTGGTACCTTCTACCAGTGCAATGAGAACTCAAATGATAAATCGAATCTAAATATCGTGATGTTCCAATGCCCCAACGGGACTGTCTTCAAGGAGTCCGCTTGTCGCTGCGTTAATCCCGATCCCAACGACAGTTGCAGTCAGAATAGTGTGACACGCACGAAGCTACTTGATAAAGAGGACCCACTGAACCTGGCAAGTTTTTATTGAATTTTCATTATGCATATATCAAGTAGCTAACATAAGAAATTTCTATTTAGCTCCAAATAAAATCAACACTACCGCTTTGCCCTGATATGGGTCACTTCGCGCTAAACCACGCTGAATGCAGCCAAGTGTTCGTCAAGTGCGGATTCTCCCAACAGACTGGTCGCATCGATGGCCAAATATACCGCTGCCCCCAAGGCTACACATACTGGAGTGTGAGTCGGCGATGCGAGCCTTCTAGAAAGCTGATCAGCTGCGCTGCGACCACGTACAATGTCAGCGACAACGTGCCGCTCGAGTGGATCAATATTGGCCTCAGTAGTCGCAGTTTGCGTATCTAATAGATACGCACCGATAGTGTTAGTTTAATATTCACAAAGGCGCTGTTATTGTTTGCTACGCAAGCGCCCTTTTCGAGGTGTCAAGTGATCGGAAGGCTGAACTGCAGATGATGGAAGATGATAGAAGCAGTATCTATCACTGTCCACCCCTGATTAATCATCAGTACAAAGAATATCTGATAATACTCCCCTGTATTCCTGATTAGTCATTAGTGCCTTCGATAGCGTACACCTCCACTTGCACAGCTTGCACAGCAAACGACCAGCCAGAAGACTAGTTTAGATTATAGTGCAATTAGATTAAGCTTCAAAAGGGTAAAAGTTGATTCCTGGTGTCGGTTAATTAAGCCATTCAAGCATTAGTTCAGGGACTAGGACTTAAGTGTCGCCCGAAAGCAGAAGGTTCGGAGGAAATTCGTGTCGGACATTCAAACGGTTTTCGGGAGAATTCCCTGAAAATAATGGAATAAAAACAATTATTTAGGGATTTCCTAAAACAATGGGCAAGGCAAAGCCTCATACTATATACTACAAACTACATACACATCACGCTGAAGTTGTTATTTTCACACAATAATTGTATTATGTATGTTTAAAGTTTACACAAACGTAACGTTTTAAACGCCATATTAAACTTAACCTATACCTAAAGTTTATAATAAATTAAAACATATACAAAGGTTTAAATGAGCTGCAACTTAATATGACTAAGGGGATTTCTTCCCTCTCTGTTCGTTCTTTCGAAACTGCAAAATCTGAGGCTAGTCATTTCCTCTTTTTCGCCACTGGCGGCGCCGCTGGATTGTCGCCCTTGTAGAACTCTTTCAACAACGCCATGGCTTCCTCGGCACGCACACCACCTGTAATGTTGATACGCTGACCCACTACGGCAGCCACATCCACCACGGTCTTTCCGCCGAACCGATCGTTCTCGCAGCCGTAGATGATCTCCTTGACTGCCAGAGTGTGCAGTGCCGCCGAACACATGATGCAGGGCTCCACGGTGACGACCACGCTGATTTCGCTAAATACCTGGCGTGCCGGTAAACGCTTCTCGCGGCAGTAGGCCAAGGTGGCGTCGATGCATATGAACTCCGCGTGACGTGTTGCATTGCGATGGACGTTCACTTCGTTCCCGCCACGTGCGATGACCTTGTCGCCGTGCACAAACACACAACCAACGGGCACCTCGCCAGCGTCACGTGCCCGGCGCGCTTCTACTAAAGCTTCCTCCATAAAAGCCGCCATTTCGCATGGAAAAATCTTCTGATTATTCACTGACAAACAAAAACAGATCAGGCAATGACGCCACGACACAAGCAGGCAAAAATAACAAGCAGAAATCAGCTGTTCATTGCTAAACGAGTTGTCAACACTGGTTACGCACAGGGTGACACAACATTTTAAATATTTTTCATTTAATGTGGCAACACTCACTAGCTACTAGCAACATTGTGTGTCACACTATACAAGCCATTAAATGGGAATACGAAACGTTTTTTTTTTTTTATTTGTTCTTAGACCTATGCACTTAATTATATAATTATTCAGTTGTCTTTGTTATCTGGATTGGTTTCTTATATTAAATTCAGCCCTCGTTTCGCATAAACTTGATTATACTGTGTTGCTCCAGAAAAGTTTGAGCCTTCTCAGCCCAATTAGTGTTGTTAAGCGCGCGCGGACTGGGATGGGGTAAACGGAGGACGAGCACTGATTCACCACAGTAGGCCGACCGCTTCAACGCAGTGTGAACATAATCCCCCACAGCTATGATGATCTGCGGCTCCACAAGATTGAGCTGCTTGTCCAACGAGTGCAGACACAAATCACGAATGCGTTGCTTGTAAGGGCCCTTCAGTTCGCTTGGAGTAATGTTGTGTCCAGCCTCGTCAAAGAAAGCAAGAGGGCAGAAATTGTAGACAAAACATTGTTCAAAGAATGTATCAAGACTTCCGCCGGCAAGGCGTTCAAACAGTTCCCAAAGACGCACACCGCTTGGCTCTTCGATTCTGCACTGTAATCCTTGAACAGAGCGTTTGGAATGGACCACGGGTGGCTGCTGCACCGCGCCAGTGAGTTGCATCATATCACGAACGGAGCGAACGTTGCCAAAGGGCACCTTTAAGCACCAAAATATGATTGGATTTATAAAATTAATGAATACGTTTGCAATGTGCTTTAGCCTACGCCTGTCTGTCCCATTCCATTTGGTCCAGGGTTCATGCCTACGAACATGACTCTCCTGCGTCCACGCAGGTAACGCCGTAAGTAGGCGCAGTGCAGCTCCGAGGCATATTCAACGGGATTGTAGGTACAGAAAATGCTCGCGGGTTGCTCCAGCGCTCTCAGTTCCACATTCAGTTGGCATTCATTGGCGTAGAATTGCATCCAGAAGGGCTCGGAGAACATGTTCGAAACTGACGCTCCCGGGAGCTCTGTGACCTTTGGCGTTTTTGTGTCGCTCGATGTAGGTGCTCTCTGCTGCAGCTTGCGCTTGAGCATAATGCGACCAGTAATAGTTAAATAATTCAGTGGTCAATCAACGACGTATATGTTTTATTTCAACTAAAATTAATCCGGCGTTTATTTATGTGGTAAATGCTTTTCAGTTCAAATGGCAATCAGCTGATTATTCCAAAGTTTCCAATTAATTCCTGTGCTTTACAGCTTCGCTACAAAAATGTTCAATATAAGTACTGTTAACCAACAGGAATAACAGTGTACTGTTAACCAACAGCGCACAGTTAAAACAGGGAGGGGAATTTAGTTTATTTTTATATTGAACTTATGTTACTATATGTACGTTTTCTAAAAAAGGTATGATGACAAGTATAAATATTTTCTTTAAATTGCACTTTTCCAATCCATTACGATAGTGGTGATATATGATATGGCAGGGGTCTTTATTTGTATTCAAATTTATTAGCCAATTTTATTAAACAATTAAAAATAGCGAGCTATATTTATACTAATATTCCAGAGCGTTCAATCGTTATAGTTTAAATTGTGCTGAATTAGGGTTTCCAACACTGGTCTACTGAAGTCAATCGGTTCACCACTGATGGAGTTATTTAGCATTAACATACCGACATAAAAGATGGCGCACTCTAGATGTATAGATATATATATATATACATACATACACATATATACATATATTTATATACAAACCGCCATCAGCTAATTGAATTAGCAGCCATTTAAAATGTTTGAAAATGTGTCGCGAGTTCCACAGCACGGACAATGACGCATTGTCGGGTTCTCCAACACTGGCAGCTTGCGACAGCTGTTCACCCTGTTTTGTCATTTGTTGTTGTATTTTTTGCTACACATAAACTTAAAATAAAAGAAAATATAAAAATAGTCAAAGAAAACGTTACCTGTTTATTGTTTGTTATTGAGTTTAACCCAGATTCGGAGCATATTATGCACTGCAGTGGTCTAACAACTCTTTTCTGTTTTACATTTCCATCACACATTCAAAATTGATTAGGAAAAAAGAAAGTGCTCGGGCTCCAGCAGAGCAAAAACTGAAAGGCCTTGGAAACCAAACGCAAACCCAATTAAAATTGCACTCAAGAGAGAAGTATCTGCATTTGGCAATGAAATTGACACTGGCCACTGGCAATGAACTCCAGACTTGAAGGCACACACCAGCTGCAGCGGCGCTCCAGCCCTATGGCCAACGAACGGAAGCAAAGTAGCCCCAAGATGGAGATCACGAAACTCAACCATGAGCTCATCGAGGAGTGTAAGCGCAGCCAGGAGGACTCGATTCTGTCGCGCCATTTGCGCCACGAGCTCGAAAAGTACGTACAAACACAGACCACAGATCACAGATAACAGGTACATTGCCGAAACCCAAACGTGTCCCGAGCAGCTTGATAACAGACGACACCGGAGGCCAGTTACCCCATAGTCAATGCTCCACTGTTATTATTGTGTCTGACGTTATCAGCAGAGACTTGACTAATCCTAATCACACTTCCTACTTGCCATTTTGTAGACATCCACGTGAGTCACGTCGCGAAGTGGTTAGAAAGCAACGCAATGGCTGTGCGCCACTTTTCATTGCCTGCAAACGTGGCGCAGTTGTAATTGCCGAGTATCTGATAACCATTTGTGAGGCTGATATTGAGCAGCGCGGACACTTCGAGGTGCCCGAGGACAACAGCTTTCACTATGTGTCTCCGCTTTGGGCTGCCGTTGTCTCCGGCAAGCTGTCCATGGTCAAGTATCTGGTTCGGATCGGCTGTGACATAAATGCCACATCGGATTCGGGATCAACGCCCGTACGAAGTGCTTGTTACATGACTCACACAGATATTGGTAAGGGACTTGCCTATATTATGCTGCATTTCACATTATGTAATTCTATTCACCGACCGTCTTGCAGTCAAGTTTTTGGTGGAAAACGGCGCCGATATTAAAAAGCCTAATATCAATGGGGGCACCTGCCTAATCAACTCGGTGCAGTCTGTGCAGCTCTGTCTGTACCTTGTGCGGAAGGGGGCAGACATAAATGCCCGGGATATTCAGGATAAGACTGCTTTGCATTATGCTATACAGGAACACCGACTGGATACCACCAGAATGCTTATTGAGCAAGGTGCTGATCCCTTTGCCAAGAGTCGCTATGGCGACGACGCATTACGAACTGCATGTCTCAAGGGCGCTCATCAAATATTTGATTATTTGAAGAAGGAATTGAACTACACAGTCGAACGAATAGCCGAGGCTCACGAACTCATGGGATCTACATTTCTGGACGAGCACAATGAGTCGCGTGTGTGTATTCTGCATTGGCGCATGGCTCATCATATACGCACCGCCTACACTCCATACATTGAGAAGAAGCCGAAAGTGCCCCTGCGGAATGCCTACGAAAATGCCGTGGAGTTTGCGACTCTGGAGGAGCTAGACAATATTGCCACAGACATGGATGCGATGCGCACGCAAAGCCTGCTGATTTGCGAACGTGTTCTGGGGCTTACCCATAAGGATATGCTGTTCCGATTGACCTTTAGGGGTGCCTCGTACGCAGACTCTTTGCAACTCCAGCGTTGTATCGATCTGTGGCGCTTCCTGCTAGAAGTACGCGTTTCCAATTGGTCAATATTGCATTTTGAGACATGCTTTGCTGCCCAAGCGTTAGTCCGACTCATGCTGGACCTGCACGTTCGCAACTCTAGCCACATGCGCAGCGATGCACGCGCGCGCTTTTTGCATCAGGACAATCTGCTGCCTCGATTCGAGGATGTCTTGGGCGTGTTTCGCACGCTCTCTGAAAACGCTGTCGAGGTTAAGGAACTGTTGCAGGTGCGACCCGTCTTCCGACGGCAGCAGGAAAACTACGACCGTGTCCTGCGCTGCCTTGCTCATCTCATATATTTGCTGATCAATACCGTCCACACAGAGGCTCAGAATAAGCTCATATTTTTAACTGTTCACAAGTCGGTCGTGGTCGGAAATCTGAGAAGCGCCAGCACCGCCGACACACTTTTGCATTTAGCCGCCTCCCGTCTAAATGTGATCAAAAGCGGTTATATCACTGAGGACAATTTCGCTGATGTACGTTGGGTCCATACTTAAACCGTGTTCTCGTAACATAATATATATTTACTTAATTGTTTCAGAAGACTGTGTTTCCCAATGCGGATGTCATTAAACTGCTCATAGAGTGCGGCATTGATGTCAATACGAAAAATGAAGCCAAATCGACCCCATTGCACGTCGCTTGTCAGCCTTACAATTACGACAACGAGGTGAGTTTCCTTTTACCATAAAATACAGAAAAACTCTATTCAGATGGTCCTTCTTTCAGATTGTACATCTGCTCCTTAAGTGTGGGGCGGACATTGATCAGCCGAATCGAGCAGAAAAGCGACCTTACGATTCAATTGCTTCGAATCCAAGCAATACCATACCGCTGCTTAATTTTGTCTCCCTGCAGTGCCTATGTGCCACGGTGCTTAGTAAGCATAAGATCCGTTATAAGGATCAGCTGCACAAACAGCTTGAACAGTTTGTGCACAATCATGAACCATGAGTAAGACCTTGTGTCTGTTTAAATTGCAAGTATATATATATAAATATTTACATTTATATATATATATATATATTTATATTATATATATATACATATATATATATTTATATATATTTTATTTGGCCATATCGAAATTTAACCAGTGTATTTTCTGTTTGTTATTCTATCTATACATGTAACTATCGGTATATCCTACTACTATTGTTAACTTATTCGGCTAAAATTAGTTACAACTCAATAACGAAGCAACAACAAAAACTTATGTATAACAAAAGCAAAAAGTGTAAGCGATAAACGTGATATTAAATCTGTAAAGGAAACGAGAGTGCACCATTATTTTTAGTTACCACTGTTCGGTCATATATAATGGAGACAGAAAGGGACACCAATAAGTTTTATTTAACTGATCAAATAGTTCATAAGCACTGAATTATTAATATGTATATAATATTATATACATACAAGTACATGCTATATATCTACCTATACAACTAGAATAACTAATTTATCACTCGTTAACAATCTGAAATTAATCTCGAAACGCAATATTGTATAACACATGGGCCGAACGGGAAGTCATTTCGCTAGTTGCTATTACCTAAACTGCTTTGTTTTCTCATTAGAGTGTAAGAGTAGCATCCAAACGATTAAGTTTACACTCGAAGGGCGCTCTAACTTACATATGTTTGTATGTATAAACATATGCAGCAATACTTCTGAATCTAATAATACATTAATAATCTTAGACAAAATAAATAAAGTTACGAGTATTTTTGCTGGTCTGATTTTAAAATATCATAAGAAAAATTTGTCTGACTTATGTACAGTTTTGCCTTTATTAGCAAATTAATTTAAAATGTTTATAAACACGATGAGAAGGTATACAAAATATATAAGTATATAGTATGCACGTTAGTTTTAACTGGGAGACTTAAATAAATCTGCGAAATACTATCACTTGGCTAAAGTTCTCTAGAGGATGCTCCGAGTGGCTATTAGCGACAGCAGATGCATGAACACCAGGAAGCTCGCTCCTAGCAAACCAGTGAACGAGCCCGTGTTGCGTAGATTGCTATAACTGTCGATGATGTGTATTTTCCAGCCCATGTTTCCATGCGTGAAGGAATTGTAGTAGACAGTGTCAGGCCATGTTATATTGGGTGTGATTTCGAGAAGTGCAGGGGGTTCATCGCTACAAGAATTCAGTAGGGATCGATTAAATTTCTTAAAGGTGGCAAAATTGTCATCTAAGCGTCGATCATAATTTTCTGGATAACGAGACAAGCACAGGGGACCCGCAGCAGTGGGCTTCGGACGACCGCGACGAGTGAACTCCACACCAGCTAGAACTCGAATTTCACTTTGCTTGGCATCCGAGAGACGATCGTAACCACCTTGTGGATCATCTGTAATCACCAGTGGATGATAGTGTTCCGGGGAGTGCGGGTTGTTGCCGCCTCGCACCTTAAAGGTGTAGGTCAAGCCACGTTTTAAATACAGCTCCGGTATCATATAACCATTAATATACCAAGCCAATCCGCTCGACACATGGCCTGTTAGGCCTTGATATCCACGTATACCTCCCGATGGGCCCAGGTATGCGTTAAAAGTTCGTACGGAGCTGGAGAAATCGGAAAGGCCATAGCTTAGAAAAATAGATAGATTGGACTTGGACTAACTTACGCATCAGTAATCCTTGTACGCTCCCATAATTGCACAGACGTTTCCACACTTTTGGTAAAGCTAAAGCAGTCATTAACCGGTTCCGTCGTATTGAAGTCAATTATTATATCACTTTTAGGATAGTGCGTGTGAAACGCGGGCTCATTGTTCGAATCAAGCTGGCCAAAGGCCCAAACGACATAATTGCTTCGATCCAGGAAGATTTCCTTGTCGCCATCATCCGCTGTAGGGTTACACTTTAGAATCATTTTTTATATGTATACATTTCCACCTACATGACTTGAGTGTGCGCCTAAAGCTTATCGTATTAATACCATCTTTGCGACTATACGTGTTGAGCTGAAAGCTATCCAAACCTCCGACGACGTCGTCTCGACATACGCCTTTATTCTGCCCCAGAACTTGCACACAAGGTGCCAGCGAAGTAATGTTGTAGTCTATCGTGTAGCCCCGGATGTCATCAATATAAGCCACCACGACGTCAGCACCAATCATTTGACTAGAAACCTCCGAGCCAGAGATGCCAAAGGACATATAATCGGTTTGCGCCACCTGACCAGACAATTGAAACGTAATCTGCGGGCCAAACACTTCCCAGGAGACCTGCAAGTCCTTATGCAGCTGCCTGCAATTGGGCAATGAAAACTCGTATGGCGTAATCTTCACCAACGATGGCGGCACGTTCAACGCGTCCGGAATAAGAACATGGCCAAAGTTTTCATTGTCTGCGACATCGTACACGCTAATCCAATCAATATCAAAGATAGTTTTGTCGCCTGGCAGTTCTAGCTCGATGGTTTCCTTGTAGTAAGTGCGTATTGGGTCGAGACTGTAATACAATAAATAGAAGTATGCAATTTAACTGTTCTTTTTATACCATTTACCCATTGAAAATGAGTAAAAGCAGACCATATAAAATATATATATTCTTGTTCAGCATCAATAGCCGAGTCGATTTGGTCATGTCCGTCTGTCCGTCTGTATGAACGCACAGATCACAGCTATTTAAAGAGCTAGAGGCACCAGACTTGGTAGGAGTGTGTGTGTATTGAATACACATATCGAGCTTTAAACTTGATGAGCCACGCCCACCGCCTCCGCAAATCGATAAATTCGTTTTTCGACTTTTTCAAATAATTCAATAACGAAAATAGCTAAACGAACCAAATTTAGTAGGAGGGTGTCTTGCAACATTATGCAGAAGTTGGATTTTAGACTTTTGAATGCCACGCCCACCGCCCCTATAAAACGAATTATTTGAATTTTAAGACCACTAGAAAAGCTAGAAGCACAAAATTTGGAAGTAAGATCCCAGATAACGTTACGCAGAACGAGGATTTTCAAATTTTGGATGCCACGCCTACCGCCCCCAAAAATCGATTTTGTAAATCGGTAAGTAAGGTAAAATTATAGGAAAAGTAGAAAAGTTTCCGTTTTAATAATAATATCGACCAACCCTATAAATATAAATCCGATCGGACAATAAACACAGAAGTTATAGGCACGAGAAGTTTTCCTTACAGCAGAGCAGGGGCCCGACGCCGACGCCGACTGCGCACGCACAGTCGTCGTGTAGTCAGCGCGCAGTCGGCATGTGTCATTAGCGTCAGTGCATGTGTATTTCACTTGGAAAATATGCGATGCGTTGTTATTAGTTCGCTGAATAAAAGTAATTAATATTAAGCATTATTTTTTAACAGCCAAAAGTAAATGGTATCTTACTGTCGAGTGCACTCGACTGTAGCTTTCTTCACTTGTTTAAACAAAACTTTAAGTTCACTTACTAGCCACGCTCATCGGGCATTTTACTTCCACGACTCGATGGTTGTGCACCGACTCCCGTCCAGAAGAAAGTGCGCTTTCCACGCCCATCGTACGTGAAGTCTTTGATACGGATTGTCTTGGAGTCCAAAATTTCAATGCTACTGCTGCTGACGTTGTGACTGCGCTTGGAGAAGGTGCCGCCGGTTTGAGTGCGGGGTGGCTCGAAGTCCTCGGGTATGTAAACATCTCCAAAGTTATTCTGATTGTTCAGATCATAGACCGCAAGCCATTTAATCTCAGTCATCTTTTTACGATCGGGTAACGTCAGTGTGAAGTCCTTATTGTGATATCGATCCAAAATGTTGGTTCTAGGTCATCAGCAAGTTAATTGAGATAGTCAATGAATTAACGGTTACCTGCGGGTTCTACTCACTTTCCGTACTCATCAGGTACGATAAAGCCTTGAGGGCCGGGTCTATTACTAGCGCCAGACCAGAAGAAGGTATCCGCTCCGTTTCCATCGTAATTGAAGCCCACAATTAGGAAAGTGTACTCATTTACGGCGTACACATCGCCCGACACCTGGTGATGGTAGGAGTTAAGCTTGCCCAGATACCTTCCGCGGTAAGGTCCATCATCTTCCTCGCCCTCAGCCACTAAAGCGTAAAAAAAATAAAAAACACGTAATTTAAATCAATTTCGATTTATTGAAGGTTAAGCCGACGCGCCTGACTAATAACTCGAAAATCTTCGCGTTATTTATTGTCACCTGGACAGAGTTATTTCCAAAGGCTTTGTATTATCGCCAAGCAGCTTGGCATATAGAGAGCTTTACGGGAAGACCTCTCCTGACAGAAAAACAGCTCAATGAACTATTCGGAACTTGCATTATTTAATTTAATTCCCTTAAGCGGAGCTTTCACTGTAGACCGAGTCACAACCGTAGACCAGTTTCGCGTCTCACGCGAAAGTGAATTTTTCTGTGGTCTGATATGTTGTTAGTGCGATCGTAATTTTTATTAGTTTCTCTTTCGTTAGCCTTACGCTTTTATCTATGAGTTTTACTTACACACGCCCAGAGAGAAGCAGAGGAGGAATAGAGAAACAAGTACAGGCAGTAGTTCCAGTTTCAGGGTGTCTCGTTCTCTTAGCCGTCGTCGGGCAACGTATTCACAAGAATGACAAAGACTTCCTTGCTTTCTCAATGCCATAGCAATCGCAACAGTGGGCATTTCTTGTTCTGCCTTTTCATACTATTTATAAAAGATTTGCACTTGCATTTCTTACTGTTTCTACTCTTCGTATGCCTCGGCTTTACACAAATTTATATTTGGTGTCAATTGCTTTTTGCTTTCTTAAGACCGTTTCGTCATTGGCATGTGTTTTGTTGTTGGATACTCCAAAACTGGTTTAAGTCGCGGTGCCGGCCTTTTCAACGATAGCAGCGGGCTAAACCGTGCGTCAGGGCTGCTCAAAACCAACTAAGCGAGTTTGCGAGTTTATTTTGACCATGCATGGTGCAGCTTTCCGCATGGAAAAATTATCGGATCACGCTCTTCTCTCGGCACTCAACGGTTTCTCGCGAGTGCACTGAATGACAACAAAGAAAACGGTAGCGGGGTCACACCAAAATGCAGTGGAAAAAGCGCCAGTATAAACTGCTAGATACAAAATGACACGAAATCGTTTTAGGTAGCTAAACTTAAGCTCAAAATTGTTTTTTAAGTAATAATAATAATAATAATAAGTAATGAATTTATATTTTGTTTAAAATTAATTTTCCTAACTCAGTCAAAGCTGGTCCATAGTAATACCTTGAAGTTTTGTTTGCAAATTTATTTAAAGAAAACAAAATAACACATTTTTTTATAGATCAGTAATGACAAAATTGCATATGAAATTTAAAATTTTTAAACTTCTAAGAAAAACAGAGTTTCCAAGCTGCTGACAGATTCGATTAACCATTTTCTGTTAGCGGCAGCCCTGATTAATTGGCACAGCTATCGATAACTATTGAGTTGGTTGGTGAAATACCGCAAGCAACAGATGAGTGGAATTGGCAATCAAAACATACCTCATTATTTTTAATATTCATAGTAAAATTACAAAAATGTCCTTACCAACAAAAAAAGCAACAACAGCGACAGGTACACACGCAGTCGTGCAGGCAGTAGAGACTTACATTCAGAACCAAAATCTGCTGGGCGAGATCGCTGAACTGGACGATTTGCTCTACGACGTGATCGATTTGCACAAGGACAATGCGCTGGCTCTACAGCGTGTCGTGCAGTGCATATACAACTTACTCCAGGCGAACAACAGGTGGAACGTCAGATTCGGATCGAAGGTGTTTCACAAGCTCATCTCAGTGGTCATTGCCGACGGCGATGCCGATGCCGACGGCAATGCGGACGTCTGTGCAGAGGGACAACACTGCCAGCTGGTGGCTAGCGTGCTGATCTGCATTCAGATCTACGTCCGTAAGTTCCCTCGCGTGGATAGCAAGTTTTTGCTGCGGCAGCTCTGGTCGCTGAGCCTGAGCAGTGAACGGCAGCCATATGCCGCGCAAATCTTGGTGAAACTCTTCGATGACTTCGCGCGGGAACTGGGCGAGGAGTGCACGTGTTGTTCTGAACTGCACACGCTCATCCAGAATCTGGTGCAGTCCGAGCAACGGGAGTTCCGAAAGACGGGACACTTTCTAATGAGAAAGCTGCTGGAAGTAATGCAAACCGAAAGCCAGGAACTGAAACATCGTACACTGAAGTGCAGTGATCACCAGTGGTCCGCCTACGTGGCCATTATGGAGAGTCTAGAAGAGCAGCAGTCGCATCTAGTGCTGCCAACGATAACCACGCTACTACCCCATGTAACTGCAGGCCAACCCCTGCGTCAAGTTTCAGAGGAGTGGCTCACCTGGCTACGAATTCTGTATGCCCGCTTGCTGCAGGATAACAACATCCAGGTGCTGCGCTGGACACTGTCGTACTTCCTATCCAACTTCGACATGGCCAACTTGTGCCACGCACAGTTGCTGGTCGACTTCCTGGCAGCTACCAATAAGAGTCAGCTCTATAATGTCGAGAGCTGCTCGCTATCCCTGTCACAAATAGATGAATTCATGGTCCAGAGCCGCGATGAATCGTGTGCCTTTCTGCAGGCGCTGGCCGAAGTACCTTGGCAATCGGTGCCACTGCATTTTTGGTTAAGCCACATGCAGCCGGAGAGGGATGCAGTCATCGACAAGAACCTGCTGCTCCAGATAAGCTCTCGGGTGCGCACATTAAGAAACACAAAACTGCGCAAAATGTGTAACCAATTCGTATTTTATTTGTTCGCGGTGAGTCTCTTATTTTCCATTAATTTAAATTTAAAACATTTACTCAAATTTTAAATTTTTAAGGCCACTATCAAAGGCCTTTCACTGAGCGATTATCTAGTTTTTGTCGAGACACTCTTCAATCTACATGACAACTACTACGACGACCATCAATGCCTGATAAACAAAATCGAAGCCTGCGAGAACTTTGCTGAAAGCGCTTCCTACTTCAGTAGACGATGTTGCGAAATCACAGGTGATTCGGGCATTCTGAATAATCTGGCACTTGTGCTTATTCCCCAGTTAACAAAGCTACCGAAAAGTCGCCACGGCTGGTGGCGAATATTCCTGCTGTTCCGATTGAGTCGGATGAATGCAGAGGCAAAGCAGATATGCCTGGACTTCTACGCCTCATTGTATGAGTTGAATATGAATGAAATGCAACTATATCTGTCCGACGCTCAGCAGTATTTGATTCAGAAACTAAACTGTCAGACAAAAGAGGAAATATCGTTTGTACTGGAGCATTGTGTGGATTGGTATGTCGAGAAAAACTTTCACACATGGAGCCAAATTGAAGAGAGCCCTATAGGTACACTTGAACTTCTGGAACGCGGCAACAAGGCAACTTTCATGCACCTCGCGAAGTTACTGAAAGACGTTAAGAAACCTCTCGAAGTGAGGGATAAAGATGTCATTCCAGCATTAGTTTCTCTCCTGAAGAAGTATCACAACAGCGAAGAAGCGTGAGTCAAGTTTCATAATACGTGTATATATTCAGACATATTTGAATTGATGTTACATTTATGCGATGAACAGAGTGGCGAGCATTGTGCTATACGCATCCAGGAATCTGAGCTTTGATGAAAACAATCAGCTTATTGCGGATATGCTCAAATATCGCTACGAATGGATAAACAAGACGCTTTTGTTTCCGGAGGTATCAATCGGCAGCTCCCTGATTGTGCAGGGAATAATTGAAGGCGACACCCTCACAGGAGACGCACGGTTCGTATGATCAGACTTGAAAAGTGTCTACAAAATTAACATTCCCTTTCCCTTAGCATCGAGGCAGCTTATATCGACAGTTTAGTTGACCATCCCGTCGAGGACATAATGTTAAGAAACTTATACATCTTAATTCTTCACTTCAAGTCTAACGTGGCCAATGAGGTTGCAGCTGAGTTGCTTCGCATAAACAATCAGTTATCGGACAAAAAGCCGAGATATTTTGAAAACTGCAAAGAGCACAGAGTAAAAATACGCATTGTTAGAGCATTGCAAATGCTGCACGGGTGCATCCGGTGGTCTGACGATATGTGGACAGCCCTGCTGGCGACTTGTGACCAGCCTAATATCAGCTACATGTATGAGTGTCTAGTGGCTCGACTTCTGCCCAGCTTCAAGCTGTTGTTTGAGAAACTGAAGCTACTAGACACCCTCAAGCCCAGCCAGCAGTTGTCCATTATTTCTCTTGCCCACATATACTGCATGCTCAATTGGGGCATTCTCAGTCTGGAGGAGCTGCAGCAAGTAGTGGGCCTGCTACTGCCCCACACAATGGGAGCTAATTTTCAGACGCGCCTCTTAACTCAATTGGTGCTGCATAAGCTGGCACTAAAGTGCGAAGAATCCAGGTGAGAAAAGTATCTAAAGGAAAGCAACTTGAAACTCAACCTCTGTACTTATAGCATCGATTTGCCAATTGTTAACGTTTTGAAGATGAGCATTGAAACTGTCTTGGGAGCGAGACTGTCCGAGCTTAAAAGAGAAACCCGGATCTTATTACCGGAAATTATGTCGCAATGCGAACTTCCGGCCGATGTTATTCTCTATATGACAAATACGCCATTCGATGAGTACCACAAGATTAATAAGAGACTTCTTCTGCCGGACTTTGTTTTGAAAGCAAAGAAACATGTAGTTATTGAAGACTCGACACCCGTAGCCCCATTGGAATTACTAAATCTCAATGTTCAGCGGAAAATGAATCCTCTGATAGATGCGTATCATTGGGACGATCAACCAAAAACGCAGGGTTTGATAGTCATCGCTTCGTTATTAGATAAGTTGCCCAACCTTGGCGGCCTGGCTCGGACCTGTGAGGTACTCGGTGTCAAAACGTTGGTGTTGAGCGCAAAGTCAGTAACGGATAAAACGGATTTTACGAACTTGAGGTAATAGTTAAAGTCTGCATGCTTTCGAACACAAACTATGGTAAAATCTGAGATTGTCTTTTCTGTACTTGCAGCATGACCGCTGAGAAGAGCTTGAATATTGTAGAAGTGAAGACCAATGCACTCAGTGAATTTCTAATAGACAAACAATCAATGGGATACAAAGTGGTTGGCGCTGAACAAACTGCGAATAGCACTAGTTTCAAAGGCTTTAAATTTCCCGAAAAATCTATTTTGCTTCTGGGGTAAGTCTTTATTTTAAAATGCAATTTTAGAAACCAACGATTAGTATTAAAACCCTTTTTTAGTCATGAAAAACACGGGATTCCTGTGGACCTAATCGCATTATTGGACTATGCTGTCGAGATACCACAGTTTGGGTTGGTGCGATCCCTAAATGTGCATGTAACCGGATCTTTGTTTATTTGGGAGTATTGCAAGCAGCATCTGAGTACGAAGTAACTAAGCAGTGCAATCGCTTTCCGTCTGAAATAAATGTACCTTATTATTTTTGTAATTCTTTTCTTATTACAAACACTTGTCATTAAACTATTTAGTACTTAACGTATTCGAGCTAACATGAAATCGGATGTGGCGCACTTCGACACTTCCGATAACGATACATTCCACACAGCAATCGCAACATCGGCAATCACATTTATCGATACTGTTCGTGCATAAATAATAATAAAAAAGGCACAAAAACAGGAGCAAATCATGAGTTTTTCCGAAAATACTTCTGATTCTGACTGGTGAGCCCTTCTCGAAACTAAACCGGGATTTTTCTAACGCTTCTCTCCGAATGCCATGCTCAGGAAAGAGGCAAAGATAAAGGTGAAGCTCAATAGTACTACAGGAAGTGCCAAGCAGAAATACAGCCAGAAATTCTGCCAGAAGTGGTTAAGTATCTTCGATCCGTGGCTGAGGCAATCCGCCGACGATCCAAACAAGCCCTTCTGCCGTGCCTGCCAATGCAGTCTGGACTGCAACCGCTGCCATTTGGTGAGACACGAGCGGACCACTAAGCACAAGCGGAACTTGGAGTCGTTGGTGACCAAAGGGGAGGGCGCCGTTCGGAAAGAACTGAGCGTGCGTCAGGAACGCAGCAAATACTATCACCAGCGAAAGCGGGCGCTGAAGGAGCTGAAGCAGGAGCCAGTGGTCGCTATCGAGGAAACGCACCCTCTAGAGGAACAGGTGCCCACTCTGTGCTCTGTGAATGCCGATGGGATCGTTGAGGAAAGGTAAACGCTCTGAGCCCTGCCCATTTAATGTTTAATTTCACTGAGTTCGCGTTACTTCGCAGCTTACACAGTCTGCAGGGGGCGGAAGGGTCGCAAGCGACGGCGATAGCTACAAGTAACCTGGCAATCCCTCTGAAGACAAGCCCCGTGCCCTGTGCCTCGAGCTCGGCTTCGTCCAGTCGAAGCAGCAATAAGGAGGGACTGAAACTGCTTATGCAAATCCAACAAGATAAGAACGAGCTGATGGAATCATTTCGCGATCTCATTGGAGTCCAAATGCCGCAACCGCCCCCGCCCCCCCGAGAGAAGAACCATGTCGACCTATTCTTCGAAAGCGTGAGTTCCAGCGTGAAGGCTCTGTCCCCAAAGCTTGTGTCTGAAGCGAAGATGCGCGTATCGCAGCTCATTTGCGAACTGGAGCTACGCGCCCTAAAAGATAGTAATCCCACGGGCGGAGCGAGTATAGAGATGCCCAGAAACTGCCATCTGATGGCGCCAGGAAGTGTTGCCACCCTCAGCAATAGTGGGGCACTGTCTTAGAAGAACCGTGCAGGGAATGAGCACTTTTAGACATGCCTAGGCTAAATTAGATTGAAATTTAAATATATTTGTAACAATAAAGGAACTGAAAACGGCAGCACTCTTTATTCCTATAACAATTCAGGGTAAACCATTTAAAGATTCTGTGTGAATGGCAATTGGACTGAAGGCTCGATATATATCGACAACACTTGCCAATCTATCGACGGTGTTGGACGTTCCCGCCGGAATGCGATAACATCTTTTCCAGCCCTACAAGCAGCCGGCGTCAGTCGTACATTGCGGAGCATTTTTGTGGCGCACGTTTTTTTCTTTTATTTTATTATAAATATAAACTACAACAACTTCAAGATGTCGATGTTTTGGGGTAAGTTCTAATCAAATTGTCCTCAGCAGTTCCACGCTTAGAACAAGTTTGCCAAGAATGCAGGATCTTGGCATGGGCACGCAGCCTCAGACGCTGCAGGCACGGCACCACGTGCTCCGCACAAGCGTGTGAATTATTCTCTCGTCACTATAACTCAATTCATCTTCCCATGCAGGATTGACCATGAAGCCTAATCGCAAATATACTCAGACGATTGTAAAATCATTTCACATTTCTGGCGTCGCCCTTGACGAAGGCGCTTCTGCCAAGTTCTACATCACGGCCGACCAGAACAAGTTCATCGTGGCAACGCTAAATAAGAACATACCACAGGTGGCGCTGGACCTCAACTTCTGTCGGGGTGACAAGATCATGTTCCAAACAACTGGTAGGTCATTGGTATATTAGTTTTGTGCCTTTTTGGGTATGCACAGCCAAACTGAGGTGGAATCTGTCGTGCGGGCCAGTTAGACTATAGTTTCCATTGCTTGTCGATGTTCATGCGCTTATCTTTAATACTCGTGACTTGCAGGCGACGGCACCGTTTCCTTGATTGGCTACATGCATGATGCCGAAGATTCTGACGACGAGGACTACGAGGATGAGGAGTACGCTGCTCTTGCCCAGACATTAGGAGAAGAAGGCCAGGCCGAGGAGAATGGCTCGGACTCGGAGGAGGGTAGCGATGATGACGAGGATGCTGACGATAGCAAACTGGCCGCCGAATACTCATCGTTCCTTGAGGAAGAGGAGTCTGGCGAAGAGGAAGAGGAGGAAGGAGATTCTGGAGATGAAGATGAGGCAGAAGAAGAAGATTCTGAGGAGGAGGACGTTTCGCCAAAGGCGAAGAAAGCCAAGATTTCCGAAAGCGCCAAGAAGCCCACCAAGGAGCAGAATGGTGTGGCCAAAAACGATCAAAAGCAACAAGGCAAGTCGAAGAAGGACAAGAAGGCTGCACCCGAGCCCAAAAAGGAGCAGGCCAAGCCCAAAGAGCAGCCCAAACAGAAAGAGGGCAAGCAGCAACAGGCTGGCGGCGAACGCACCATAACCGGCGGTGTCAAGGTGCACGATGTGCACTCCGGCAGCGGACCCGAAGCCAAGCAGGGCAAGCGCGTCTCCGTCTACTACATCGGACGCCTGAAGTCCAACAACAAGACCTTCGACAGCATGCAAAAGGGCAACGGTTTCAAGTTCGCCCTAGGTGCCGGCGAGGTCATCAAGGGCTGGGATGTCGGTGTCGTTGGCATGAAGGTCGGCGGCAAGCGTCGCATCACCTGTCCCCCCCACATGGCCTATGGAGCACGCGGTCACCCGCCCACCATTCCGCCAAACTCGACACTCGTCTTCGACGTTGAGCTGAAAGCTGTGCACTAAGCGGTTTCTCGTATCAACGTAGGCACATAACTTTAACACTAGAAATAAACAATTATCACCAACAAACTTACTGGCGGAAAGGACTACAGTCGCCGCATTTTTTGATAAATATATACACATATGTAACGCCCTCTAATCGTTGGATAAAAATAAATCAGATCTATGTAAGTTCGACGTCCCATGACTTAGGGGGTCTTCTCCGTAGTCTGTGGCGGCGCCTGATCTACGGGCGGCGCGCTCACGTCTAGAAGGGGTTCGGCAGGCAGTTTCCAGTGCTCGACCACGTAGGGCAGGCGATCGCTGGGGTCGGTGCTCCAGTGGTGTATGCGGCACTTAAGCGTGGCCTTCTCCAGTTTGTTTATCGTGATGGTGACGAGGAATTCCTTGTTCTCCTTGCGCAGGTCGGGCCCCTCGATGCGCTCCTTGGGCATGGTGATGCACTCATCTTTGCAATAGAATCCCGCCTTGCGCAGCGAGGCCTTAATGTGCCATGGCTCAACCACCCAGGGCACGTCCTTGTTCATGACCACGGCCAGCACAAGAGAGTTCAGAAGGTTGACTGTGCGTTGCGCGTAGGCTGAGCTGTGCTTGACCGTGGACTTCTCCTCTTCGGTTTGCGAGTACTTCGCGATGTTCTCCGGGGTTTTGTAGGTCGCCAGTCCGGGCAGCAACAATTTGTTGTACACGAAGTTCGGTTTCATGGCCACCACATCGCCCTTGTCGCCGACGCCCTCGACGAAGGTCTTCAGCACCACCTCCATGTTCTGCTGCTTCTTCACCTGCGTGTCCTCAACTAGCTCGTAGATGAAGTGCTTCGCCCGCATTCGCCGGGGCTTCTCGTTCTTCTTGTGTAACAGAGGCTCATACTTGCGCCTCAGGATGAACGTGGTCTGGAAGGCCGGGCGTGCAAGGGGTTATCTGGTGTTTGCTGCGCACTCTTCACGTCTTGAGTACTCACCCGCACTTGCTGCTGCACACCGGTGATACTTTTCAGCAGATTTATCTGCGTGGCGCAGATAGTTTTCAGCATTTTCAGTGAAAATTCTCCGGTTAAAGAATTATTATTATTATAAAACGTGCGCTAGTGTTGGGTAACGAGGAAAGTCTGCAAACGTTAAATTAACAGCAGAGATGGTTTTAAACATACTTGTACATTTATAAATAGATAAATATGGGTTAAACTATATATTGTTGTTTCTTAGTATTAATATATAAATTACGCACGCAAAAATATTTGTTTAAGCACGGTTTTCTGTAAAGTAGTTTTTTTTATAACATATTAATAACAGTACACATAAGCTGTTAACGCAAATGTTGCTCCTAAGGTATCGATAACGCACCATTGTAGAATATCGATATTAGTTTGCCGGGAAACGACAATGTGGTTTTAAAGTTTCAAAGAATTATATGTTTATTAATGCGTTTATTGATATAATTTTGTGTATGTTTAATGTTTATTCTCTGACTGTGCTCTCTATCCAATCAACATATGCGGAAACAAGGGTGTAAACGCCTGGCCAACCAGCAAGGCCACAAGGTGTGGGCCCGTAAGATACGACGCCAGTAATATAGAAATTGCCAAATCCCTCGCTGAATTCTTCCAGAACTAAAACGAAATGTAAGTATAGAAAGAGTTTTGCACTGATGCAATTGACAGGCTTACCAAGAGGACCCCCGGAATCACCGCGGCATGAGTCGACGCCTTCTACGCCGCCAGCACAGATCTGGCTAGAGGTTACAGTGCGCCGCTGGGTCGTGTAACGGCGATTGCAGTCGTCCAAGGGGACAGGTTCAAGATCCGCCTTTAGTTTAATATTTGACGTCGCGTTGGTCTCAGTTCGGCCCCAACCGGAGACGATCATTTTGCGACCCAGGAATATGTTGTTCTGCTGCTCCGGCAGGATGGGCAGGCAGACTGGGGATATAAAGTCGCTGAAAGTGACAGGAGTCCTCAACCGCAGAAGAGCGATGTCGTGGAGCTGATCCCGTGCGTTACCCGGATACTGCGGATGTGGTGTTATCTCAGAAACATCCACGTCCACATAGGGATCATTGCAAACAGTTCTGCCGCTTCTCTCCATCGTGCAGTCCGGATTGCTGGTGGTGTCCCACTCGCCCAGTCGCACTCCAGTCAGCCGCCAGTTGCTTGGAATGGCGGATACGCAATGTGCTGCCGTCAAGACGTAGCGGTTGTTGATCAGCGACCCACCGCAGTGGTGTCCGACCACATTTCCCGCTGCAAGGAAGAAGACGCACAAGATCAATAAAGACCCACAACGGTCACTCGGGCTACGTCTCAGCGGAACGTACGTTTTGTGTAGGCGATCAGTGCCAGCCAGGGAAACTCTCTCTTGCCAGTGTTAATGCCGCCCACGATGCGATCCCCGAAATTGTCGCCGCAGTTGGGCACCGTTGGCAACAGCTTGGACCGTTGCTTGGGAGTCGCGGGTGTTGACTGCGGCGGTTGCTGTGGCTCGGGCACGCCCTGATCTCCCCAAACAGGCGGTCGGGATATTGTGCGGCTGTTGGAGCAGCAAATCTGCAAGATAATCGATCATCGGAGTGCATTGTGAGTGGACATTTGATCGGCAATAAGATTCCCATGCCAAGCTCGAAAAAGATGGAGCTTCTTAAACTTAGACTTAGACTTCTCGTAACGGACATGGATAATCTGCTTGACATTCCTTTAATCGCGTCATCCTCATGTTTCATATTATCTGCGAGGTGATAAGCAAGAAAGTTCTGCAGTGCATTCCTAAATGTCGCGAAAGTTCTATTTGAAGCTGCAAACCGGTTCGGCGTCTTCCGAAACGGGTTATAAACCGAGAGCATTAAACTTGAAAATCGGTTTTTTTCAAGTGAACTCCGACTTGTACCATTGCCTAGGGTTCAAAGACTCCGGATACCGGTTCAAGTGTCGGATCTCTTCTAGGGTCTCCCGCGGTCTACTTACCAGCACCTGTCCGTTGCGATATCCACATTGGCTGTTCTGGAGCAGGCTGCGATCAGATGCGCTTATCTGACGGCGTTGTACGATCTCGTACAGATAGTTGCAGGTCGAGAGCGGTATGCAGGTGCCACTCTGTTTCAGGGGCGTAGTGCAATACCCGTAGAAATCTGTAGAAAGCACAGAGAAGAGACGACGTCATAAGGCGAATCAACAGAAGCGTCAAAAAACCCACGGGTATGTTTTAAAAATCACTCGTAATAAAGATTTCGCGGGGTCAGGTTCAGCTGATAACCAGTTGCGTTGTTTTTTTTGGTTTTTTTTTATTCTTTCGGTTTCAAGCGAACTGTGAGTCAGTTTGGTGAGATCTTTCCTTGCGGCCCGAACTTACCCTGAGCGTAGCACTGCAAAATGCACGACAGCAGAATGAAAGCCAGCAGGAGTTTCATATTGATTATAGCAATTTGAATATATATGAAAGAACCGCTTTTTATTGTTCTCCACGCGAAAAATGAAGCGATGCAGCACTGCGCCCACCTTCACCGTCGGACAGTCGAAAGCGCACTGAGCGCGGCTTGAAAAAAGTATCAATGCTTATCAGCGAGAGATCGTTCCCGTGTGTTGTGCTCTCGTAATTTCTTGCTCTCGTGCTTTAGGTATCTTGCTCTCGTAATATACTGCTCGCCTCCCTTTGTACTCTCTTGCGCTCCTTCTTCCGTGGCTTGTGATTTGGCGCTCGCATTCTCTTTCGAGCTGTCTTGAGCTTCTCTCTGTCTCTATGGGTCTCTCCTGCACTGCAGATGATTAATACTGCATTGTTAATAAGAACTTTAGAGAACGCCTCAACGAGTGGGTGAGAGCGTGGGGAGTGAATAAGAGAGAAGCATCTTTGCTTTGTGTTTGCTTTTGCCTTTTCGCCATTGCCGTTGCCATCTCCTTCGCGCAGCAATCAATGCAATTTCTGCTTGAATAGAGCGATGATTCCCCTTCTACTTGAGTCTGACAGGTCTTGGCCCGTTTTAATAGCCAGGCCACTCGAAAGTGCTCTTGCCGCTGCTGCAGCCGACAAGTCGATTGAGCGAAAACTTCACTTCTCTTTTTTCTATCTGCGCACCAACACAAACAGACCCGCACAAAGGCACGCATACTGTGTAAAATGCTTATTTCGATTCAAGTCTGTACATAAAATATGACTATGTTAATTAAATACTCGATATGTTCGATGTGTGCGTGCTTAATCAAAAGTGGACATTTAGTTAGAGTAAAGCGCACTTACATACATAATACGTATATTAATACGCAAGTGTCAGTGTGCGTGTGCTCAGATTCACACACAGACACTTACACACACACATGAGATATTGGAAATAGTTCAGTGCGGATTTGTATCAAGGTTTCCATCGCTTTAAACTAGCAAATAAATCAATAAAAATGTAGGAACACATCTTTATTAACTGGAAATACTTTAAACTTATGTATGTGACTCCGAGCTCAAGTCATAATTAACCCATTAAAATGGGTTAAAGTAGTAAGTAGTAAAATATATTACAGACTGCAGTAGTAACAAATATATTTTATATTGTAACCATCAATGGTTACAGAGGCGCCTGGAGGGAGACGCTGAGGTCGGCCAAAACCCGAAATGGGTTGTAGTGCCACCTAATAATAATAACCATCAATGGGCGAGTCGATTTGCGAATTAATTGCGATTTTGAGATGCCCACTGTACACAACAACTTGTGAGGTTTTCCCAAAACCACATATATATCATACACTCATCCATAATTCCGAGTGGAAATTCATGAACTCTGCGAGAGCGAGTCATACGGGGTCTTCCACTGGCCAATACTTTACTCGGGCAATAATTTGCTGCACTTCAATGCTGAAGCTCGTTTTCGGAGTTGCCCCCCTCGCGTCATCGAGCTCTCGCCTTGCTAAGGGGGCAGGTGAGAGGCCCGAAACCCGACTACTTAGTGCTATTGGCTGACCAGGCGAATTAGAAATGCCCACATTAGTTTGGCTCGGGTGTACTCAAGTGTGTGCCGAAGGGGTCAATGCGGATGTGAGTGCCAGAATGTGAGTGCAAATGAATGCGAAAAGTAAGATGAATGATTTCAATTTGTTACAAGTGCTTTTAACTTTAGATCCCGGACAGGCAACCACGTCGGCATCTTCTTGTACGCCAGCATGTCTGCCCCGGTTAAATGCGAGTGTGTGGGTGTCAGAGTGTGTTCCTGTATGTGAGTGTGTATAGATGCTGTTTATTTAGTGGCGGTTAGTTTGCTGATTTAATGCGGTTGGGCACTTCAGGAACGAGTGGACGTCGTCAATTTTACCATTTCATTTGACAATGCATTTCATTAGGGTTCCCCTGCTTGCTCTGGTAATTCCTATCATATTATAGTCGAACCTTAGCCACACATAAGCACAGACACGTACACACCTCGTTATGTTTGTTTTTGGCTAATAAACACGACTTTTTACACTTGGCTGAAGGCAAAGTGTTGCTCTGGGCCATTTAGGGGTACTACATGCTAAGCGCGCAGTCTCTTGGGTGCCTGCTGAAGGAGGGGATTATTTTAGGAGTAAAACGAAGTCCTTTTTAGAGTTGCAGCATTACATAAAAGTTATAAACTAGTCCAAAATGTGACACTCCAACTCAATGGCCTGTAAGATAAGTATTATTATACCATAAGTATTTTTCGAAATATTAAAATAAATATCTATGTAAGCACGACCGTTTTTGATGTCTCAAGCTCTTGTAGGATATGATAAAATTGATTTTTCTATACGTATTTTTTAAGCACAATGCTGATAGTTAATTTTTACACATTTTAAATTAGTGAATATAATAAAAAGTTTGAAGTTCCAGAATTTAACTGAATATTTCTAAAGCCTTGACTACAGTATTTACAGCATGTTTTGCTTCATAATCGAACCGCCTGTTTGCACTGGCATTCCCGCTACATCCATGTCAACTGTACATTTGTATAATTAAAATCCAGTGCTGCATTATTTATAAGCCAAAAGCCAGTGCGGATCTGGCAGTATCTTGCGGTTCGATTCGTGACAAATGCTTCGCTCCAAGGTCAGCCGAGGACAGAGAGCAGTTGTTGAGGTGGGGGTCGGGCTCTAACCCTGCACAATATGTATGTTAATGGCGAGCAAATAAAACTCACGCTAAGTGACAAGCGGAAATAAACGCATTAAAATGTCAACGATGTCAATTTCGGAATCAATTGTTCAGAAACGAAGCTAAACTTTTTTAATTAAACGAAATATGCCCCGTATTGATTTGTGCTACGTGTGCGCTCCTTTCCTCGCTCGCAACTTCCACATTCCCAGGCCCATTTGCTGTTTTCTATGTGTTTCCACACCCTTGGATAATCGAATTCTTAACTGCGAACCAGCTCAGAACATTGTTGGAAATGCAGCAGAGTAAAAGCAGCAGAAAATGAATAGAATTGTGAGTGGGGTGGGTAGGAGTCAAGCACTATATTAAAGTAGAGCGTAGAGCATCAGCATTTAGTACCGGGCATCAGCCAGAGTCCTTAAATACCAAACACTTCGGAATGTGATCTCTAAACAATGCGGCAGCATTGTGACAGCAGCAGTAGCATCATCGAATGCCAGGAAAGAGTTTTACCAAATACCAAATACTCGAAGTCCAGCACTAAATACCGTAAATACAGAATGCCGAACAATAAATATTTAATACCAACGAATTTAATACCAGCGAAATGCCTCAAGGCAAATTTGTGCTGTTGGTTTTTTATATTTATTTCTGTTCGAATGCCATTAAAAAAAGATAAATACAGTCGAGTGAACTCAACAGTAAAATACCATTTACTCACTTTGGATGAAATAATTTATTGTTAGTTATCAAATATTTGTGTTTCTTCATGTCAAACTTGATGTCTCTAGACCTGAAAGACCTGAGTTCTGCGTGTTCGTATAAACAGACGGGGAAATTTATCCTGAAACATAAGAAATATTTTGTATGTCGTGCCACGCCTTCATAAATACATTTTCACAGAACTTATTCAATTCCATTCAATTAAAGAAAATCAACAAATTTGCATTTAAAAACTCTTTATTGGAAATTAACGCTTTCTTTTTTTTTTTAAATACATTCCAACAGTAAATACAATACAACATATTAAAATGCAATACAATACAATGCCATACAATATAACCCGACAAAACGGAGCGCACACACACACATACAAACAGGAGTATGCGCGTGTTTCAAGAATGCATTGCGTAGAACAAAGGTCATAGGATGATAACCTTATCATCTTGGAAATGCCTGAATAAATTTTTTTATGTATTTTTCATTTTTTATATAATCGCTAGGATAGTAATTATTATTTTGATTTTTTTCTGTTTTTTTCTTTTACTGTTCTGTGTAATTTTTTTATAAACGCTGAATTTTCATACTTTTTTTAATTGTATTCTTTAGAATTTGCTTTGTTCTGTTTCAAAACTAGTCTTGGGTTACTTCTCCATAATGTAGATAGATCTGCTGTGACCACAAATAATCTATCGTACACGTTTGCTATTTTTATAAAATTAAATAACACTTTTTGTCAAAACTATTGTTTGATTTATTTTATTTATTATTTGTTTCTTTAATTGTAAATGGTCCTATACAACTACTTCTGATTTTATTTTTATGCCACTGGTCGCGCCTTCTCGACTCCTTTTCCATTGGGGGTATGCGGTCCGCCGTTAAAATTAGATTTCTTTCTATCTTATCAACATATGTATATAAGTATGTATATTGTATGTATATATTAAATCGCAAATTTATGATTGATTAAGGTATAGAAACTTTAATATATTTCTTTATTCCATTAAATAATTTATGTTGTATATATATTCATTTGCTTTATTAATCATCGTTCATTTACTTGATCATATCAATATATGTATATATGCAAGTATAGTTCATAAAACTTTTTAACAATAATTTCAGTCGGTCGTTTTGGTATGTAAATTATATGCACTTAGACTAAAATGATTTTGCTGCTCTCGATAAAACTACGTCTGAATTTTTGAAACTTATTTGCTTTTTGCTGGCTTATCTCGATTATTGATTCGTAAAAACAGTAAAATTGTTTAAATTAAGACACAAAATTGTTTATGATTGTTGTTATTTAGATGATTGATGTAGAAAGTCGTTTTGCTTTAATCCATAAATTTCAAGCTCCGTAAAAGTTGTCAAATATTACGTAATTTTGGTAGAGTTTGAGAAAACTATGATGCACTTCGGTATGCCGAAGTCTATGTCGATTCTCTCTTAAGCAAACCGATCATTTATCGGCAGGTCATATATAGTGAAGTACAGTATATATGTAGTATGTAGATATGAAACACATATTTTGGAAATTACACCAACCAGGATTAATTGCTAAAGTTATTAAAGATGATCAAAGTACATAGTTTTTTAATATTGTTGAGCAGTAATTCTTTATGATATTTTTGTAGAACGCGTATAATTTGATTTATTAATCTGTTTTGCAAACTTTCAAAGAAGCTTAACCTACTTGTTTTACGACTTCCATTGGGGTTTCATTGGAATTTCAGGTACTTTGAAAATCTTATGAATTATTCTTTTGGCAAGTAACGAAAGCGCATGAAATTTTCTACAATATATGTTACATGTATCTGCGAATATCGTAAGAAAGGCGAACTTGGCACATACGTGTACATACGTTTATGAAAGACTTCTTGATTTGCGGTGAGTTATCCTCTACTCTAATTACTAAATGTCGTTGTTTATTGATCATCATGTCTTCAACACACTGGTTATTTCATTTTCTAGTCACTAGGCTAAAATCAATACTATCGTAGCACTATCATCGTCGTTGTACTAATTGAGTTAACCAAGTTTGGGCTACAAAAAACTATGGGTAATAAATAACAATATAGCGCTTCAATCGAATTAGACTCAACGGGCTTTAGATTGTAACTTGACAACTCGGTATAGTCGAACTCGAACTTAATAACGTGGTAATAACTTGATATCTTGACTTATTACCTTCTCAAGGAGAGGACCTAATAAAAATCTTGCGCAGCTGCTAATGCTTTCTAGGGCACATTATAGGGTTGTACTAATGTTCATAGTCAAATATACGTATAAACCTAGCTCAGATAAAAAGTTCTAGTCACCATACACTATATAGAAAGTCTGCTAAACCATAGCTGGCAGATAATGCACGTTGAAGTTTTGAAAAGCACATGGAAGTTAGGTTATCCTTAAACATAGGCATACGAAACATATATATACATGTACGATGTGTATATATATGCGTTGCACGTTGTATATACTAATTTGAAACCGAAACTATCAACGTAGGATTCCTTTTCAATTCTTTGCGCATTTTGTTTTTATTCGCATATGCATTCGATTCGCAACGCGTCCGCTTTCAGATTGATTCAAAACAAGTTTCTCAGTGGACAATTTTTAAAAGCATCACTGAGGCGTTTTTTCAATTTCGCTGAAAATATAAAACAAGAATTAATCAGTTTTACAACTTTTATAAAACTTGGACTGAGTTGCCTACTACGTGTAGAAGAGGAACATAGAAAGGAAAATGAAAGAGTTAAATTTGTTTACGAGAGTTTCTTGATTGCTTTTGTTTTCAAGACAAATTTTCGCTAAGGGGTTTTCTCTGCGATTACTTGAATACTTTTTTTGTGGTTTCTTTTGATTTTCTCTGGTTGGAACTTTGTCGTTTGGTTAGTGTGTTTCTAGGTGTGGATGAGGTATGAACACGACATAGATTGGCAGAAGCGCTGCCGTCACCTACCTTAAGTTGGAGGAACACACAACGGGAAAATGGAAAGAAAAGTGGAAAAATAGAGTCATCATACTTACTTATGTAGCGTGTGAAGGCGATACATGAGTTTTAAGTTTATTTATTTAGTTCCGTCCCTCTGCTTCATCTTCACCGCGGCAAAAGAGACTCCTATTTGCTACACATAAAACTCACCTTAATCTTTTCGCGAGTTTTCGGATGTAAATGCGGATGCAGATACTTATACAGATACGGATACAGTTACGGATACGGATGCGTTTTGTGCTTATTACTTAGTAGTAAGAAACGCAGCACATTCCATTACACAATGTTTAACAGTAGTAGATATGGCAGTAGACATAGTAGAAAAGACAGCAGCACCTGAGCGTATTGATATACATTTAGAAAGAATAAGGAGGTAGGTAGTCGGGAAAACTAGGAAGGGTGGTGTAAGGGAATAGAGAGAGACAGATAGATAGATAGAGAGAGAGGGAGAGAGTGACAGCCACACAGATAGAAAGTGGGAAAAACATTTATACTAACAGTCATGCCAAATCAAGTTCACTAAACGGAGAGAATATATATAATATATATATTATTATATATACATATATTATATATATATTATTATATATACATATATTATATATATATTATATATATATATAGAGAGAGAGAGAGAGAGAAAGAGAGAGAGAGAGAGAGAGCGATCGAAAGATTCGCAGTGTATTTGATGCCTGTAGTAGACAGCATCAGTGTTTATATGTATCTATATGAGGAATAGACAGGATAACCCAAAGAGGTGACCCCAAAATTAAAAGAAATCCATTTGTTGTATTTGTGTGTATATATTTATACATATATATCATGTTTTTATTATTCATTTTTGTTTTTTTCGATTTTGGTTTTTTCTCTTTTAATTAAATGTTCAAAGTAACAATATAATTATTCAACTATTAACGGTTTTTGTTTGGTTTTTTCTTCTTACTGCTTTTTCTTCATCTTTGGTTTTGTTGTTGTGTATAGAACTGCTTTCACATCTAATAATGATTCAAATGGATATTATTCATTTCAACATTATATACTTTTGTTTCTTGATGTTGTTAAATTCATTTCCCTATTAAGTTATACATATACATATATATTCAGTATAAGTATATATATGTATATATGAATAGTTAATAATATTCAATAATCTGTAACTGCTGCGATATACATATACATACATTGTCGTAACTATGATAAATATTAAACGTCGAAACAAAACTTCATCTGAACCATTTAACATTTTCAACATTTATGATTACGTTAAAATCTTGATTAAATAATATTTTTTTTCTCCATTCCATTTCATCTTTTCATTGCTCTTGTCTTGTTTTTTCTAATATTTGGTATTTCGCAAACAATTCAAGTGAACTTCAATATATCATTATATGTATGTAGTTGAAAAACGTAATAGAGATATTCGTTTTCGTATAGAATCTAGTTAAACATTCGCTATAATTAAGTATAGTTTGTAATTAGAAAGCGGTTCTTTATAAGATTTAAAGATCTAAGAATTTGCAGGAGCATTAGACTTGGGTTCGGTAAAACTAGTAAAATCTGTTGACTGGGAGAAGTACGGTTGCTGCAACATGCAATAGCAGTAGAGTAAGAGTAGTAGATAAGTAGTAGGTATAGGTATATAGCAAATAGTAGTAGATTGCAAGCTTTGTTTGGGCAGAATCTATACGTTTTTCATTCACATAGAAGCCACGTTAAGGCATTCCGATCGTTCCTAGCTTTGTAGGGATCGAGGAGGGGCACTAGAGGATTGCTTTAGTACAGATTGACAGAGATGGAGAGAGAGCTGAAAAGTTGGAGTGCTGAAGATCTAGAGGGACGGTCGTCCTTTGTTGCCAATACGATAGTCAAACGGTAGTCATACCACAGTAAAGAAACAGTTATACACAACAATGAAAGACTCTGCTGCTATTAGGGACATTTCTCGGTATTTTCTTGGTATTTACTCGACAAGTTTTTTTTTTCTCCTTTTACAAACATCATTATTTCTATTATACATTGGTTAGTCTGGGTATGATAGATGTTAACATTTACAACACCATAATTAGATGCACGTGACATTATGAGTATACGAGTATATGTTGTATCTGTATCTGTATTCGGTATATCTGTGACTTGAAACGAAAGACTTTATCATTTACAGAGAAAAAAAACAAATTCTCACAACGTTCAGAAATAATTTTGTGTATAATAAAATATATCGGTTATTTTAGGTGTTTAACGTTGGCTCTTTAGTTCGACTATCATATATAGTACATATAAGAATACGGCTGTAATTGGATGTAGGTTCATGTTGATGTTGTTCTTATTGTTGTTGTTGTTATTTAGCTTGTACTTGTTCTGGTTGTTGTTGATGTTGTTGTTGTTACTGTTGTTTTGCTTGTGCAGTTGTTGTTGTAGTTGAGATGATGCGAGTATTATATCATATAAAACACCGAGATAGATAGAGAGTACGAGTGTCTGAGATAGACCAGCAAGTCGTAGTTCTTGTTGTTTCGTGTTTTTGTAGTTGTGGCGCACATTAAAGATTCGAAAAGAGTGTTGTTGTTGTTTTTTTAAATCAAAAGAAGAGAGAGAGAGAGACATCAGAGAAAGAGAGAGATATAGAGAATGCAGTGTGATTAAACCATTGAATTTAATATGTATATATATTTATATATACATATAAATATATAAATATTTGTTTGTATATTTATATAGTATTTATATATCGATTAGTAGCAATAATATTTCAAATCAAAATCGTAACGAACGAAAAGGAGAAGAAAATGCTTTTGGCTTCTTAGCCGAAGCATGAAATGCCCTTTCCGAAATGTTCGAGTATAATTTATAATTTAATCTCTATAAGGCAAACTACAGGCTATGGATATCGTATATATGTTAAAGACTGCTGCGATTTGGGAAAGGGCATGCCACACGGTACAGAAAGAGATATATATATATATAGTAGTTGGAATATTCACAACATACGCGTATATACGAGCCGGAATTTCATGTAAGATCGGGTAAACGGAATAACATTTCTCTAACAGAAGTTGATTTTTCAAGTGAACTATTATAATATTTCACGGAGTCAAACTATAATCTTGTTCGCTGACCTTAGAGACTCTTGCTCGAGAGGTGTATTTAATTTATTTAACCTTTACACTTAATTTGGCGGACTGCGAATCCTAATATAGCTTCCACTTTGGTACTCGAACATCGATTTACATTGAGATCGGCTCATATATACACACATATGCATACATATGTACATATAGTCATGCATACATTTGTATACATTATATACAATTTACGAGTATTTGGCTGTATGCGTATGTGTATATCATGTGTGAAGGTATGTGTGCAGGCGAGTACCTACCCTGGGAACAGACAACAGAGTCGCGAGTTATGGGCTGTGTATGGGTATACGATATTGGGTTGAGTTATGAGTTTCCGTCTGTTCAATCTTGTTCTCGAATGGTTTTCTTGATTTTGGTTAGGGTAATTGTTAGGTTGTTGCTTTGGCAAGCATGCATGCGACTCGTGTCGAAGTGAAGGGGCGGGCGATCGGGGGCGTGCGTTTATCGGTAAGGAAAAAGACATGTATGCTAAATGTATCACAGCATTATGCTCTCGAACTTCCTGCATCTTCGACTTCTGCTTACGAACTATTGTCCTCGACTAAGTCAAATACAATATATCCTAGGGGCTTACTTAGTTCTGGTTAATCGTTATTAATAAACATATAAGTATATATAGTTAATATCTTGTATTTCTTCGATGTATATGTAACTCAGGTTAATGACTTGGTTTCGGACATATAATCAAATATGTAAGGCATAAGTATATAGGTATATAAGTTATGTAACATAGTTTACTTACATTTCAGAAGCATCGTAAGTATCTCAAATAGCTTTGAATGTCTCGATTGTTGTGTGTTGTAGTATGTTGTAGTTGTTTTTGTATAGGAAAGAAACAAAATGTTACAGCTGTTAGAAAGGGTTCAACTTCGCTTGAGTTGAGTTGAGAAAAGAACATTTTGGTTATGTTTCAAGTACCCGCGTTGAGTTTTCATTCGCCTTGGCAGCATTTCTGCTCTCAATTATTGAAATTTATTTGAATTGAATCAGAAATATGTATACACGCTTATATATATATATATATAAATATACATATATATATATGTATATATATAGGCAAACATATGGATATATATAAATTTTATGTTTGGCTATGCTATGTGTGATAAGGAAATCATTTAAATTATATATCGCATATCCATTCCTTGTAGCTCGTGTATAGTATGCGTGTTTCGTATGTCTTTAAAGTCCAAAAGATTTCAGCAACGTATTTTTCGACGGTTCGACATGGTTCAGCAACCTCCGGTTTTTCTTGGGTTCTTTCGTCTGTCTCGTGGCTCGTGCCTTACGACGCAAGTCTGTCTCTGTCTCTGTCGCACCATTCGCATGTTTATTCATTTTCGATTTTGAATTCAATCTCTTTATGCTAGGTCAACTAAATAACGGTTACGTTTACGTTAACGGTTATATAGTTGTTGTTGTAAATGTATCTGTATTCGCATTGTATATCTGGGGCTTGTTGAGTATAGTACATTATCATCGAAGCAAAAGTGATTTGAATATTATATTAAATTTAAAGGCGTTACTATACTTTTCTTCTCGTTAATAGTACATAGTTTTAGGTTTAGGTTTTTGTTTGGGGCTTTAACTACTTTAAAATTCAATAGGATTTCACCGTCCTGTTTTCCCATATACATGCATAAATATAGGCATATGTATATTTGTGTATTATACTATTACTTCCGTCGCTTTTATAGTTATTTTTAATATTTATAACCTTTAACTCATTTAGCGGCGTTTTATCTAAGTATTTGATCGATTTATAAGCGCCGAGTTTTTTCTGAGTTTCTTGATTTCGACTTCTTGGGATTATTACTTTTTTATTATTTTTTTTTTGTTTATGCTTGACGATCGAACAGAAGTTTATAACATTATACATATCAACAAATTGAAGTTATGTAATTCAGTAATTCGCCTCGTTTATTTTTTAAAGTTATGCATATAGTATTATAGTTCTAGTTCAGTTTTATATTATCTGTTTTTTTTTTATATTATTTCGGCTCATTGGTTTTTATGGGCTTATCGGCTTAGCGTTTATCGTTTTATGATGACTGACATATCACTGCATGACACATTTTCCCTCTATCTGAGTTTTTAGCTCATTTACTTGCGTTTCTATTTGATTTTTCAGTTCTGTAAAAGAAATTGAGTATGGAAACAGCAATAAATAAGCATATTTTGTAGAGTAGACTACAAATGTTATGTATGTCAACTGGTATGTATATGTATTTAATGGATGCTGTAATGTAACTGTTCAATAACGAAAGATATATACGCATATCGGTGCAAGTTCAGGCAGTAGCCATACGTTTTTGTTTTGGGCTTTCGGTTTTTGCTAAATCAAATAAGAGACATTACTCAAAATGCAGTATGGAAAAGGGTGGTAGTAGTGTGGGGAGCGGGGCTTATAATACTCGTTAATGTAATCAAGAGAATTGTAAGTGTAAATCATAATAGGTCGCTTTAGAACTGCAGCTTGCAGGGTATCTAATAGTATATAATGTGTATAACAGAGAGCGATAGGAGGAGGCGAGCTTAAAACGATAGAGATAGAAATAGAATGATAGGCTGGTGTAGTGACAGAGTGAGAAAGCGAGAGACTGTGGGAAATACACATACATAGACAGCATGCGCAGCATATATATTTTACACAGATGTCGGAGCATCTTGTAAAATATATATACTACACACATAGATACTGATGTTAGAGAGAGGAAAGAGAGTAAACAATTTGCAAGAGGGAAAAAGTATTCTATATTGTTTTTGTTGTTTCTGTTTATTGATTTTCATTTAGTAGTTATTTTCAGTTTAGTTTAAAAAAGTTTCGTTATTGTTTATCATCGTGTTCAGTTTTCATAGTAGTATGTTCTTGTCACGAGCACTCAAGCTATTAAATAGTTTGAAAATAAAGTTTATTTTGATGCGAATTAGTTAGTGCAGTTGGTGAGTTTGGGATGTTGTCAAAAGAAAATCAAATCGAAATATAATTGAATAAAATCATTGAATAACCGGTCGCCACCCTTGTAATAAAAGATTCCCCGCACAGTGTGGCGAAGGTGTTCCCACTACCAGATACAACTATCAAATTCTATCATATTTATGATATATATACCTATCTCGTGTAACAAGGCATTTGTGGTGTGAGAGAGAGAGAAAGAGTATTGTTCATTCAGTCTAAGGCATCAGACATTTAGACCATTTGTTTGGTAGAGACAGTTTGAGAGTTAGACAGAGAGAGTTTTTGAAGTTTGGCTTAGTTTAGTTTTGTTTTGTGAAGAGAGGCAGAGTGAGAGAGACAGAAGAAAAGAGATAGAAAGTAGATGAACACGAATGCAAAGGTTTCGCTTAGTTTACCACACAGATGAAAGAGAATATTATTAGAATTTCGCACTTACCTTAGGCTAATGAATTGAATCTGATTTTGATATTGATTTTGGGGTCAACGAACCTAAGTACAATGGGACGACATTTCGATCGCCTACCAACATCAATAAATACCCATTTTCACTTTCGAATACAACACAAAAGATGACAAAAACGAAAATCTGATAAATACAAAGAAAATAAAAGAATATGGAGTGCACACTTTATAAAGAGTATATAATATATAAACTTATATTCATTAGAAGTTGGAGTTTTATTTCATTCGTTGCTTTAGAGCTCAGTTATTTAGCTGCAGTTATACTAGACAGTAGCTCTGACACAGGAAATTTGGTATAGATAGAGCAGTAGAGATAAAGTTAGATAGAGGAAGCATTAGTTAGTTGTAGACGCACACACAGAGAAGAGATAGCGAGATAGAGACACACATATACGAGTTCTAAAATCAAGCGTCGTATTTATAGTTTCGTTTCTTTATGTGATTCTTGTTGTTGTTTCGGGTTTTCTTGTTGGCCGCTTGAACTCAAGATAAATCAGAAATTAACCAAAAGACAGTTACGGGTAAAGTTACAGTTACGGTTACAGTTACACATAGCACTAAGAAGACATGGAGGCTGAGCCTTTGAGTCAGATTAGCAATAGAGAGCTAACGATCAGTTCAAGTTTAAGCTCAAGTAATAGTATATGCTATATACAAATATATATATTTGGATAGAGACATACGAGTACATTGACAGACATATTTAGTTATGTATGTAGTTGCAAGAAAGGTGGGATGGGGCGCAACTCGCCCGACTTACTTGTAAAATCGTCAAGCTCTTCCTGCTCGGCCTCGGCAGCAAGCTCCTCGGGCGTCTTCTTTTTCCGCATCAGCGGATTGGGTTCCTCCTGTGGTGCTGCCTCGACGATCTCCTCCTTTTTCTTGATGTTGTACTGCAAGAGGAGCAAAGACGGCGCAGGAGAAAATACGATTAACACATTGTGGAATACAAATGGCAGCTTACGGTGCCATATCGCGAGCAACTTATGAGGTTCAACTTTGCAGTTGTATTGCAATCGGTTATTGCGAATCGTAGGCGCGACCGACATGAACGAAGCACTCACACCAAAGCAGACCCTCTTACTCATCAAATGCATGGTTTAACGCGAACCGGGCCGTGCACACGAATTTGCATTTTTCGGCAGTCTCTTATCGGGCGAAAAAGCACTTTTCCTCATTGTTGTTCAGGTCCTTTGTAATTCAATCTGACTCCGTTAGGGAGTCGCTCTTAAAAAGGACTCCCTACTAGAGTCAATTTGAACTCAACAGGAAGCAGGTGACAGCACAAGGCACTTAGCACATCGCACATCGCGCATCGTGGCGAGGCGACAGCCGCTTACCTTATCGCGTATGTCCTGTCGCATTTTCTCACGCTCCTCCTCCATTTTGCGATGTTTCTCCTTGCGTCGCTCCTCAGCCTCACGTATGGCCTCCTGACGCTCTCTCTCCTCCTCCTCTGCCTTTTCCTTATCGTCGCCATCATCGCCTCCATCACCTCCTACAGCGCCTACAGTGGAAAGAGCGTGAACGAGTTGAAAGCGTTAGTGAATGTATGAATGACTTTGTTTATAAATGAATATGTAATCTATGCCTTAGATAATAGCATATATTTATATTATATATATATATTATAATACGCATATTAACTGTACAGTGAACACCACTTATAACACTTATACTTATACCACTTATAACATAAAGTATTTAAATATTATTATTTTCTATATTTTATAGTTCGAGTTAGACGGTCCAGTAAAGACTGGCTAAGAGCTGTATAGTGGTATAGTGTTAAAGTGTTATTGTGTTGCATATGTATCAGTATGTAATTAGATTTTATAGTTCACTGTACACCAGATAAGCGAATTCGTTCATGGCCAATTTTAGCTTGACTTGTGACTTGTGTCAAAACATTTGATTAAGAGTAGAAACATGACAACGACTTAGAGCTGTTCGGGGACGCTCGAAGTACGACTGGAGCGGGGGCACTGCGTCTGGCTGTGAGGCTTATCGCATTTGCTTGGGGCACAACATTGAAGGCAGCCCATAGCTTCTCAGTCTGTTAGCACAAGCCGAATGTGCCACGCGGAAGTCGATGAAATTGTGGCACAAACGTTACGCGACCTCCTAACGTGCCGACCTTTCGCTGGCCACCAGGTGACCAGGGACAGTGAAAGTCACAGTCGCAGTCATAGTTGAAATCACTGGAACCGTTGCCAACGCTGTCGAGAAAGCTCAGCATTACACGCAGTGCACTCAAAGAGTCCGCACCTCGAGATGTATTTGCAAGTCTTCGCGATTCTGCTGCTGAGCACTTTCTCTGCGCTTGGCTGGGACAACAATGTATTAAGCCTTAGCCAGGATTTAAAGCAGTTGCTCGACCCGAGCTATCTGCCGTGCGACAATTTTTACAGTTATGTCTGCTCGCGCAGCGCCAACTTCAACCAGACGCAGCGCAGTCAGCAGGAGCAGCAGCGCTTCCAGCAAATGCTGGCGGCCACCAGAGCAGGCGATCTGCTGGAGGTGGAGCAGCAGCTTGTCAACTTCTACAGATCGTGCGAGGCGGGACGCGACGTGCAGGCTCTGCGAAAGTCGCAGCTCTACAGCAGCACTGGAGGCTGGCCGGCTCTGGAAGCGGGCGGCACCAGTAGCCGCGACTGGCTGCAGGTGCTCGCCAATTTCCATGATATAGGTGCCGCCTACTTCTTCGATACGCACATTAGCATGCAGTCGAACAAGCGCGTGGTTACCCTGCAGCCGGACGCCACGAGACGCCACACGCTGCGCAAGTTCGAGCAGCGTATGACGGAGCTGTTCCAGCGCTTTGGGATCAAGCAGAGTCGCGTGCATGTCACCCAACTGGAGGTGCTCAGCCTCGAGCGCGCCCGTCGTGGGATACTTAAGACGGATCGCGTTGAGGATCAGGTGCAGTTCAGCTACGCGAGCTTCAAGCGCAACGCGTTTAGCAACACGACGCTCTCGCGCTTGGACTGGGACAAGTACTTCAAGCACATGCTTGGCGGCAAGAGTCTGCGGGCAACGGATATGATAGTGGTCAAGCAGCTGCCACGCCTCGTCGATTACCTGCTGCTGCTGCAGAATACCAGTATGCTGCGCCTGCTCAACTGGATGTGGACGGACTACCTTATGGGTGCGTATACTTAATATGAGTAGGGCCAGCAGTGGCAGCTCCAGCCTGATCGATAATTCGATTCGACCGCCACTGACTCGATAATTAGCTGCATGACAAGTGCCAATTCAGTCAATTCTTAATACGCATTGCAAGCAGGAAATGCTTTTTCAAAATTTGGATAATATTTCCGATAGATCAATTAAAATTAAGATGTTTGTTTCTTGGTATACCTTTACAAGTTTGAGTATTTCAATTGGATGCAATGTTCCCATGTTCGTGCTATCGATGGTGCATTTCTTTTCCAATCCAATAAATATTGAAAAGTATCCGAATTCACTTTTCGCTATTCACATTTTCCAGTTAGAACGAAGTTCCTTCTTTTATAGAATCCATAACTCTGTCAATCTTGTGCACTACTTATATGCCTGGGTAAACAACTTTTTTTGCAGACATTTTCGCCGGGGACTGCCAGCAGCTGGTGGAGAGCTACGCGGGCGATGTGTATGCACATCTGGTGCTGCGTGTTAGCGGAGATCGCGTCGGGCTGACGCAAATGTATTCGGCCGTGGGAGACGCGTACAAGAAGCAACTGGGCGGAAGCGTCTGGGTTGACGAGATCTCCCAGCAGGCATCGCAACGCTTTCTCGGACAGCTAATGCACCTGACGCTAAATGGGGACGAGCGCCTGAGCGCGGCTTACCACGAGCTGCAGCTGGATCGCAATAGTTTCTACGAGAATCTGGAGAAATTGCGACACTTCCAGCACAAACATCACGTGGAAGCAGCGGCAACGCAGCAGCAACTGCGTCAATTCGCGCAGGCATTCGACGATATCAATGGGTTGCTGCCGCAGCTGAATGTCAGCACACCAATCACTTTTCTACTCTTTGGTGAGCCTTTCGCCCGCGCGCTCATTGCAGCCGGCAGCAGCAGTCGCACGACGGGCGCCTGGCGCAGCATGGACTCTGAGCCGCGCTTCGCCGAGTTCAGTAACTGCAGCGATCGACTGCTCGCCAACAGCCCAGCAATGCTCAGCGCGGATGAGCTGCTGCTCAGCCAGCTGGGGCAACGCCTGGCGTGGAGCAGCTACAGACAGTGGCTGGGGCAGCAGAGCGCCGCCTCGCTGCATCTGCCCCACAGCCGGCCGTACTTGACGGCGAAGAAGCTCTACTTTATTGGCAGCCTGTTGCGAGAGTGCCGGGCCGTGCTGAGCAGCGGGCAGCAGGAACGCCAACGGCAGCTGCAGCATGCCGTGTTGCGTAATACGCCCGAATTCAGTGAGGCCTTCGAGTGCGAGCCCGGCGACGCACTCTACGCGACGCAGCAGCGCTGCAGGCTGAACACGAGCTGAATGCGTAGCAGGATGTTCCGAAATGCCTAATTTAAGAAGAATATGGAACTTGAAAAATAGACGTTTTAAGCGATCATCTCGCAGAAACTAATCAAACTAAATAAAAGGAATAATTCTGCATTTCTAAGTGAAGCTCCGGATTTGGATTTCGCTTTACTTTAAGCTCAATATATCTGAATGTTTCATTACATTTTAACTTTTCTAATGTTGTTTTTGATGTTTTAAAATATTTAAATATTTAGCCAAAAAAAAAAAAAAGATGTAAAACCGAAACTAATTTCCTGCATTTTTTTGAGTTTCACATGTTTCGATTAGAATAGGAATACAATGCAGCATATTGCCGCAACAAGACTTTCGGCCAAACTGCACGCCAGTTACGCGTAGACAAATAAAATTTGCAACGCTGACAGCGGAAACTCGACGGAGCAGACCCAATGGCGACTTGAATGCATAATGGATGCCAGAAGCTGTGCAAGTTGTACGACTTTTATAAGGATTTTCGGAGCAGACCTTGAACTTTTTGCATTCGGCTTTGTTTTATGCTGGCGCTAAAAATCGATAACAAAAAGCCAGAGGCAACGGTTAACGGCTTATAGCAAACGGACCAGAGGGCAAGAGTGGAAAAACGGCGGAACGGCGAAACTATCACAATCGCAGAGTGATTGATTTTTTGCCATATGTTGCGATGCTTATGCGGTTTTAGTTTTTGTTTTAGACATATTTTCGCAATGTGTTCAGACTTACATTTACAGTAGCGTGTGTCGGTTACAGTTACAGTTGTATGGTAGAGAGTGTAGTAGATAGCGAGAGAGCGAGAGAGAGAGACAGTAGTTAGACAGGCGAAGAAAGAGAAAATGAGAACGAGAACGAGAACGAAATCGAAAACGAAAAGGAAAAGAAACAAAAATGCACACAACACCAAATTAAGAAGGGAACACGGACAAGGCATGGCGCACCTCGTAGGTCGCATGAATGCAGATGTGCGATATGCCGTCGTCCGTGCTCTGCTTTGTTGTTCTATTCATACCAATGAAATTCATGATTTCTGGGCGCTTTTAGGCCAACGCTATCTGCCCGTAGTTGCGCCTTTTGTCGGATCACGTTAACGGTAAATGCAGCCGACGGACGTTGCCTGCGAACTGTTTGCCTGTGCTGCACGAACACCTCCGCACCGCTGTCGCTTCACATTCGCACTGACTGTAGCAGTCGTCGGGGCAGTGTGAAAGTCCAGGGCGAATTCGCTGCTGCGACTGCGGCGTCCGCTGCATTTGTGACACAGTGAACGCAGCGGTTTCGCCTTCGTCTCCTTCTTGCTCGTCGTGTTGCGCTTCGGCTCGTGTTTGCTTGTGTGTGTGCGAGGGTTGCCATGGCGAACAATCGATTGTAGCGAACGCGGTCACGAGCGCACACGAACTGAATGCAAAGAAATTGAACTTGCCTCGAAAAGGATTCTGCCAGCGAGCAGAGACTGATTCTGTTGCTGCTGCCGCTGCTGCAGCTGCTGCGTCTAACGACACGCGTTACGTCAGAGTGAGTGAACTTGAGTCGCTGGAGTGCGAAGCTGGAGTAGGAGTCTTCTCAGCAGTGGCCTGGCTTTTTATGCCATGCGAGTCGCTGTCGCTGCTGCTATCGCTGCTGCCGTCGCAGTCGCCGTCGCCGTCGGCGTCGCAGTCTCAGTCGCAGTCGCTTCCTGGACCGTCCCGTGATTTTGGTGACCTAATCGCAAGGGATGGACTATAGACTGCGCCTGCGCCTGGCTGTGATAACAAGCATTCGCTATGTTCTCACTCGCTCGCACCCAGTCGAGCGTCGGGCAGCTGGACAGCGCAGCCGGCGTTGGCGTTGGCGTCGCAGTTGCGGTCGCACAGCTTCCTAAAACGGCGCAAACGCACAGTGAAAATTCCCACGCGTCGCTCTTGAGCGCTTTTACTAAGACGAAGGGAGAGAGCAATAGTTGGCAGTGGGTGGGGTGGCAGAATTGCGTAGAGTGACCACATTCTGCTTAAGCGCTGCTACTGCGCTGCTATCGCAGCCGTCGCTGCCGTCGCTGCTGCCCATGGCCGGTCTATGTGTTAAAAGCAACGCACATTAAATTGAATTTATAGTCATCAATTTGCTGAATAGCTTTGTGAATTAACTTTTTAGGGTGCACTTGATTTGTGTCGACACGCATTTATTGTTTTCTTAAACCAGCCGAAAGTATTTTATAATAAAAATTGATTTGCCCCCGCCTCCGCCCATGTGCACGTTGCGCTTTTTATGCGAGTTATTCGCAATTTTGCTTTATGAACTTCCATGAACTTCGCTTTATGCCATTTCACTCTCTCGCTCCCTCTCGTTCTCTCTCTCTCTCTCTCTCTTTTTCCCTCTTTCTCTTTCGCTCTCGCTCTACGGAGTTTCTAGACGGGCGCAACTCAATTAAAAACTAATCAAGCCTATTGTAATATAATTATCGTGACAGCATAATTAACACCGTTTGTGTAGGTCCTTTCCCCACACTTGCTTCTGCTCATTTTTCTACTCCACTTCCTTTTGCTGCTTTGCATATTTCATTTATTTCCTAATGGACAACCCGTTGGCCATCGATGGTTCCTTTAAGAATCCTTATTGGACTCCGGACTGGGGACTTCAGGGCCGGCGGAAGCCTTCAATTTGCGGAAAATGGCAAAAAAAGAAAGTGGTGATGGAGATGAAGATGGAGAAAAGAAATCACTTTGAATCTGCGTCTACAAATTGCTTGTTCTAAGCTTGTTTATATACCGAGAACCCATTGTAATAGCTAAAAATGGTATAGTTGCTTTGTGTAAATGTATCTAACAGAAAAAAAGGAGCAGATGCAGACTAGACGACGTATATCAATTTTTGATATGTCAGACGAATATCTGCATGAATATTGTACGCTATTGCTAGAGCTTGAGAAAAATAAAATAAATAAAATAATAAAAAAATACCAAATCAAGTTAGATAGCTCAACACCGCTAATTTTGAACCAATCGAATAATAAGCGAAATAACGGAAAGAATGAATCGAAGTGGATGAATGGTATCTAACTGTCGAGTGGTCACGAATATGGATTTATTTACTTATTTTCGCTGATCTGTCGTACCATATATACGTACACCTATATATATGTATAGTACATAGTACAGTTTTTTGTTGTTGCCGTTAAAAGCTTTACTTTTCGCTGCGTGCCCCGGCCATAATGAGGGTACTTAATACCTTCTAGCAATGCCCTGTGGCTGTGTGGCCCGTGATATATTCTACGACTCACAGGAGGAATGGGGTGGTCGTCATAAGTCTGATATACGATCTGGCGAGCGGGTAAGTAAGTCGCACGCTGCGTTTTATTGCTTCGACTGCTATTTTGAATAGCGACACGTTGCGCAGCAAATGGAGGCCATAATTGTCTTAGTGGAACTGGGAAGGGGAAGGTGCGGGGATAAGGATGAGCAGAGGGATAGGCGTTGGGAGGCGTATATAGATGTCGCATTGAATATTTGAATGCGGCCGGGTGACATTTATGCGACTTAATACGCGCACGCCGAGGGAATTCTACATTAGAGTTCCATTTGCACAAACACAGGCACACTCATACTCACACACATGGCCGCCAGTAGCTTTCTTCGTTGTATACCATGTGCCTATTGATAAGACCTACGAATAGTATATCTGCTCTGTGCGAATGTACATAGACATATGTAACATGCAACGGGAGGCGTGACAGACCAAACTTATTATATATTTTCTTGATCAGCATCATTAGCTGAGTACATCTGGCCATGTTATGTGCCACTTGCCACAGTCAATTCAAATGAAGTTTTAGCGGCACAAGTTGGTGAAAGGTATTTAAAAGTCGAGTATGCTCGACTGCAGCTTTCTTTACTTGTTTTTTTTATTCTTTGCTCTTTTTACTGCGAGAAAAGGCACGAACGTCAAATTATTTTCTTGCTTAATCCGGTTCAAGACCGCTGAGCTTTGTAACAGCAGAAGCAGCCTCCTCAGTCCTTTCAGCCTTCTCATCCCTCTGGCACACCACCCTTGCACTTTGGCAACTCCAGCTAGCGTTAAGCGCACGCATCCGCATCCGCATCCGCAACTAGGTCAGAGTTGGAGACGTGCTACAAATGACAGGAAACCCGGGTGGAAAGCCAGTTGGCGGCGGCTTAAGCAGCGGCTGCGTTGCCAAGTGCCACGCCCCCGGCCTCTGGAGAGAATGATTTCATTGTCATAGTCGCTAATAGCAACTAGCATCTTTCCCGGCGTAATTACATTTTAACAGCCTCAAAGAGTCGGCATATTTGCTTGCGCCTTTATCTGCCATATGTGGCTGCAGATGTAAATGTATCTGTATCTGTATTTGGAGCCGTAAGTGTATTTGTATCATCAGCTTTTACTGTATCCATCTCTCAGTCTGTGCGAGTGCGTGCGCGTGCATAAGCAAATGGCGAACAGTGTATCCAAGTTAGCCTTTTTCCCGCCAGAATTATCTTTATGTAAAGTCAGACTAAGTGGAAAGAATTCAATTGAGAACAGCGAACTGCAGGAAGTTTAATGCTTTCGTAAATCTCCAAACATACAGCACTTGTTAAAACTTTCAGAATTAGAAAATTAATTATTTGCATATTTTAAGTTTGCATATTTCCAATAGCTTGACAAACTGCAAGCTTCGCTTTCAGATATTTTTCGTAATGCATTTAAATTTATTTAAATGCGTTATAGCTTTTTTTTAAACCGCCAGGTTGTTTGCAACACTGATGGCTAGGAGAGGCGTGAGGCAAGTGTTAAGATGTTCTGCTGTACGCGCACTTGTATGCCGCACGTCTCTTCCTCCACCTTTTCCCTGCCCTCCCCCTATCTGTACTTATGCCTCTTCATAATGACGCAAGTAAATCTCATTGCCATTTCGCTGGCTGCAGCACTCAATTCTCTCTTGCTTTTTTTTCATCCTCATCCGCAGTCTCTTCTGCTTTGTGCGCGCTAGCACTAGCAATTAGTTGTAAGCCGACAGCCACGCCCATTCGTGCCTACTGACACCCGCATCCCTCAGACCGCAGCCCAGCGAGCGAGCGAGCGCGCGACAAGCATGTCAATGTCAGGAATGTGCCTTCATGTCAGTAAATGCTGCAAATTTGACAAAAATGCTGCAGATGCCTCCAGGATGCCTCCCCTCTCATCCCCTCACCACAGTCCTTTCCAACCTTCTCCGCTGACAGCTGATAGCCTGCATGCAAATATTTTGGTCTCTCGCAAATATTTAAAGAATTTTTAATATTCACCATTATGTGGTAGAATCCACAGTCCCACTCCCACATTCCCTTTTGCTATCCGGAATCTTCCTGCTACGCACACCATGCAATCAGAAGTTAATGCGTCATTTGGAGTATAGTTTTGCGCTCTTTTGTGGGCTGATTAGTTATGCTACGCGCTCGCTGGAACGTGCGAATCAACTTTGTGACACTGTGCATTCCGTTCGAGCGCCGAGCTTACTGCCAATCAAAACCCTTATAGATTTCCATGCCCACACGTAGATGAGGATAGAAAGAATGTATGTCTGACTAAAATGCGTATGATATAATAGTAGTATTTTCGGTTCGAAAAGCTTCCAGGTTAAAGCTGACAGCAAAGCTGGCTATGTGACATTTTATAATATGCCTGGAGAGTTGGACACGATAAGTTTGATATAAATTATACTGTTCAGTCTTTTTAGACAATTTTGCTTAACTTTGACTTTTCGTTTAGTTATAGCAATTATTTATGCACCCCTTACAAAAATAAGAACAACAGTTTCAAGCGTGCTTAAAGTAAATTCTGAAGGTACTGGCGATTTTGCTAAATTGTTAAGCGGTCCACAGATAGAACCGACAGTTTGAACAACCATGTTCAGAAGTATTTAGTAAAGGCTTAAAGAGATTCATTACACATTACTAATTACATAATCACATGAAAGTTGAAACGGTTATATGATTAGCATACTGCAAAGTCTAGATAGAACCGAAATCAATAACACGGATGTATACACGAATATACGGATGATGATTCGTTTCCTTATTGATTTGAATTCTTACACCTCTCCAGCGCTGGTAAGTATGCAGCACTTTATGAACTGGAAAAACCACAGCAGTATATCACATATCAACAAGTTACTTAAAGGATCTAGCAACTTAAACTTGATAACTCATAGTTTGAAAATAGCATTGAGTTCTTTGCGAATTTATTTAGCGTAATTGTTTATTTCCGTGCGAATTTCTAATGACAATTAAGGAAAGTTACACCTTATCGGTGTTTTCTGTGCCTACTTAATCTTTTTCTATATTCTTTCAGCCCCAGCCATTGTTCGTAACTGAGCCACAAAAACGTAGAAAGAACAGAAATAATGAAATTGTCTCGCATTAACCGCAAAATCAACTTGAATCTAATTTTCCGTTTCTGGCATTTTCCCCCTGCTTGCATTTGCCATTCTACCCTCTTCTTTCCCCATTCGCCATTCTATTTGCACACTATGATGATGGACGCACATGTGTCAAACAATTGAAAATCTGCAGACCCAACATAAGTCCTCATGCGGGCTACGGAATCCCCCATCAGCTGCACATGCTGTGGACAGCTGTAAAAGTGGATGTAGTTGTATCTGTAGCTGTAGTTGTAGCTGTATCTACAGTTGTGGCTATATCTGTATCAGTATCTGCAGCTTTGGCTATGTACACATCTGTATCTGTCGTGTGTAGGTGCCGGTGTCTTCTCGCCTGCCTGTGGCATGTGTCGCATGTGTCAAAATGTTTGCTCATCAAAATGCGAGAATCGAGTAATAGTTGTTGTTGTTCCATTATTTGTGGTTGGGGCTGGGTCTGGGGTTGGGGCCGGAATTGAGGTGGGCTAAAGAACGCACAACTTTATCGAGGGCTTAGCGCTTGTGTTATTGACAGGCTTAGCTGATCTAAGTTTGTGGGGCATGGGTTCGTTTGAGGGTTACGTAGAGGTACGGCATATAGTATGGTATAGTATAATTTATGGCATATAGTTTATAGTATAGTTCAGATATGCGCATATAAGTTAAAGTATAGTATAAGTTGTAAAATTGGGGTCTTTTCGAGTTCGGAATAGATATAGAAGATGTATAGAGTTTTGCGTAGTACGCACAACTCGTAGAGTATGGTGTTACTTATGTTAAAGTACATCGGATAAGTAGCCTTTAGGTATGACAGTAAAGTAAAGCAGAAATGACACATAGTACTGGGTATAGTATAGAAGAGTATAGTACAGTATAATAGAGTATTGTGTAGTATGATGTAATTTATTTTTTATCGTACTGGAATAGCGCAGGATCGAAGTCACACGGTTCACACTCAGTATATAGTATGAAGTTAAAGTATGCATCATAGATTATAGATAAGACATATGGATTTAGATGTACTGCAGACTAGTGTTTTTAGTAATAGTTTAAAGTATAGTTATGTACATAGAATTAAGAGTTACTCATACTTTACCTCATTGTAAATACGTTGTATATTTGGTTGTAGTTGTTGTAGTAGTTGTAGTTATAGAGTAGTTAAAGTAGAATAGGTAGTAGAAGATGTAAGTTGTTTTGTAGTTAGTATAGTTCCATATTTGTTTAGGTAGTAGTACGATAGTAAGAGTTGTAGTAGTAGTAGTAGTAGTAGCAGAAGAAGAAGTAGTTAGTAGTAGTAGTAGTAGTAGTAGAAGAGTAGATGTTAAAGAAATATAAAAGAGTTAAGATCAACAGAAATTGTTTTACTTTTATAAAATATAAAGCAAGAGATAGTAAATAACGATAACAGAGAGTCTTTTATTTTTTGAATGCAAATTTAATTTAGAATCTTTTGGTTAATAGATTTATTATGGTTATATATTTGTGTTGTAGGTTGTTGCGTAAGTGTTAGAGTGTTCGAAAACAAAATCAGAACACAGAAAACTTATCAAAATGCTTCAATTGGTCAGTACTGACAGGATCTCGAATATTGAAACTTAGGTTGGTATTCTTTCGATATATTACAAAGCAAATGCCGGAGACTTGTGCTGCAAAACTATGGACTATGTTTTGGATTTGATTAGTGTTTTTTTTTTATTAAGTATTTATTGGAAGTTTGCATAAAAAGGAATAATTTAATCTATTATATACGGTACGCAGCTTCCATAATATTGACAAGGTAGAAATAAAATCTATTCACTTTATTTGTGTTTCTTTAAAGGTCTGTTGAATAAATTTATGTTAAGAATCTCCGCGTTATTGAAAGCTTTACAGCACCTTCAACAATTGGGAATCTCAGCAAATTTCGAGGAACATCGAGAAAAAAAATTATTCGCTGCGAATTTTTTCAATTAACAGAGAAATGCAAAAAGAATTTTCTTGCAGAGAAATGAAAAATATGGTGAAGTAAACTGAAAACTTAAATATCTCGTTCGCGCGCATGATATTGTTGGGAATAACTTTTTCGAATTCTCTTTTCTGCATTTCTATGTGGGTATTATTCAAATTCGATGGCAGCAAAAGTTAGTTCGCCAAAGTTCGAACTCGGTATGCATAATTAACAGTACTGAAAGCTCTCGGGTGCAACTAAGGCAGATTTTTTTGCCATTTTTCTGAGGGGGCTGATTCAGGCAGGGGGCTTGGCAGTGGTAGCAGTAGTGCAGCAAGAGTAAAATGCATATGGAATAAATTTCGAGCTGAATTCGTTAAAGTAAAAGGCAAGAATGCCCGATTGGGTATATCGTATCATATAATATAATATCATATCGAAAATAGAATGCTGATCATGTGAGTTTTGGCTTGGGGAATTTCGCATTATTCGAATCAAAAATGTGTGGCAATACAAAAGGAATTACGAATGCGAGAAGAGGAGTACGAATACGAATGCAAATGCGAATGCAAGAAACGAATATTAGGATTGAATATACGTAGTTTAAGGTCAGGTTGAAGAAATTACCGCCTGCAGCATCTGTTTAGCGTGTGTTTCGTTTGGGGAAAGTAAAGGAAAAGTTGTCATTAATACTTCACTTTCAGATATGGTATTTTATTTGGTATATTTGTTGTTCTATGGTTAAGTGTGAGTAAGAGCGTAAATATAGTTTGATATGTTAGGTAAATAGTTATAGTAAAAATGCATTTCAGGAAAGAAATCGAATAAGTTGAAAATGTTTAAGAGTCTCGTGATGCGGGAAGAGTGTACAGTATTTTTATCGTGTTCTTGTTGCTGTTGTGTTTGTTGCTGCTGTGTTGGTTGTTGTTGTTGCTGTGGGGTGATTGGAAAATTGCATAAAGTCGAATTGTGTCTTTGGCGTCTCAGCTGTCGCGCTCAAATTTCTCGCTGCGGCTGGCGGCAGTTGAGCGTGTCGGGGAGTGGCAATCATGTTAAAACTGAACAAAAAAGCGAAAAGAATCAAATAACCTTAGCTCGAGGCCCGGTCGAGAAGGCGTGCTAGGGCGGAGGTAGGCAATAGATGGGGGAATTGTAATAGAAGAAATTGAATTGTGTTCATTTTTTCTCTGCTTATTTTTCTTATACGGCCATTGGCAGCTGAGTTCCCCGATGGGCGGTGGGCGGGTGGTGGTAGGCGGAGGCTGTGGAAGTGGGGCGCGTTGTGTCGTGTGAAGTGCATGGAGATTCTAGGGATTGCTGTGCACTTGGGTGTCGTTTCAGGTGTGTGTCTGTGTGCTTCTTGTGTTTGGAGTGTGTTTTACAATGAGGTAAAGTTCGGTAGTGAAGGTTGAGAAGGAGCGTACAATAGGTACATCATTTTGCAGTTGGATACGGTTTGTTCTCCCCAGATATTCGGAATGATTTGTGTATTGTGTGTGGCTGAGTGTATGTGCGCTTAAGCTTAAGAGTACGATACGATTTAAGTTTAATTTAAGAATACGTAAAATTTGCTGGGATACGGGATCAGGAGCTAGTTAGTGGGACGGGTCGCTCTTATGGATCATAACTAAACAATCTGTGAGTGTATGTGTATTTGTGTTCTGTGCAACGCTAGACTTAAATGTTTAGTTTTTCTTAATAATATTCAATTTTGAACGAGTCTATGAAAATTTTCTAAGATTCTCGAATATTTCAAATCATTTTCATGCTTTTATTTTATTTTTTTATTTTTTTTTTCTTGCGTCCAATTCTTCATTCAAAACTGAAATACAAGCTCTAAGATTAAGTACATTTGTAACTAAACTCAACTGTGCCAGATAAATAATGATCTTTATATGTATATATTCGATTAGTAAACTTATTTGCATGTTTTATCGATTTACTCGGAATATGTCGCACTTACGCCATCGATGGAAAATGCTATGCAATAACTTGTATTACAAAAGAGCTCACCTGCAAGTAGAGAGAGGAAGAGAAGAAAGAAAGAGTAAGTTCAAGTTTGAGTTTACAATTAGTTTGGGAAATAGAAAATAGGAATTGCTAGCGATTTACCCAATAAATTCCCTGAGGCAATAAATGTCGTGAGTCTGCTACAACATAATATTCCAAGCCGAAAATGATATTTCATTGCAATTGCTTCGCCTGCACGCATGCCACATTTATTACGAAACTCTTTCCTGGACCCTTTGCCTGGCTTAGTCTATAATCTATATAACTTATCCCGAGCATAAGACAGGCAATAGTAATAAAGGCTAACACGACAGAAGCTCAAATAAATTCCCTTCGCCTTTGCCCTTTCCGATTGCCAACTCAGAGTTGACAATAGAAACGCATTAGCCAGCGCCACATCCCTAGATGTACACACAGACGAACACACTAACATACCAACACACAAACGCAAACTCACATTTGCTCTCACATAGTAGGGATTACCGCGTCTTATGCAAGTCCTTTTCAACTAAGTGAAAACTGTTTCCCAGGCGCAGAGAACTTTTCCGATTCAAATGAAAGCTGATCGGGGAACTACAAATTAAACAAAATAACAACTGGAAACCTTTCAGAGCGAAGCAGTTGCAATGAAATTTGTGCTTTATTCTTAAGGTGCTTGACAGTTTCATCTCTATAACTATAATAAAGGCTCATTATCTCTCATTGTAAGAACATTTGAAATCGTATTAGGTGAAAAGTCTGACAAAACTGAAAATTCGTATACTGAAGCAATGGCCTTCTTTTTTGGTTCATATTCAATATAAATTTATTAAAATTAGACATGTCGAACTATACAGTTAACTTGGTATCTTTTAGCTTTCTAAGATTTAAGTATTCTTTAGAATTGAAGGCGATTTCTTTCTAAGACGATTTCTCTCTGTGGACTTCAAGCGGTGTTGGAGCTGAATTCAATATTCCCTTTTGGAATATTAGAATACATAATAAATATTCGAACTAAGGTCTGAACAGGCTCTACAGCCAACGTCTTCTTCCTTTCCGAGCCTGCACTGTAAGCAGACAAATTGCACCGAGATTTGCGAAATTCGAGCGTAAGTTCCATAACAACTTTTTACATAGTTCTCTTTATTGCGCGCCCGGCCTTGTGATATGTTTTACGATCGCTCTTTACTTTTATTTTTATTTTTATATTCATTTTGCGCATTTCTGTCGCATTTTTATGTCGCATTTTGAGTGGCTGCCGCGCAGCACCTAAAAAGGGGCGTTTCGGGGAAGTGGGAGGGCCGTGTTTTGGGAATTGTGGGTATCTGCAGTTTTTATCTTGGCATTGACATAGTCGAGAGCGCATGAGAGATTCGTGTTTTATGTGTATGATATAAGTGCGGGCACTCGTACGAGTATATAGTATTTCGATTTGATTTCTCGATTTTTATAGTCATGCTAATAGCGTTTTCGTGTTTCGTCTAGTCTCACACGGGCAGGAGGTCCTGCGTCTGCACCCTACTTCGCCTAACCGCAGTCGACAGCTTGACAAACCCTGCGGCAAGTTGAAGGTGGTAAGTGGTATGTGGCAGGTGGCAGTTGGCCGTTGGGTGGCAGCATGGTGGCAGGGGACTGCTAAGCTTGAGCTAATGATAGAACTGCCCGTTCGTAAATGTAAGTGGAATTGAGCTGAGTGAAGGGTGACGAAGGAGATGAAAGAGAGAGGGAGGGCCAGAGAGTCGTTCCTTGCGAATTTAGCATCAATCTACGCAATTAAGTGTATAAATTTGCTGGAGCCACTTGCCGACGCATTCGTGCAGAATTTCTGAGCTTGATAAGAGACTCGGCGACAGCATCGAGGGCAGCGACGCCTGCTGAGGTAAAGGCGGCGGCAACGACAGAGTGAAAGCAACTCCAATTTTAGTTGTAGGACAATTTTCAAGGGGGCGGGGGTATTGATTTACTTTGATTTCGAGCAGGGCGAAAATTTCTACCAAATAAAATATTTTCTTGAACAAGTTGATATCTGCTCGTCAGAGTACTGTATGTGTGACGGGGAGGGAGGGGAAAGTTGTGCCCTTTGCCAACGCCACTGTCCCAATTGAAAACTGGCATCAGGCGTCTTTGTCACACTCATAGATAGATTCGGCCCACGTAGTCGCACTAGATGCAAAGATACAGAGATACATTATGTCAGCGCGTGCGGGCTATGTAAATGCTTAACTGCCGTTGCTGCTGCTGCTGCTGTCGACGCCCTGATAAACATTTTAAATAAAACGCTCGCTTTTTTGAAAGCATTCGATGATTTTCCAAGCGATTGCACAATTATTAAACAATAACAACAACTACTACTTGATAGAGGGGTGCAATACAGAGGGGTACGACAGCCACTTTCATGTGTGGCGCCCGTTCGCGCTTTTCTGCTGCCTGCTTCTGCTTCTGCCTCTGTGCAGCGGTTCGAGAATGAATTATGTATGCTTATCGATTGTGTGCCAAAAATATACGTACACATACGTATGCAGGCGTATGTGTTTCTAGCAGCTGGCAGGGGTGTAGTCGAGGAGGGGTCGCAAGGGGAAGAGCAAGTAGGATGGGAGGCGAGTTAATGTGGGGGTCTGACTTTGACTTACCTTTAACGGCACTTAATTGGTTTCCAACCATCTGTTTCGCAATGAAGGCCGCCATTTTGTTTCGGCTCGGGCTGCTTTACGCGCGGTTGCTGGGCTTGAGGGAGCTGTGGGTGTGGCTACTGCACTTGCGGTTGACTTTGACTCCGAAACTGCAAAGGAAAATAGGGAGAGAGAGGTAAATAAGAAAAAACTTATTTTAGTTTTGTTTTATTAAGACAAAACTGACGAAGAACATAATAAAAGGAAGGCGGAAAATTAAATTGCGCTTAAGCTGAGGACAAGAAGGGAGAACGCGCAAGAGGATAGTGTCTCGCAGGCCTCTGCCTATCCTCCTGGGTCGCTGTTCTCTTTCACTCTGTCTGTCCATCGCGTAGCGGACCCGTCCCCAAGTTGCCCTGTCACCTGCTTCCAGGCTGATACTTTAAGCCGATTAGCTTAAATGCTGCCGCTTCGATGCCTTCTTCGGGGACCATGGCCACGCCCCCGTACACTATATTGCACGCACCCAAAAAGTGGCTAGTTTTAAGTGAAGAAATGGCTAAAAGATGTCAACAGACATTGAGCTCAGTTTTCTTTCCTTGGAAAATGTCCACTTAATTTTAATGATAAAAATCTTTGTTTAATGAGAAAATAGCTGAAACTTCGTTTTCATCTGCCACTAATAGAATGGAAATTTATCTTTATCTCAATACCATTTTATACCAGATCTCCTTCGTTTTATTAATGGAATATAAATCCTTATAAATTCACAGGAGAATTTCTCGTTTTTATTGCCTTCCCCTTGTATGTCGTACATGTGTTACAAGCATGCTTTACATTTTGTATTCAGAATTGTAATTCCAATCAGTTTTTATGCAATTTATATGGTGCTGTTTGGCCTTTTACTTTTTATAGTTTTCTATAAATATGTATTCAATCCAATGTTATTTTTACATTTTGCTGTTAAATTCTGTATTCGAAATTCTCCGTTTATTTTGTCATATGAAACTTAATAAAAACTTGCATTGATTTTGACGATGCATTTTGGTGTACTCTTGGGAAATATGAGTGTATTTGCACATTGCTCATACGCAATATCTATTACTAAGTATTTGGGTAATTTAAACACTCTTTCAATTTTTTTAGGCTGTAAAAGAGAATGAACGAACCATTTTTATATCGCTCCTAAAAGGAGGCAATATTATTTCTTTCAAATGACTCGAAGCACATCTTACGATAAGCCTCCTATGGTACAGTGAAAAGGCCAAAAGACCTGATCTAACAACACTCCTCGCTGAACTTCTTCGCAATTCGGAGTATTCCACGCGCGTATGTCTGTGCGTCTGCGAATGTGCGAGTGTTCGCATGGAGAGGGGAAGACATGTCGCTGGCATTGCCACGCAGCTGTTTCCACAGTCTGTACTACATAATCTAATATTATCTGAGGCCCGGCACAATAATACTTAATGAATGTGGGCGCAGAGAAAAAACGGGCGTGAGGGAGACAGCAAGAAAAACTTGGCACTTGGCAGGGGAAGGCAGGGAGGCGGACAATTTTCAATTTTGTAAGGAAACTCGACGTCGCTCAGCAGGAGGTTGCTTAAATTTCCATTTCCATTTGCAGCTTTATAACCATATATTAATATTTGCTCAAATTGGGCTAACGAACTTAAGCCAAGGGCAGAGACGCGGGCGAGAACGCCCGCAGCAGCAATGGGGGAAATGTTGCCTGGGCAAAAGCTGCATCAAATTAAAACAACACCAGGCAAACGAGCAACGAAATTAGTTTGACATGAAAAGCATACGCCTGGCAGGCAGGCAGACAGACAAACAGACTGTCGGACCGGAAGGACAGACCGGACGGACAACAGGAGAGGCGAAATGGCAGACTGACAGATCGGTAGGACGTACGGCTGCCGCTCTGTCTCCCTCTTTGTCTCTGTTTCTGTCTCTGCCTCTGTCTCTGTCTCTGTCTCTTACCAGCTAATGAATTAAGCTTGCGCTGAAAAGAATTTTCAGCTTTTCCTACGCCCTGCGGCCACGCGTCAGCAGAATTGTTTTTTGGACTCGAGTCCGCTCCACACTAACCCCACCCGCATACTCTTCCCTCGCACCCTCATCAACTTGGACCCAAAAGAAGACAAGTAGACAAAACTTCAATCGAGTGAACTCGACTCTTGGATACCATTTACCCGGTCACCGAAATTGACCGCAGCTAATTCATTCTGAGAATGTGGTAACTGACAGACAAGTTTTAATACTCGAGATAGAAATTTATAATCTTTTGGGAAGTGGGCGTGGCATTGAAAATGAATAATAAACTAATATGCCATTTCTACCATTTACCATTTTAGAAGGCGAACGACAAAAACACATTTGCCGTTAACGAAATTCATAAAATTCTCTTTAATTTTCAAAGTAGTAGCACCAGAGGAAGCAGCGGAGGGAGCTACAGGGGCGGCAGGGGCAGCAGGGGCAGCAGAAGGGTTTACTGCCTGCCTGCCGTCGTCCCTAATATATGTAAATAAAAGCGTAAATTTATGGGTTTCGTGTTTAGAATTTGATGTGGCAGCTGCTGCCGGCTCCCACTTGCCACTTGCCACTTGCCACTTCTCAAGGTGTGCCCCAACAGCAACAACAGTTGAAACAGAAGAGCTGAAAGGACTTAACATTTCTGTGGCCAGGTCAGAGCGGGCTATCCAATTACGTTTGAAGTTCTGATATGGAAAAAAGGCTAAAGGTAAAGTTAAAGCCAATAAACACGCAAATAAGCCGAGTTGTGCTCCATTTGCTGACGCCGGTTTCTATGGCACTGAAGCGGGTCAGCTCACAGAATTATACGACGGTTTTATGTATGTATATCGCTACATCAAGTATACGCCGCGTATGCCCTTTGAAAAATCGCAAAACGCCAAGTCAAAGGATGCAAAGGGTGCAATGGGAGCAACGCGAACCTTTTCTTCTCTCGACCAGAGGCTACTTACGCATTACTTACAAATCAATGCGAAGCGTAAAGTCAAAGTCTCAATTGGACTTTGTAGAAGATGAACAAAAAGCCAAAAAGAAAGGAAAGTGGAAAAGAACCTCAGGTAAATAGTAGAAAAGGGACTAGAAAATGCGAAAATCGAAGGGACAAGGGCTAGTTAAGACCTTCTACTTTATGTACTTAGGCCAGAACCCTTTGCTCTCTACTTTTTTATGATTTAAGAGGGGAAATAATCATGTTGTCACACTTCAGAAGGGAATAGGAAAACAGATTGCAGGAGCCAAGACTTGACTAACGAAAATGAAATTTGTCTTCTAATCAAGGCACTCAGTCTTCAGGAAGCATTTCGAGGGATAAGAACAGATCGGTATAAAATGTATTTCTAGAATGTATTTGCCGAATCCAAGTACGAATTTCTTTCGGTTTTGCCACTGGGCTTTCAATCTGAATATTGCAACAATGCCCTCCAGATTTCAGACGTGGAGGTCTGACCTCCTTCTCAGATGCTTAAACTGCTGCCACTTCACGCGTGAAAATGCGCAAACTTTATGCAAGCATTTGACGAGAATTGCCGAGTTTAGAGCGTTCTTTCTTGAGATATTTTCTTTGAGATACTTTTGAGATGCTTGCGAGATACTTTCGAGATACTTTCCAAATGAAGGCAAACAGTTGGAGGGGGGGCATTGTGGGTGTGTGTTCATCGACTTACCTGGGCGCTCGCTAAATATTCCGCTGAGATTTGCCGCCTGTGTTAGTGTGTGTGGAAATGTGTGGGTGTGTGCGAGTGTGTGTTGACGTTGACTGAGCTTATTGTTGTTGTTTCCAGTAGCTACTGCTGTTGTTGTTGTAGAAGAGGCAAAGTTTGAAAGTGTTGTTGTTTAGAGAAACCCACTAAAAAGAGCGGACATCAGACATAGATAGAGTATCTGCAAAGTAAACGAAGAAAGAAGCAGACAAACTTATGTAAGAGAGAGAAAGATAAACAGATTGAGAGAGAGAGACAGAGAGAGAGAGAGAGGCAGGTAAGGGGGACAAGTTGGCTTTAATGAGTTCGCACGCTTTGACCCTTGCGATAACACAAGAACCTATTGCCATTGCACCTAATTTAAACAGACTCAACACAAACACACACACATGCATTGTGTCATCTGTGTTCTTTACGCGTGTATGTGTGTGTTTTTCTTTATTTTCGTTTTTCTGCTTCGTTTTGTTGTTTTTATCGATATTTCTTTATTAGGGTTTCTTTTATGCGAGCGTGCACGTAAGTACCCATTACAGACGGCGAGGGGAAAGGGAGGGGAGGGTAGCGCAGGGAAGACCAGTGGGAAAGCATACACACACACACACACTCAGACACATACACACACGCAAACACACTTTAGTATACACACACTCGAACAGCATTTTACGTAACGCGCTGCAAACCAATTTAATCAAATTTTTAAGAACTTTGACACATTTTGGCCGCATTTCGCACACCCCTGCAACGCCTCTTCCCCCTCACTGCCCTACGCCCCCCTCCTCGGCACTTGACGCGAACTGCTCACGCGACTCGAGTCGAATTGGAAACAGTTAAATTGTTTATAATTGAATTATTTTGTTTTTGTTTTTCATGCATTTGGCTTTTGCCTGTATGTGTGTGTGTGTGCGCGAGAGTGCCCTGTGTGTGTATGCGTGGCTGTGTGTTTGTTTTATTATGTACATCATATGCATGCACACAGCACAGCACATAATGTAAGCCAACACACTCACACACACTCACACACAGACACAGACAAACGTCACATGTACACACACGCACACACGCACACTCGAAGAGCGTCTGTTTGTATTTTATTTAATACTTCTGCATTGGCACTTTTTACTTTTTGCTATGCTTTACTCGGCGCTTCTTACTTCATGCTATGTTCGCACTCTTCTGTGTCGCACTGCCGAGTTCCCTACATGGAAAACTCGGGCCTCTGTCGCCGTCGTCGTCGCCGTCGCCGACAGTCGCTGGCAACGCTCGCATACAGCTGCTGCTATGTAGGCGGCTGCAGCGTCGGCGTCGGCGTCGGCGCCGACATCGGCATCGGCTTCGCAGCCAGAAAGGCGCCTAAATTACAGCAACTATAAAAGCACTCAAGCGGCGCTCACAACGCTCGCTCAATTCTCACTCGCCAAAGCGAGCTTTTTCCTGCTCAATGTTTGAGTGCAATGGCCCAACAATCTAGCTGTGCCGCTCTAACGCACGTCACGGGCGGCAGCAAGCGCTGCAGGCGCTCAAACAAAAGCCGCTGGCTGCGCGATTTCTTGTTGTTGTTGCTGCGAGGATATATGTACGCACATACATAACACTGTTATATGTGTTTGTATGCATATGTGCGTATTTGTGCGTGTGTGCTTTTTAACTAATAATATATTTATCTGGCGTCGCGTTTCGCCTACGTCTACGTCTATGTCCCCATTACATAATTCCCGCCCGTCCCCGCCGCGTTCTCTCGCGCTTTGGCTTGACTTTTTGACTTTGAAATAAAAACGCGTCGCGTTGCCTACTTTGCCGCGCCTGCGCCGGCAGCGCAGTCGCAGTCGCAGTCCCCGCACACAACTACAACGCAAAGGGCCTATTGATTTGTTGTTATCATGTTAGACCCGAAAACTACTGCTGCTGCCGCTGCTGCTGTTGATAAGTTAAACATATGGCGCAACTACTGCCACTACTACCACAACTACTACTACAAAGAGTTGAGCGTGTATGTGTGGCCTAAGGCTTTGTTTGCCTGTCACTTGCCATTAGCCAGTTCACTCCCTATGTGTGTGTATGTGTGTGTGGAACAGTCGTAGACAAAGCGGCAGCATCGGAAGCGCACAGCTTGAAAGAAGGAAATTGCATAGTTCTGCCCGCTGAATCTCAATTGTCCCAAGGGGCACATGGACGTGGAGGCGAGGGAGGCGTGGTAGTGGCCAAGCTGAATTCTAATTAGTCTGATAAGAGTCCAGCAAATGCCGCACTTTATTGTTTTGCACTCCATCAATTACTTCTTCTTCTCGAGTACCACGCACTCTCACTCTTCCCGCTGACTCTCACCAGTGTTGCCAAATCAGCTGTTTTTCCACTAGACCTAGCTTTACTCGAAAATTTCAAAAATCTAACATTTGCTGCGTACTTTCTATGAGTTTTTGGTTTCTCCAGTATCAATATGGATTTTGCGTTATATATATATATATATATATATATATATATTTCTAGTTTTTTAAGCTAACTAAATTCAACAACTCAATATTTTGCATACAATGGACTTTAAACGCTTTAATAAATGTAAAATTTCCTTAGATAATGGTTAGCTTCTTTTACAGCTTGTTTTGGCTTTTTATTAATGCGATTTAGCCTTTTATGACATCAAGTTGCTGGCAACACTGGCTCCCACTCCCGCTGCCACTCTCTCCTACGCTCTCTTGGCGACCGCGCTCTCAAACTCGCCCTCTCTCTCTCTCTCTTTTTGGCCTGCACGCTCTTATCTACTGGCCAGACTTCGCACTGCTTTATATACCAATCAATTATATTCGCTGCGCTGCGAGCTTCAGCTTATTTTTCGCCACAAATTGCTTATTACATCCTTTCAAGCAGCTGCCCCTGTCCCTGCCCTGCCCTTTCCCTCTGGCCCACTACCTGGGCTACTTCTGCTTGAGATGAATGTCACGTACTGGCCGCAAGTGAATTGCGTCCGTCGGGTAATGCGAAGGCAGCAGCGACGGCGACTGCGACGGTGACAGCGGCGACGGCAGTGACTCGACGACGACGACGTTACATTGTCCAAGCTTACTGTTGTTGTTGTTGTTTAACATTCGTTCAAATTTTTCACTTGATTATTGATGGTCCACTGCGGGACGCTGCTTTGGGCTTACCTACAGCCGATGAAGGCACCGCAACACTACGGACAACTCGAATTTGTCTGCTGCCGCAGCGTGTTACTTGGCGGCGGCGGTGCCAGCAGCGGCGGCAGCAGCAACAGCAACAACAAAAGGGAATACATACAGCAAAGAAAACAAATAAGGAAAACTATAGTCGAACGAACGCGACTGTAAGATACCGTTCACCCATTTGGAAAAACCATTACATTACTATTGATACATGTGCAATGTGCATATATACCAGATACATAAATATTATCACTCTGTGGACTCTGCGTGTTATACATATAAAGATGCACAAACCTAAAATACCAAAATACCAAATGACTCATTCCCATTGACTGCCAGGTATAAAAGCGTCGACTCCAGCAAAGCCACAGAAATACGAAAATGCCGAAACTGTTATCTCTGCCTCTACCAAAAACTGGCTAAGAACGTGTGAGAGCGAGAGAGCGCACATACTAACACACGATGCCAGCAGAGCGAACGAGAGGCGCAACGTGGAAGAGAGCGCGAGAGAGCAAGAGAGCGAGCGGCCATTCGAGTGACGCTCAATTCTCCACCCAGTGCTGTCACTTCTGACAGCTTACCCCGCTTCCCCCTTGCCGACGAAAGCTTCGCGAAACGTAACTAAAGCTCTCGCTAGCTAAGATAGTGCAGCAAACGGAGGGGGGACTAAGCGTTATATAGAAAAGATTAACAAATTAATAACAAATGAATTTACATGCACACACTGGAAAGTGGAAACTGGAAATTGGAAATTGGGCGCAGCGGAAGCTGCCACTGATTGAACAACAAATCTCTTGCTTCCCGCTTAATTTCGGCTTATAGGACTTGCTGTTGTTGTTGTGCTTTTTATAGAACTGTTCCGCTTGTAAATTTTGGCAGCACACGAACCGGAAGATGTGGAGCGTACGCACAGCGCTGATAAAACAGACTAAGGCCTGTCTGTTTACCCAAAAAAAAGAACGTTGAACGTTTTCACTCACCTGCCTCACACATACAAAGCCACGCACGCGAGAACGCGCGCGCGCTTTGCGACCAGACACATTGTACTATGGGGAAAAATATATTTTTTTTGAAAATTAAATCTAGGTATAATTTTTTATGAAGATTGCCATTTTGTATTATTTTTGTTTAACCCTTTCATAACATACGTGGAGGTAGGCGTGTCTCATCCTCACCATCGAGAAAATAATTATTTATTATAATTGTTTAATTTATGTATACTTTTTTTTATAATCAATATATGTATAGGATTTATATATATATATATATATATATAGATCTATATAATTATATATATTTAAAATAATATTTATTTATTTTTATTTATTTAATATTAACGTATTATTTATTTTTTTTAATAAATATTTATTTATTCTCAAAAATACTGAACATTTTCCCATAGTATATTACCATTACAAGCATTCCTCGCGCGTGTATGTGTATGTGTGCGTGTAAAAGGCGTATAGGTAATTTATATAAATTATTTAATTAAGCCATGTACGTCAGCAGGTGGCGCAGGGCCCATTATTTAGATTAAAATCAAACCCATTACGTTTTATGCCACCCGTCTTGTGGGCTTCCTTCCTTACATTTCGTTACACTCTTACATTCCTTCACTTTTTCATTCCTCCCCCGCCTTTTTCGTGCTCTTCTGCCACTGGAATTTGCTCAAGCCCATTTTAGCGTCTATTGGTTTTGTTATGATTGTTTTTTGCATTGCCTTTTGCCGCCTCATTCGTCAGGGAACACAACGAAGCGGCTTATCGGGGGAGACGGCTCTGGACCCGTCAGGCAATTGGCCACATTTGGCGCGTGCCAGCAGTTTTCAGCTTAGTTGGATGCTTTAATGACTGCTGGGAGTTCGTCTGCTGACGCAGCATCAGGAGCTGCCCCCATAGAGGAGCTTATCCCATGAGCATCGGCGGGAATAACAATTATTGTCCTGCCGAAATATTAATACTGTGAGCAACGTTTTTGCAAATTGATTGCGCAAGATTATTAAGAGAAATTGAAAAAATCTAAAATACTCTGTCTGTTGGGCTTGATTCTGTTTTGGATTATATTTGTAGCATTCTTTGGCGCGCACCACGAAAATCCCATGCTATGCTTTCCTTCTTTCGTGCGACGAAAAGTATACTAAGCCCTGTGCAAGCTTGAGCAGCAATACTAGTAATTTGATTGGTATTATTTAAAGCTATTTAGCATTAAAAAATATATACATTGTAACATTAAAATGTTTTAAGAATGCATTAGGCTTCACTCTATGGAGTTCTCTAAAGATTTGATGCAAATAAAATAAAATTGAAATTTTAAATAACCGCACATTGGAAAAATGGACTCAGCAGCACTGGCAGATTTAATTACAATTTTTTTAAATTTCAGCACACGCTCCAGAAATTACACTAATTAATCAAGGCAACTATTGGGAAGGGAATTCGTTTATTAACAGTTTACTCAGAATGAAATCATCCGCAAGATGCAAGCTCTAGGTTAGTCTCAATTCTTAAAAAGGTCTCGAGAGACTTGTGGTACCGTTAAGTTTATCTGTCAATTGAAGCGCTTTCGCGCTTTTCCTTGCTGTCTATTGTTCGACTTTTGTTCCGCCCGCTTTGAGATTGGACGCGTCGGATGGACGTAATGGAGCAATCACACTTAACGCAGAAATTGATTTCTTTTACTGCACGGCAAATGGCGCACCAAATGATAAAGATAATTTACCCAAGCTCAAAAATTTAAAATAATAACGAAAATAATAAAAAGTAAAAAGCATCGAATACACTCGACTGTTAGATACCATTCATTTTAACTTCAGTTTATCGAATTCTCACACACACATACCATATTTATATATTTACTTATATATATATATATATATACTTATATATATATATATATATATATATATATATATACTCATAACGCATCAGTTTCAGCCAATTCCAATGGGTGAACGGTATAAGAATAATTATATCAATTGACTACAGAGTTTTTAGCTGCTGAAGAAACTACTGCTCCCCAGGGAGGGTACTCTCAGTCACGGTCTTAGTTATCTGGCTTTGGTATCCATTGTCCTCATTTTCCTCCCCTCCCCTGCCCTGCTCCCCATTGTCCTGCTCGTTTTGCTCGTCAATCAATGGGAATTCAAGAGCAGCCTCCACCGCCAAAGATGACAACTAAACTTTACTTCACCCGCAGACAAAATGTCATTTTGCGGAAAGTCCAACTTTGTCAGCGTGCTGCAGTGCGGGGCCTGGAGTTTGGGAGCTGCGGCTTTTGCACAGTGGCTTAATTTAAAACGGTTTCATGTTGTGATTTTGACAAATGATAATTTTTTTTGCATGCATGCGCCTGTGTGTGTGTGCCTGTGTGTTTGTCAGGCAATGTGAGATAGCTTTTGTGTTTGGCATGTCATCCGAGCTACAAGTACAATATCTCTCTTCCCACGCTCACCCACGCTCCACACTCCCGTCTCCTCCAGCTCCTTCTGTAGTGGCCGATGAGTTGGCACAATGCGCGAGACAGATAAGCGCCCCCAGCTCGGTTCCTGGGCCCACCTCAACTCAGTGCAGAGTGTGTCAAAGGGTCGCTAAGTAAATAAGCTGCCACACATACATACATAAACACACATACACGAATACACACCCGTATATAACCTTTATATAGAGAGAAAAGTTTCAGTTTGAGTACATCAAAAATACGTACAGGCCCGTTAAAGTCCACGTCATAGTGTCCCGCACATGCACAATGGAAATGATACATTTTTCATACGTCGCTCCCATTGTATGTGTTTAAACATGTGTAGATAGCTACAGTTATACGAACTCGATCATAAGATATCATTCATTTGGATTGCCCAATATAAAATAATTCGAAACTTTAAAGCTTCATAAGCATATCATGCAAGTCCAATTCGAATACTGATCAAGAATATATTAATATATACGTTTGCCTGTTTTATATGCATATTTGCAAAACACTATTATAGCATTTCTACCCTTTTCTTAATGTTAGCATAGCAGGTACGGCAAGACAGTACGCGTGGTAGTCAATATACGCTGAGGCATCAGTATAATTAGCTGAGTCGATTTGGTCAAAGTCTGTAAATGTAGGTCAATCTAAATCAGCTTGCTTAACTCAGTCAATCTAAGCTGCCCAGATGCAAGTTCCATAGCTTAAAACCATACATAGTTCATGTTTGTTCCAGTTCCTCCACATATATGAACAAAAATATTGCCTACTCTTTTGAACGTCCTCAAGTTCTATCCCATCCCACTATGCAGTTGGCCGGCAACTCGAAAATCATTCTGCATTGGGCAGCGCAGCGGTCAGAAAGGGTAAGCAATCAACAGCGAGAAACCAATAGCCAGCACAGTGTTGCTACAATTTATTGATTTAACAACGAAACTAGGCAGAAACGCTACTCTTGGCGTGCCGAAGTACACATACCCTCAACGATTTGCAAACGATATTGCTGACAAAAGTGAAAAATTAATTAACCCCGCGACTATCATAGCTTTGTCAAACGAGCCCCCAAACCAATTCAGTATTAAATTTTAAGTTTTTTTAAAGTTGATTTTTCAAATATTCTCGCAAAATACAGCATTATTTTCACTTAATTTCTTAAAACAAATTCTTTTTTTAAAATTCGATATCTCAAATTTTAGGATACGATGCCGATCAGTAATGTATATATACCGGGGGGGTTTCATGCTTTGCATGCATCTGAAGGAAACATTGAACACCCTCTACAAGGGTGTGGAAATAGGACGATTATGAAAGTGGAAAATGGAGAAAGGAAAAAGGAAACAGAATCGACAAAGCCATTGGCGTTTCCATGGATGTTGACGTTGCCTGGAAATGGGATTGGGCTTGGGATTTGGTTTGGAATCAAAGCTCAGCCGACTTAGACGGCATGTGGTCGAAACCAATAGAGCAGGCAAATTTGCCAAATCTGTATAGACGGCCGGCAATATGTCCAACAGCATAAACAACAATCTGCACGGGAGTAAAATTGCAGTAAAATTGGAGAACGAATCCCGCCAATGGGCAAACTTCCAAGCGCACGTCCAGCAGCAGACGATGAACAGCATTAGCCTCAACTGGACACCCCATCCCCAAGCCCAGGTTTACAGCATCGAGAGATTCCACAAGCGCAGTGGCTGGCAGCGGGCAGAGTGGAGCGTGAACTGCTCGCAGACCGTCCACCAGCTGGAAGAAAACTTCGGCTACAGATTGCGCGTGAAGGCGCTGCAACAGGCTGCTGATGGATCCCGCTACGAGACTCTTTCAATTTCACCAGAAATCGTGGTGAGAAAGTCAGTTCATTAATTTCAAAGTAACGCGTAAATATAATAGTGAACGATTCTAAGAAAATTATGATTTTCAATAAAAGCATGCATGTACTTCGGTACGCAACATCACTGGAGCGAACCTTACTCAAAACGATAACTATTTGTAAACCTCCACAGGCTTGTACTGAGGCCGCGCCGCCGTCGACCAATTGTTTGCACCGCGCCATACGCAAATCACAGCAATTTCTGGTGAAGCGCATGCTGCGTCGACGTCCCAGTCTGGTGAACTATCCGGGACCCAATGGCTACCTGCCGCTGGCCAATGCCATAATGCAGGGCGAGATGTGCGTGATCGATGTGCTGCTCTCCGCCGGCTGCAGCGTGCACCAGGGCAATCCGCGAAACGGGCGGACGCCGCTACATGTGAGTCGCCAAAGAATACCTTGAAATCCCTCTGCTTTTCTCTCTCTCCCCATCCGTCTTTCTCTACCTATCCCTCTCTCTCTCACTCTTGCAGTTGGCCTTCTACTATGGTCATCTGCCGTCGGCGCGCATTTTGCTGAACAAGAAGGCGCAGCTTGAGGCGACCGACTGCAATGGTATGACACCCGCCCACTGCGCCGTTGACGCCAACCAACTGGAGATGGTGAAGTTCGCATTGGAATCGGGTGCAAACCTGGAGGCCAGAGATGCCGGCAATTGGACGCTGCTAATGCGAGCTGGTGCGTTGTCTTCCATGCAGAGAGCTGTCAATTTAACCGCAACCTCTGTTTTGTTTCGTAGTCCTCATGGACTCCAGCTCGGAGCTTATCAAGCTATTAATCACACATGGAGCCGATTTAGGTGCCCTCGACGCCTTTGGCAAGAGCTGCTCTGACTTGGCCAGACTATATGGCCGTGCCCAGGCCGCGGATTATTTCGACAAGGTGCACAAGTTCCGCCAAGATTACACTGCAAGGGGACTAGGTACCGCACCGTAATCGGATGGGAAATGCACTAAAAAACAAGTACAGTCAGAGCACTCGCCTGTTTGATACTTTTTTGTCTGGACAATTATTGTTTCCCGTTTAAAATATGGGAAGTCGCTGACACGCTGATAAAGAATCAATTCTCATCAATTGATACCTTAAGTGTCTAATTTATTTACATATATCATGTTGAAAATAATGATACCCTCTCAAGAAAACGAATCGTTGTATTACCTGGCAGTAGAGCTGGGACAAATAATTTTTAATACTAATTCAAATACAATTGAGGGTACTTTCGGTTTGGTAGCCACAAGAGTAGATGCTGGAGAAGTCAGGGTTCTGCTTGAGGCCCAGATAGAAGACATGCTCGGCCAACTCCTTGCCAAACTCGCAAAAGTTCTGCGCGTAGAGAGTGAAGAAGAGCCGCTTGTTGCTCAGGTGGTAGTCCTTGAGCACCTCGTTCTCCTGATCGTAGATCTCGTTGTTCTTGGGCAAGAATCGCGTCCAGTCGCTGTAGTCCTGCCAGACGTGACGGAAGCTCTTCAAGTAGATCACGGCAAGCATGCGCGCCTCGTCCAGCACATTGACGTACTGCGGCAGCTTGAGGCACTCGACGCGGTCGCGGACGTGCGTCCAATCCTGCTGTCGCTCGGTAATGTTGAACATCATCATGTAGAGGTGCACTCCAAAGGTGGAGTAGTAGTAGGACATAGGCTTATTGCGACTTTGAAAGAGATAGAGACTCCAGTCGAGCATAGTACGCGGTACGCCCAGCTCGTATGTGGAGTTCCGCTTGCGGTGCTCCGCGAGATTCCGCACATTGTGTTCGTAGCTTTCGCGATAAATTCGCAATGCCGCGTACTCGCGATTCAGATCGCCCGAGTGGAAGTAAATGCGGGGCGTGCGGAACTTTTCTCTGAATGTAGCCAACTTGCTGAGAACCGGTTCTGTTCTCGTGTTGAAGAGTACTTTGCTGCGATCCACAAACCGACCGAGCAGGCCGAGAAACTCGTGCAGCTCGTGCGAACTGCTCTCCGCCATGTCCTTGGTGATGATGTAGCCGAACAAAGGCTTGAAGTACTCGAACGTCTCGCGATAACAATCCTGCAGGGCCTTCAGCCTGTTGCACGACACGAAAAAGTCGATCATCTTATTTTTAGCCTCGAACTTTGCAGGATCGTTCTCCAGCAGCTTTAGCAACTCGATGAGCTCGTCCATCTGCGGTCTGTGACCTGCCAAAAAAGAATATAATGTAGAAACAACTTAACTTCATTACCACTAAGAACGACCTATAGCCGGATATGTATTGTATAGTAGTACCCACCCATGACGGAGAAAAGGGGCCTATTGCGACTACAGACGTAGTCGAAGTAGCTATCGCACGCGTACTTCTCCAGGTTTATGGAGTGTTCCAATCGCAGGGCCAGATCGCTCAGCTCCTTGATGCGCAGTTCGGAAAGGTGACCGCGATATGCAATCTGCGCCTCGGCCGATCCTAGCCAAAGGCTGCACAGCAAAGCAGTCACAGCAGTCACAGCAGTCGACAGCATTGCTTTATTTCTGCTCCAAAATGTATTCTCGCGCTTATAACTGAATCGAGCAGCGAAACGAACTAAAGAACGCGCTTCATAAGCGTCTCTATCGCAGGCATCCGCCGTTGCCCAAGCTCGAGCACGATAAGGGCCCTTGAGGCGTATCAGCTACAGTAAATTGCTCTCCCGCTGTTCGTTTGACTTAGTTATACCTTGCAGGCAAAACAGAACGGGTATGGTTATGAAGGAAGACACAATTAGTTACATATTTCCAGTATATTTATATTTAAAATATTGCAACTGATATTGGCTGTATGTTGCATTCAGATACCCTGTAAATTGCTCAGCAATAAACATAAATTGTATTGTAAAATCTTTTAGGGCATCTGCTAGTCGAGCACTCCCACTTAGCTCGACTGGCACACTACGAGAGGCTGTTTTCGTCAACGTTCAAGAGTTCACTCCGCTTAACTCGTAGACATCGGTCCGCCGCTGTTTGTACAGTGGTATCTGACGACGGACTTCATCCACCATGTTGAAATCTGGGAAAGATTAGGAGAGCTTGAAGCTTGAAGCTTGGAGGCACATACATTGGGCAACCTACCAATTTGCTCTACAATAAACTCGCGCCCGATGCCCGCCTCGCGCTGCACACGCGCCCAGGGATCGACTATCATGGAGTGACCGTAGGCCACATAGCCGGACATGTTGTCGCGAGCGGGAGAGCAAGTGACCACGAAGAGCTGATTATCCGTGGCACGCGCGCGCTGCAGCAGCTCCCAGTGCAGGGGGCCCTGGCAGATGCAGAAGGCCGAGGGATAAACGAGCATGGAGCAGCCTGCCGGGCAGATTGAGTTAGAGGATTAGCTGGCCATTGTCGGGCCACTGGCGACCAACCACCAACCCAGCAAACAACTCACCCAGATTGCGATAGAGACGGGCGAGCTCGTCGAAACGCTTGTCATGGCAGATGCCCAATCCGACCTTATGGCGGCCAATCTGCACCACGGTCGGTTCGTTGCCCGCCGTTAGCGCGAGGGCCTCATCAAACTGCACGCCCCCAAGCAGCTCCGGCGCTATGTCCATGGTGAAGAGATGAATCTGTGGCGCGGTAGAGTAATCCCAAGTCAAGGGTGCCTTTAATTGCGCAGATCCTCCTATTCCCACACACACACACTCACCTTGCGATGCCTGCCAATAAGCTGGCCATCGGGCGCCCACACGGTGCAGGTATTGTACAGCTTGTTGCTGCCCTCATCTCTCTCGATGAAGCTACCGGCGATGATATAGATGCCCAGCTCATGGGCCAATCGTGACAGCCGCTGACACGTCGGTCCGCCCGGCACGGGCTCTGCGTACTTGGGGAAGTCCTGCACGCTGTACGGCGCATTGAAGCTCTCTGGCAGGATGGCAAGTTGCAGCTTGGGATTTGCAACCTTCAATTGCCTGATGCTATCCAGCGCCTGGCGTACATTCTCCTCCACGTTGCTGCCCACCGGCAGCTGCAGTATGCCCAGCGTAAGCTCTGCGAGAAGAATGAGGGACGTCAGATAGAGGTTAATTAGTCCTCGGTCGGATTATGCCCCAAAGTTGCTTACTGTTTTCCATTCTCAATGCGAAGCTGACAGTTGCCTAGTGACGCGTTGCGATGGGTGATTGCTGAATTTATAGCTCGTTTCTCAAGGCATCTATATTGTCTTATCAATTGCTCCAGACTTGCGGGTATTCAATATATATATTCGCTTAGACTTTCGATAGATGTTCTCATTCGATGCACTTTCAATGCAAATATTGTTGTTGTTGTTGATGTGCCTTATCAACCGTATTAAGATTATATGGTTATATTATATATATATATATATATTATATATATATATATATATATATATATATATATATTCAATATATATCAACACAAATCAAAAATCGATCCAATGCCCCCAAATGTGTTTCGGATTGGAGAATATGTACTATACTACTGTGAGCAAAAAGTAAGGTGAATATTTTTGTAAAGTCAAAATTCCTTATTTATTCTCCTAAATCAATTTCATCCCCTTCAAAGTAATTCCCTCTCGATAAAATACACGTATGCCAACGTTTTTTCAAATCCTCTAAACAGGCCAAATAGTCCCTTTCCGGTATAGCCATGAGCGCCCTCGTCGATTTTTATTTTATCTCTTCAATCAACTCGAAACGCGTTACCCGGAGTGACCTCTTGAGTTTTGGGAATAGCCAGAAGTCACACTGAGCCAAATCAGGAGAATACGGTGGTTGCGGAACGATATGCGTCGAATTCTTGGCGAAATGGTCACGAAGAACGAGTGCAGTGTGCGACGTTTTCGGTACCAAACGAGATTTGACTTTTCGTAGGCCCAAACGGTCTTTCAAAATGGTTTTCACAGATCCTTCTGATATTCCGATCATATCAGTGAGGTCTCTAATAGTCAACCGACGATTTTTGAGCACTAATTCCTTCACTTCATTGACGTGTTGGTCATCTGTTGACGTCGATGGTCGTCCGGAGCGCTCCAAGTCATCAACACGTTCCCGACCCTCTTTGAAACATTTTTCTGGGACATGGTAGAATCACCAAAGGCCATCCCCAAACTTATGATGGCACTTCTCTGCTCAATTAAATCAGACATTGTCAAAATTCCCGCCAAATGTCATCAACAGTCCTGCCAACTCGAGAAAAAAAGAACTAGTTCGCCATCTTAAGCCCGCGAATTTTAAATTGAAAATTCACCTTACTTTTTGCTCACATTAGTATACTATATACTACTCATATATCAAGCTCAAATATACAAAATGCTGACAACGTTTCTATAATTAACATTTTAGTAACAATGACTAGTAACAAAAATTTAATTATGAATTCTTAGCTGACATTGCAAGAAACTTAATCAGCAACTTTCTTAATACTTCCGTTTATTCCGTACATTAGAGAGTGATTAAGTTGCCTAATAAAATCAGAGTTAAAATTTATTTAAATGTTATTATAAATAATTATTGCAATCAATTTAAAAGTCGTGTTTACTTTTTCACAGGCAAAACTCGCAAACCTTTTCTTTTTGAAAAATTGGCAAACTTATTGCCTCGGATTTCGTCAGAGTTTGCTTCAAGCGCAAAGCTTTATAATGAACGAAAAATAGTGTAAAATTTTCTTTGAGTTTGCTCGAAACTATTAACAAAACATCATGACTAGGCTATCATTTATCATTAATTTTGAGGGATAAAGGTCCCCTATTAACTACTATTACCATTCTCGGTCTATAAACTAATGGCTATAATTATTGCTCTGGCCCGCATTCTACTCGACAGATTGAATAACTGCGATAAGTGACATGGCTGCTCGAAAGATCTGCAATCATTAAGTTCGATATGGAAAATTATAAATATACTCCGTACACCCGTCAGTCGTTTTTGATTACCGCCAAAAAGTTGGCCAAGGAGGCCTCGTAGAAACCCGCCTTAATGAGCGTCTCACGCTGCGCGCGATGCATGATGAAGGCCAAGGAACGTCGGTGACGGGGTGTGACCAGGTACCAGTTGGAAGTCTGTACAGCAACACCAACCTCCAGACTCTACAATCAGTAATAAGATATTTAGTTTAAATAGAAAAACGATCTACTTACACACCTCGACCTTAATCATCTCCCCGCCGTAGCAGTACATAAAGAGTTGCAGCATTATTGAACTGAAGAATGAGAAATACACAAGCAGCGCCATTATCGAGTCCATGTGCTATAAAGAATATGCGATTCATTTTATTAAAAATAAAATTATTAAGAGAACTGGCTAAAAAAATACAAAATACTGATAATTTTTTAAGCTTTAAGTTGTAAACAGAATCAAGCTGCAGTGTCAGGCATGCTTATGTTTTTGATAACTCACCGTCATAATCTGATAGATGATAACGCCAACCTGAATGGAGGTGATGAAGAACTGTCCAAATACGATTGGAGTGTATACCACGCGCAACTGTCTGGCCAGCCCGAGTAGCAGCACATGATATTCGACAACTTGCACCAGCTGTTTCTGTACCTGGCGCTCCTCCCGATTAAGTGCCAAATGCTGAATTTGTACCTGAAGCTCCTGGAAATGGGCGCGTAGATTAATGGCGAACGAGATGAACAAGCCGTCCACGGCGGACGCGTACAGCACGACGGCGACAGTCACAAACACGGTGTAGATGAAGCCAACCTCGTAGCCGGGAGTGTTGACATCGTTGAAGGGAAACCTGAAAAGGAGAACGGCAAAAACAGCCAAGAGCTGATAGAGAGAGTGCACCTCCCCCACGATGCTCACTTCATCGGCATTGGCAAGTCCCGCACATATGGCACGCCTCGCCATTTACTGGCGATAATCTTGAGAATGGGATCCAGCATGAAGTAGAGCCCCGTGCAGGCGCAGGAAAAGCAATATGCACGTCCCAGCGTTGCGGCCATCTTGTTGGCCTGCTCCACATAGCCGGAGCCATTGGTCACACTTGGATGAGCTGTCGATAAGTTGAAAGTTGTGAAGCTTCATTAAAAACGAAACGAATCGGGTAAGTTTTGCATAAATTAAACGGAGTAATTATAGACTGAGCTTGTTGCCATAACACGAAGAGGGTATCTTGGGCCTTTGCTAATGTATATAGTATACCATAATTGACGGTTGGTGGTACAGGTGGAGACTTTATATTTGGTAACCTCATTTCTGCATTCAATTGCAGATTAAGGCTACAAATTCTAAAAAACATGCTAATGATTTAGATTCCGTGTGTCTTTCATACTTTCATTGCATTGTGTAGGGTATATGAGCGTCGAGCTTGCCACGATAAGACTTTCATTATGTATTTACATTTCACAAACATTCGCCTGAAGCTCTGCATCAGCTGCCAAAAGCTGCGTTTGTAGACGAGGAACGTCGATATCTTGATGACAGTCAGCAGATTGGTGAAGGCCACGCTTAGGCAGGCAGTAATCAGCTCCATGTCGTCACGATGGTAGATGACGTACGAGATCAGCGGATACTCTGCCGAGATGACCAGCAGCAGCGATGCCACGTGCCGCAGGCCGAGCGACAGAGCGGGGCGGGAGGCGAAGGCGGGCGCATCCGTGTTGTCGTTGTGCCCCATCAGGCGCAGACATTGCTCCTGCAGTTGGAATAGTCGACCCATGACCTGACCGTCCCGTATACTGTAACTGACAGCGGATTTGCCTGGCAGAACTCGCCCCTATATATAGAGAGAGCAAGAGAGGGGAACAAAGAAAAAGGGAATCAGAGTGAGGCTACGGGCAAGGGTCTTGCTTTAATTATCGACTCTCATTTTAATTAATTGGAGGCTTCGCTCCTGATTTATTTATCGCTAATGCAGCTAATAACGGTGATTGCCAGGACATGCGTTGAAATGTTGACATCACGAATTATCATTGTGACACTAATTGGCCGCGCTGACTCTGTGCTTCCCTTTCTCTATCGCCCTCTGAAAGTAAATGTTAGTTCCCAGCATTTGTTGTATAAGACCTCGGGCAATAGACCCCATCAAGCCCCAGAGCAAAGCACTAGGCAATCAAAACCTAATCAATGTGCCCACAATGGCGAAAAATTCACTTGAATTTCATACTTTTTACTATTTACTGGTTTTTATACCTACACAAAAGGCGTTGCAAGTTCATTAGAGACTTTGGTGTTTGGAGTTTGGTAGTAGTAATATTGTATGAAGAAGTATTACTTTATTTTTGCTCATTTTTACTCCGCTTTCAAATATTTTACATCATCATTACATCAAATGGTATATTGCCCGTTAAAAATGTTAAAAATGAACTTTGTACGAGTTCTTTTGGCAGAATTAGGCGTGGTAGACCATACAAAGTAAGAGTACTACAGTTAAAGTATATATATTGCTACAATTTTCGTAGTGTTTTAGTCCACACTAAGTTGTATACTTAAGGATTATCATTTAATGACAGTATAGATTTCTATACGGAAATAGATTGTTGAACCCTATGCCGACTAAAACGCAATTAAAACTGATTGGTACTAAACCACTGTTTGCAATATTATCGCCTTTGCATTCTCTTCTATTGGTATTGATTATTTGTATCGCTATTCATCTTTGTTTGCCGTCCTGCTGCTTTAACCAAGCATTTATGATGTTGACTATTAGCAGGGCAGCTGAAATGAATTTAAGGAGATCAAGCGTTTAACTAACATTAATGGCATATAGTACATATGTACATACAACTTTCTCTTACCCGTTCAACTTTTCATTTGAGATAGGGTATTTGGCATGCAATAATTCGCAAATCTCTTTGGAACTGGGAAAGTTATTTGTTTGGTTATTCAAGTCTCGTTGCCTCGCTTCACTCTTCGCTTCATCTCTACGGGCCTAGCCGTGACCCCAAATATAATGACGACTTAATTAATAGTGCGAGCAGTGAGGGAGACGCGGCTAGTTCCAACATTATAAATAATTACGAATTGAAAAAGTAATTAAATTCAAGCACGGTGATCTATGGAAAGCAAGAGTTTGATTTAACAACGAATTGAAATTTATTAACAACAAAATTGATGATGAGGTCTGAATTAGGCTGTGATTATGAGTTGGGGATCTCTCAGCTCAACCACTTAGAAGTTGGGTGGCAGGTAGGCATTGCTGGCGTGACCGTGCGCGGCGCCCGACTGTCCCGAGATGACCTGGCCGCCAGAGGAGGCACCGGCGGCGGTGCCTGCCTCAGCGTTGCCGAGGGCACCGATGACTGAGGTGACGGGAGCGACGCCTTCGTCAGTCAACTGACTGCTGCCGCCGAGCGCATCGTATTGGGCCTGGATCTGCTGCTGGGCGTGGGCAGCCTCCTCGTTGGTCTTGTACTTGATGAAGAATACCTCGGGCTTGCTGGTGGACGAAGCCTGCTCAACCACCTCAGCCTGCACGTCGGAGCTGTCGGTCTTCTTGCTCAGCACGTAGATGACGGTCTTGTCCTCGTTGACGGCTGGGCTGATCTTGATGGAGGTCTTCTTGTTGCTGCGCTGCGGCGACTTGATGAACACCACGTTGTAGTTGCGCTTGGGAACGCCAACGGTGATGTGGCGCTCCTTGTACTCCTCATCCACATCCTCTGGAGCGGAGTGAATGAAGAAGCGCTTCGAGACAATGGGCTGCTGCTCCAGCTGCTGTTGCTGTTGCTGGTGGTGCACGGCGCTCTGCTGTTGGAAGAAGGTCTGCTGCTGGGGCGCTGCCTGCTGGTAGTGCTGCTGTTGCTGCTGCTGCTGCGCCACCTGTTGGCCTGCCTGGAAGAAGGTCGCAGCACTACCGCTGGCGGTGCTCAGGCCCCCGAAGGCCGATGGACCAGGATTGTAGTTGTAGCCCTGGGGCGCAGCTAACGCCACGGCGGACAGGCAGAGAATCTGCAAGAAAGAGACAGAACGAGGTGAAGATAGAGAGGGGAAATAATCCTCGTTCGATCCTGCGGCTTACAATGAATCCACGCATTTCTGAGCTTGGCTGAGCTGATGGAGCTGAGTTGGAGGTGAGAAAGTTGTCTAGTTGGACTTGCTTGTTCGCTGTGAACTGTGACTTTACCGATCTTCGACGGGCCTTTTATATGAAACAGCTCAATAAGTGAAGTCCGCACTGAGACGCAGCTTCAACGCGTTTTTCGCTTTTTTGTTGCATGTTCATTGTTTTTGTTTTACTTTGCTTTCTGCTCATCTTCGCCGTCGCCTTCGTATCTTTCAAAAACTCTCATTAAATGCCACGACTTGCTTGTAGTTGCCCGAAAATACACGGCCAATTAGCGTGAATCCCCTTGGCCACTTTATGGTGCGCAGCCCTGCTGCTGGGCCGGCACAGAGGGAGCTTAATTGTCGATGGCAGCAGCAGCAGCAATAGCAGCACAAGCGTAGGCACCCCACAGCACAGCACCCAAAACTGTGCACCGCAAAAAACTGAAGCGGAGTTGTTAATAATGTGAATAAGGTAAACAGTACAGTACATCCCTCACTATTGCTATATCTATAAGAAAAGATATGTGCTATATATAATTTATATATGCTATAATAATCTGCGTAAAAAATGAGTAAGTTATTATAAACTGAATCAGAAGCATCGTAACAATTGTAACATCGTATTTAGATATATTTTTGGACTGTACATTTATTTATCTTTAAATTTGTGAGTCTATCACATTTATTTGGTCTCCGATTTATTGATTGCATTTTAACCTTCAAAATGAGCACAAAAAGCCGTGCGCTATGTTTTCCAAAGAAATTCCCAATGACATGAGTTGCCATATTTCAATAATCAATAGACTTATGTACAAGAGTTTTTTGGCAAGGTAGAAACAACTTCAGTTGTCTAAAATGTTTTTCCCCTTTCTTAGTCAACGCTAACAACCCAAGACTAAACCTCACTTCCAATTAGTCCAAAATTTCTTCCAGTGTACAGCTCCCATTATTTTATAACTTTAGTCTGGCCCCCGGCAGTGGATCGGACCACAAAGCGCAAGCATCGATTAAATGTTATTAAAACGCGAAATTGCATAAACACTTAATCAATTTTAGTACAACTTACGACGGACTAAGACTTTTCCTAGACTGCGCTGTCAGCAGACACTTGAGCACATTCACTCGCAGTCTGCTAAGCGGCTTAACCACCTCTAACCCTACATAACTCTGACCATCTCTATTCCTACTCGTTGTCAGGCCTAATTAATGATCCGTCGGAGCTCGAGTGAATTTGCATGTGTTGTCGGCGCAGCGATCGCTTCTTCGGCGCGCCAAGTGCAATGTTATCCCCATTTATCATGTGGGGGCCATTGCGTGCTCTTCCAAGAGGCAAAAGAGGAAAACACACTTTTGATTACCGCCACAAAGGGCCTTTGTCAGCGCGCTCAGACGGGTCGAGGCAGCCGACGATTGTTTGGGCCAAGACGTGACGCCCATCCGACAATTTGCGGCGTGTGTAATGAGCCGTTTACTCGGCTCGGCTAATGAATATGCCGTATTGGGGCCGGGGCTTGCGTACAGCTCCGTCCGCTGTGTGCCGAGGACCACAAATTGTTTCTCAACCCGTGCAAATTGTGCAAGTTGTGCAGCGTTTGCGCTCGACATCGTCGACTTCTGGAATTGTCACAAATTTGATGGGTTTCGCTTCGATTAAGCCCAAAGTTGGTTGGTTGAGTCGGTTAAGCTCCAATTCAACAATTATGCGGTCCACTTAAAGCTTTTAGCGCTGGTTGAAAGCTCAGAAAAGCGCCCTTACTCGATATCAAAACCCAAAGAAATGTTAATGTAAAAGTTCGAGGAAGTCTGGAAGCTTTTAAGTTAAATCGACGTCTTTTAACACTTTACTTTTTGTCAGTAAGGCGGAAATATTTGGAACATAACACAAATTTAAATTTTTCTCAAATTATTTGATTTTTCTTCAATATATTTTTTAAAAAATAATGTTTTTGTTGTTTTACAATGGATTTATTCATTAATATTCATTTTATTAATTACCAACAAATATTATGCAGATGTAATGCATAAAAGGTGTAATATATTAAAATCTTATATATATTTTTAATTAGATGTACTTTATCAAATTTAAATATCATTATTTTGATTGATTCCCATAAAAACCCACTAAAAAAGAAAAAAAAAGCTAAATAGCTAAATAACACAAATAGATATTTAATTACATAATCGCGACGAATTTGTATTTTCTCATCTTCGGCTTTATTATATTTATCGATTTATACATAATGCTCTAATAGTTAATTTGCCTCAATATCTGCGCATTGCCTTTATGTTGTCAGCAATTGGCGCCTTGGAACCTTGGCCATATTTATTTCTTGAACACGCCAACTCGATCTTGGACAGCGTCAGAGTGATGGAGGTGAAAATAAAATAATATAACAAAAGCATCGCACTTGGATGGGGGGTGTATTTAAGTGTTATGCAACAACAATTCGCTAATATTCCGTTATAAACGCATTGCGCAACAATTCGTCAGAAAAAGATTATTATTGTTGGCACAATAGAATGGGTCATATGGTGTTGTGACGCCCACAATTAACGCTTGATTGCATAAGCTCAGCTGTGAATAGGCGAGTGTGAGACTAGGTGGGAATGATCGACTTGATGACATCCTGTAAGCTGTTGAGACAGTTCTTGCTTTTGAAAATATCAGTAAATTTCCTAAAATTTCCCTAAAATAATCCAGATTAGGATTTTTTAAAGTTGAGATTGCGATTATAAAGATAATCGTTTAATATAGTAATAACGAGATATTGATATATGAGAATGTTATTATATTTACAGAATATAATATTATTTTGGTGTTGACGGCGCAAATGTAAAGGTCATCGTTTCGCACATACAGTAGTATTTAAACCGATGAAGCTCATAAAGATTCTGGGAGCTCTGAAACTAGGTTTCGTTCATACTTAAATGTCAAGATACTCCAGTACAAACAGGGACCAAAGACGTGGTATGGGAAAAAGGTTTTACATACGATATGGTTAAACAAGAAACAAAAAGAGTTGTACACGTCACGGTGTAATTTGAGAGCTATTTTGGGAAGCGGCCTCAGCAGCCGCTGGCTGCTTGATTAATCTGCACTCATACATCAAAATATCATCATCATCATCTGCGGGATGAGCATAATCATCATTCATCTTCGAAGCGAGATTGTGACCCAAATTTTCATAGTCTTTGATGGACACTGATTGACGGATTTCTTTCGGATTTTTTTGCTGTTTCTCGAGAAGGATTAGCGAAGTTCGCGTTAATTATTTGATTTGATTTGATTCGATGAGCAGACAAATGATACCTTCATATTAGCAGCATGAGGTAACCGCTGCTTAGTCCAATTAAAATTGCAAGATCCGCAAATTGGGGGATGTCGAAGGAGGAAGGTAACGCTAACCGCAACTGGGTCAGTCTTATGTCTGAGGCGATTGGCCAAAATGTTTTGGCCGAAAGCACTGCAATTTGGCCCGTAGCTAATGTCATTATCGCGCGCGATTTGTGCAAGTCGCGTTTAATTGTTATTGGGTAAAATGCCCGGTAAGCCCCACGAATAACCCACTCCAAAAATATTAAATCAAACCTCCGACTTTTCAAATCACCAGCGCAGTGCCAGCGAAATTTTGGCCCCAAACAATAGATATGTTAATTCACATTTGACTTCCGGCGAGTTGTAGCTAAGCCCAAGCCTCCAACTCCAAGATGACGCAGTCATTTTCGTGCGTGTGTGAGAGTGTGTGGAGAGTGCGAGTCTGCGACTACTGAAGACACCATCTCAAGGTTGTTTGAAAGAAAAAACAGTTACACTCAAAGAAATGCATGTAAGCTTATGACTAAAATTCAGAAGAGATGAAAATTAAATTATACATTTTTTTAATAGTTGTGAAATTGTTTCTAAAACAATTCTACTTTAAATTGGGAGAAGGTGAATTAGTTTAAAATTTCCTCCAGACTAAAAGTACTGATTTTCAGAATGTCTCACGACATTTCTCGAAGTGTACTAAGCTGGCGCCGCGCTGTAAAGATGTGCTCCTCCAGCTCGCTCTTCGTGGTTTTGTGGTTTCGGTTTCCAATTGAGTTTCAGTTTTATTTGAACTCCGCGCGTCTCATCAGCGTCATCTCTGCTTCAGCTTCCATTTCATAGACGACTTATAAGACTGGCACGGCGAGTGATTAGCATTTAGTAGTTTGCCGTTTGCCGAGCGCCCCGGAGTTGTCTCTTATCTCTTCCCAGTTTTCATTTAGTTTGCAGACTTTGTTCACATAGAAGAAATGCGCGCGTTTATCGTAAGCTCTTAAATGGATAGTCCAACTGAGTGCAAAGACAACTTAAGTCTCCTGTTTTCTTCTTATCCTGCTTCTTCCACGTTATCTGCAGGTTACGTGCCTGCTCGGCCTGTCAGCTGCGGCACCTCAAGGGTATAGCTATCAGTCTGGACAGCTGCAATTGCCCGGCATCCCCGCGAGTCTGGATGAGCAGCGCATCGTACAGCAGGCACTGCAGGCGCCCAAGCTGCAGCAGATCTTCGGGCAGCCCACGCAACCGCAGACTATCTTCCAGCAGCAGCAGCCACAGAAACAGTTGATCCCACAGCAGCAACAGCAGCAGTTGCTGCCACAGAACTTTGGCCTTAACTCACTGCCCCAGCAACAGTTGCAGCTGCAGGCCTACAATCCTGCTCCTAATCCCAGCGCCTCGCTCGTCTCCAAGGACATCTATGTACATGTGCCGCCCGCAGAAGACATTGAAGAGCGTTACCCGCAACCACAGCTGCCTGTGCCTCCCCCACGCAAGCATTATCGCATCGTATTCATCAAGGCGCCCACGCCCGCTGTCAACAAGGCAGCGCTGCGCGTGAAGCAGGCTCCTGTCGAAGAGAAGACCATCATCTATGTGCTTACCAAAAAGCCTGACCCCATCGACCTGCAGACCGCTATCGAAGAAGCGGCACCCAAGCAGATCAGCAAGCCGGAGGTCTTCTTCATCAAGTACAAGACGCAGGAAGAAGCGGCGCATGCACAGCGTACCATACAAGGTGAGTGCGACGATACGGAACTGCGAAACCTGGCCAAGACCTTGTTGACGCATTTGTCAACGTGTTTACTGCACTTTGGAGGTCAACCTGTACCGGTTTCTCTTTGATCTTCTCGCATCTTGGATTGCTTTAATCAAATCAAATTAATTTTGTCACCGTTTTTATACAGCCCAATACGATCAGCTAGGCGGCACCACTCAGATCTCCGATGAGGGCGTCGCGCCGGTCACGTCGGTGATTGGCTCCCTGGACGCGCAGCGTGGCGGCGCGGCAACACCCACTGCAAGTAATGGAAGTCTTACGGGGGCCATACCCAACAAATATCTTCCTGCCCAACGTCGCGCGTGAAATCGACTGAAACCCGCTAGGAAATGTTTTTTATGTGTGTAGTACATGACAGAGGGGCATAACTATTGGTTGAATTATCGAAACTATTGCAAACTTCAGATAATAAGAATTTGCTGTCTCTGCTGGTGAGAAAGCTGCAGGCTCTTGTGCAACTCACTTAGGACAATCGCGCCGATGGTTTCGCCCATCTGCCATATAGATATAGGTAACTAAATTGTTATCGTTAATAAAATATATATAGTCAAATAAAACGTGTTATGTCTCTCCCTCCTCGCTCTCTTTCACAACTTTACTACAATAATTAACACAACAATTTGATAAAGGCGATCACGAAAATCGAGAAACAATACGAAAAAACGTTTTTATGCCTCCAAGTTGCGACATCGATTAGCCGGTGCGTCGCTGCGGGGGTTGGAAAGCAGAGGTAACCGGTCACATCGATTAGCATTCGATTAGTCTTACATAACCGAGTTGAAATCTCTTCGGCGCTCAAAAGACCTAATGCATCTGCGGAGAGTTTGTCTGCGTTTATTGGCTCACCTTTTATGACAGTTAGACGTAATAGAGTTGGTTCGTCTTAAGCATGATACCTAAGTATCAATATTATTGATTAAAGATGGTAGACATTTATTATTTTTATTTACTATTATTTTTTGTGCAATTGAAATCGAATTTTATTTGTACTACAAGATTTCAATCAAGCTTTTCTCTTGGAAATCAATTGCAATTGAAATATATTTCTTAAATATATTGAAAAATATATATATATTTAAGCTAGGAATTGAGTTTTCGCATGTAATTCAATGAATCCAGTTACAATGAAAATTATAGATGCAAGTTCAAATACAGCTCATGAGATATTTCTTGAACCTTTTTGAAATCGAGTTCAATTCGAAATCTCTTATTGTGTAAACTTAGGAGCGTGCAAGACATTAAATGGCTGCTTATTTATCCGAGTCTGGATTGGTAATTAAAAACTTTTACAGATGTGCTAGAAACGGAAGAATTAATGCAGTCAAAGAAATGGTGCGACCTAACCATTCAATCATTCGATATTCGATATTGATACCTGGTTAACAATAACGTTTTCAAACATTTCTATGTAATTAAAAATTTAATTATCGCACAACAAAAACTTATTCTTAGAAGTAGAAGAAGAAGTCATAGAAGTATTTGTTTTTTGGTTAAGATATTTATTGATTTATTGCGACTGAATGCTTTTGTAATAAATTAAAATAGACTACAATGTGGCTCAATGGGGTGTAGGCGCTATAGGCGAATTATGGAGACAGGTCTTGCTCCTTGTAGTGCTGCAGAGTATTAGCTTATTTGAAGGACTTGGCTGGAACGTAACGCTTGGACGGCTGCTGGACGCCGTAGTTGGCACCCGAGGAGAGAGTAGAGGTCTGCAGACCAGACTGCTGGACGAACGAGGTCTGCTGCTGCTGCACACCCTGCTGGACACCCTGGATGGACTGACCTAAGACAGGAGCATTCTGGGTGGTTACAACGGTGGTCTGGGCCTGAGGCACGGTCTGCACGGTCTGTGACTGAATGTGCTGAGGCACAATGCTGCCCAGGTTGAGGGAGCCGCCGTTGAAGCTGGTGATGGGTGCTACGCCCTCATCAGAAATGTGAGTAGCTCCGCCCAAGGCGTCGTACTGAGCCTGAATCTCCTGCTGAGCGCGTTGGGCCTCCTCGGTTGTCTTGTACTTAATGAAGTACACCTCGGGCTTGTGCACCTTCGACTCGGTCTGGCTGATCTGCAACTGCTGTTGGATCTCAGTGATGTCGGGCTTCTTGGACAACACATAGATGACGGTCTTCTCCTCGTTGCTGGCCTGGGCCCGCTTCAAGGCTTGGGCGGTGTACTTGAGGTTCTGAGTGGGCGCCTTAATGAACACAATGCGGTAGTTCTTGCGAATGGGCAGATTGTCCACTTGGGGACCGGACTGGACGATCTCCTCGGTGTCGTCGGGTGCGGAATGAATGTAGATGTCCTTGGTCACGATAGCCGGACGCTGGACATACTGCGACTGAACGACCTGCTGCTGGGGTTGCTGAATGGTCTGCTGGATGAACTGCTGGGGCTGAGTCTGCTGTAGGCTAGAGACAAACTGCTGCTGCTGAGGCTGCTGGTAGACAATCTGCTGGGGAGCTGCAATGGGCTGAGCCAGTGGCAGAGGCGCCACCTGCTGCTGCACTTGTTGCACCTGTTGTTGCGACTCGACGGTGTTTGCGACGTTCTGCACGGGTTGCACAGTCTGCGTGACGGTCTGCACGACTGGCTGCTGGGCGGGCACACTGTAAATTCCACTGGGCGAGAGCGGCGTCTGGGGACGCAGATTACCAGGCTGAATGATAGGCACATTCTGCTGGTACTTGTAGCCCTGCGGGGCGGCCGACGCTAGCACAGCGCAAGAAAGGCACTATAGGAGGAAAGAGAAAGTCCAGGTAGGAGACAGAATCAGTTAACGTATCCCACACAAAGGCTTCGCTTCCTTGCTTACCAAAAGAACTGCGAATTGTTTCATTTTCGTAGATGGACTCTGCACTTCTGCTGGGAGCTGTTTAAACTGAACTGATGTCCGAACTCTGCGATATCAATGATTTTATAAGACGCTCTGGAACGTCGCTGGAAATGTCAATTCGTTTTCCCAAGAAACTTTGGTATAAAATTATCGAATCTATTGTCCGTTGTAGCCGGGTTCGGTCAAGAGTCGGCGTTGCCAAATCACGGAACCATAATCGGAAATATTCATGGGTTAAAGATGCAGCGCATCGCATCGCACCGTACCGTACCGTTATATAATAACCTGGCCCACCTACCACAAATGGCCAATCGATCGACTCCGACAAAAACTTAATATTCAAAATCTCCTATAGGTCGTTATAATAGCCCAATATTTCAACAACAGCCCGGAATTAATGCAAAATATTATTAGTTAATGCGCCACATTATCAGGCGCGATCACAAATGTGTAAAAGATCAGAGACCCGAGCCCAGTTTAAAAGAAAGTCAATTCCTATTCACCTATTAGCAATGGGTAGAAATAGTATATCAGCTTTGTGAAAATGTATATATCAGATAAAAGATCATACTAACTTTTTACAAATATTTTTTATCACCATCAACAATTATGGCATTCTATTCACCTTTATAAACACAGCACAAACTTTGATTATCCAACTTTGTACTCAAATATTCAGCATAACCAACTATAATGACCACACTCGCTTCAATTACATCTCTATCGAAAAATAGACACACAATAGTAATAAGAAACAGCATAATTTAATCTATTAAATAAAGCTGGAACAGGTAAAGTGGATGAATGGTATCCAAGAGCCGAGTGCTCTGCCTTCCGGCTTTCTTGTCTTATTTCATATGCAGCCGACATGAGATCGTAGCATACCCCGAGAGATCGCCAAATTAGTAGCGCGCTGAGCTGTGAGGAGCAACTGTCTCCGACTGTCCAACCGGTTGCGAATGCGCATAAATTATTTATTTACGATATTTATTTACTATAGCAAACGATGGTCAAAAAGTGATATGGCGGACAGAGCATGTAAACAAATGTTTGTTGCCAAAGAAAGCAGTTTATGGGTCTAGCTTGGGCTGTGTCTATATGCTATCTATGGTCTATGTATTGTGTGGGGCTTTGTGTTTCGCCTACAATTTCAATTACGGCTTTACACAACTTTAGTGTTGTTCGCTTTCGAAACTCATAACAGTCTCCCTCACGGGCTTCGCTCCATTATGCTAATTATTCTGGAGATATGCGTGTAACAAGTCGACAATTGCTTGCAATTACCATGAAAAATTACGCATACGAGGAACACACAATATGAGGAGAAACTACAGCTAGCTTAAATACTTTAGTAAGGATTTGGACCAATAGTATTCCTTATTTAATATTAAGCAAGTGAAGAAAGCTAGAGTAGAGTTTATTTAACATTTGAATACTAAATACTTCGCGTTGCAGTACTCGATTTACATGAATTTAGATTTCCCAAGAACAGCTTGTAATTATTAATTTCCTATTGTAAATTTTTATTGTCCTCTTCTATAGCAAAATGTATGCAATTTCCAGTATTTCGCCAATGGTGGTATTATTTATAACGTAGTCAAATTTAAAGTCGCCTCCAAAAAAAAGTACCTACCCAAGCACAAACACACAAGCCATACACACCACTGGAAATAACCATTGCATACCTTAAGGCAGAAAAAGAAACTGCTTTTAACTAACATAAACAATTTTTTTTATAACCTACATTTATTTTTTAAAGTATCTATAACTAATTTAGGTGCTTCTCTTAAAATTAAAACCTTCGGCTGGGTGGCAAATACGCGCTTGTCGATGGCACTTCGCCTGCAGAAAGACCACCAGTTGCAACTTCGAGTCCAAGTCCAGTTCCAACTGCATTTCCATTTCCAGCATCGCCCTTCGAGGCGAAGTCAAGCACGGGGGCCGAAGAGCCGGCATTGTGATTGCTGGAGTGACCAGGCAGCGCATCATACTGGGCCTGGATGATGCGCTGTGCGTTCTCCGCATCGCTCTGGGTGCGATACTTGACGAAGTGCACCTCGGGCTTGTGGCTGGTCTGTGATTTAATCTGGTTCAGTTTGTTGGTCAGCTCGCCCACATCCGCCTGCTTATTGAGCACATAAATAGCCGTACGATCATCTGACGCTGTAGAGGCCAACTTCAGGGCAGCCTGCTCCAGCCCTGTGTTCTCGGGACCCTTGATGAAAAGCACACGCAGATTTTTGCGCAGTGTATTTAGGATCTGTTCGTTCGCCGGACCATTGTCGAATTCCTGCTCTGGTGCGTTGTATGTAAAGAACTCCTTGTTGAACTCGTTGGCAACGAAAATGGGCTCAGAGAGCTGAGCAGACCCGCTCTGCACAAGACCGCTGTCGGAGCCGGAACTGGAACCGGAGCTGGTGCCGCCAACTAGACCACCGCGTCCATCACCGGCATGCGATACTGGCGTGTAGTCGTACTGGCCCCTGGCTACGGCAAGCAGGCAAATTATCTGGGAATAGGGAAACGAAAATAGAGATTTCAAATTTACTGGTACTCCGCACTGTAATCCAAACTCACCAAAAAAGCGCGCATTTTTTGCTTGGGTTTGAGTTTCCACACCGAAGGGCTAAGGGTTTTCTCGCTGATCGTCTGAGCTTGGCAGCTGTTGAGCTCTCAGTGTCTGGCAATTACACGGCCATTCGATCTTTATATGGATATGGATGCAGATGCAGCTACAGGCCAGAGATGCAGCTCAAAGATGCAAATGCAAATGCGCCCGCATTTCGATTGGGCAACTTGCTGCTATTCCAATTAAAGAGCCAAGCGCTTTTTAATTGGATCATATAGCTTAAACTTTCGACACTACGACTGCAACTTATTTATTTTGTAAGCCAGCAAAATGTGTAAATATATTCAAATCGTGCAACACATTTGGATACAGCATTGGTGTAACATACTGATCAACGTTTTTCTTTCGAGATTCATCTAAGACTGCAGACATTTGCATTTTGGAAAATTTTACACGGATTGCTTTTTATATCACTTTCGAAATATTAAGCAGTTATTTATGGAAATTAAAAATAAGAACAATAGTAATATTTAGTTGGTTTTTTTATATTTTATTTTCATTTTATTTTCGAAAATGTATATTTATTTTAAACATATATTTTTACGATTTTTTCAATTTGTTTATTTTAAAGTAGCCATAAAGTATGCAACACTTTTACAAAATTCTGCCTGAAGTTGCTTGGAAATGATCCGCAAATTTGAAGGGGTATGATATATCGATGTATGTAAACAAATGCATGCAAATTAATTTCGAGTTTAATTATAAAAAAATGGGCTAAAGCTGCATTAATGAATCTGCTGCACAGCTTTTGAACATGATGCAAAAAATATGAGTATATAAATGTTATGCCTGATTTAAAAATTATAAAGTTTAATAGCTATGAAAAAGAAAAATAAGATGTGTAAATATCAAGAGAGTGTACAACTTTCGGTATAACAAAATAATAAACACAAAAGAGTGAGTGTCTTAAAGTTTGAACATGTATATGTTTTTTTTCTCCCTGCTGATAACCTAAAGCGACTTACTAAGCTGCCGTCAAAACTGGTTTGGTTAAACTATTTTCTTTAGAGACTCCCGTCGCAATCTTTGAGATCAGTCTTCTATTAAGGCGCTTCTGGTAACCAAAATTCTTTTCAAATAAACATATCGTAACCAGTTCTTCGATTTCGCTTTCACAGACAATGCACAGACCACCGCAATGGGGAGTCTAGTTTAATAGAAGACATTCGCCAATTTGTAGCTTAATGGGTATTTATAAGTTAATTATTTGGAACAACTGTCGGCTGCATCAATTATCAAAAGAGACTCAAGAGACCCCGAGATCTTATAGCGATTATCAATCGATAAAGCCAAGCAGGTAAATTAATGCAGAAACTAGTTTCATTTCCAGTTGTTCAAGTTCAAAGTTGCAAATTATAATTTCATTATTACGATTATGATAAGTATTAATTCCCCCGGCCCCCAGAAACCGATTTTGGGTGCTATAAAAGCGGCCACGGTGCCCGGCGCGCGGTTTAGTTTCACCTGGGAATTTTGACAGAATGAAGACGTTTTGCGTAAGTGCCGTTAAATCCAAATAGAAGATTGCGAACTTTCAACTAACTCTAATTCTTTTTATATGTCAGTTGATCTTGTTGTTCGCCTTGCTGGCCGTGGTCTTCGCTGCACCCAATCCTGCTCCAGCTCCGGCCGGCAACGACCCTACAGTCTCCGTGCTGCGGTACAGGAACGATCAGGATGTGGAGGCCATTCAGCGCGCTATCATTGCCCAGTACGAGCGGCAGTTGGGCGGAACCACCCACATCCATGCAGCACGCCCCGCCAATACCATCAATCCGCTCAGCATTCAAATCTAAATGACGTACAACACGAAATAAATTACAACCTTAATCATTTTTGTGAATTTTTTATGATAAGAGGGGACTTCACTTAAGCTCGAGTTTCGGGGTCTAATCAAGAGCTTGTTTCAGTCTCGTTTCAACATTCGGCGCGTTCACAAGAAAATCGGAAACAAGCATCATTTTTTAAAGATGCCTTGTTCTGTCGCGCTTTTATCAATCGCTTTGTGTTCTTTGACCCTGGCCCAGAGACCCCCTGTGCCACGGCCTGATCCCATATCATCCAATATGATTGTATTTCCGCGAGAATCGGACATCATATTTCCTGACTCGAGTCAATCGGAAGAGTCGAGGAGTCTGCAAAGGATGTACAAAATAGTAGAATTTCAGTTCGCCAGTAGAGACGATTTCCCCATACCGAAGCCCCCACCACCTCGAAACCCAAAACCACCTCACATGCCGGGCCAACCCTTTCCACCGCCACCGAATGGACGTCGCCACAAAAAGCGCAAGCGCAGGCGACTCTGTGAACGCAGTAAGTGCTCTGTTTTATTTTTTTTTTTTATTTTTGTGTACTCACATTTTCACACCCCCAAGAGTACGCTGAATACATCGAGCGCATCTTTCCCAACGACACGGCCGTAGCGGAGGATGCCAACGACGAGGAGTTCGACGGTCGAGTACTCGCTCGACCTGGTCAATACCCACACATGGTACAAGCTGATAAGACAATGATTTTTGTTTACTATTCTTTTTCGCAAAAAAAACAAGATGATTCTATCGTTTTCGACAAGCTGAAACTTTGATCTGTCAGATAAATGAATATGATAGAGTGATTCGTGTTTCTTTGGGTCGATAGAAATTAATGCAATAATTTTTAGTATGCAATTTAAGAGAAAATTTCATACATTTCTTAGAATTCATTCAGCTAATATGATATAACTTGCTAGTTTTCTTGTTGAAAGTCAAGATTTTGGAATTTTATAATCTTTGGTAATAGCATATAAATCACTTGTGAACTTAATGTTGATCACGACTTTAACATTAACCTAACACACTCTCTATCAAAATTCTGATAACTCATACGAACCCTAGAAAATACGACATTAAAAACAAATTTGGAATAACAAATTTAAGTTCAATTAATTTAATTTCGCAGGCAGCGTTGGGCTTTGAGACAAACTCGGCGAAAATCGAATACAAATGTGGCGGCAGTCTTATAAGTGAAAGCTTCGTGCTGACAGCGGCCCACTGCACTGATGTCGAGGGGTAAGTTTTAATTATATTTTACAATCATTCTTACAACCACCAAATCTCCTGCTCTTAGCGTGGCGCCGAAATGGGTGCGTATCGGTGGGCTTAACCTGATGATCGACGAGGTGAATGTTGAGTCACAGAACATTGGCATCCGGAGCATTTCCAGGTTCCCCGACTATACAGATGAACTGTACTATAATGACATAGCACTGCTGCGGCTGGAACGGCATGTAGTGTGAGTATGCCGGGTGGGATGAGGTTACGGGGATACGGTTACGTTTAGGGGTCACACTGTGTATATGCTTTTTGCGAGAGTTTTCACTCGCTGCGTTCGCTCGATTGTAAACAAAGATATAACTGTATATATACATGTATGTTTATATACGTATATGCGTAATAATTGTAAATGCCAGTTCAACTGAAGTGAGTTTATTATATAAATGTGTGTACATCAGTTGCTTATATGCAACTGTATTCAAGCTTAAGTCCAGCACATAGTTTTTTGCGAGAAATTCGCGATTCGGAACCGACAGAGAAAAAATCCCCGACTATATTCACATATCTTCAATCAACTCAACAGAGATTTTAAAGAGAAAGTATAACATGTTTTAAAGCGCAGCTCTGATGAATGGAAACATTTACTCGCTTGAAATTACAACATTCGGATTTCCAATTTCAGACTAACCGAGTTTGTACGCCCCATTCGACTTTGGGCCCATGAGGAGATCCCCACGTCGATCGCATTTGCCATGGGCTATGGCGCGACAAGCTTCAGCAAGAGCATGACAAATCGACTGACTCATTTGAATCTGACCATCGTGCCCAACGATGAGTGCAACCGGGACTTACCCAGCTTCGAGGAGACACCCAACGGTATATTGGATAGTCAGATCTGCGGTCAGGACTTCATACTGAGTCGGGACACCTGCCAAGGCGACTCAGGGGGTCCGCTGCAGCTGAATCTACCTGGTCGTAGGCGGCGCCATATCCATTATCATCTGATCGGCATCACCTCCTACGGTGTCTTCTGTCGAAGTAGCTTTCCGAGTGTCTACACACGAGTGTTCAAGTACCTCGATTGGATTGAACGGACGACGTGGGGCAGTGTGGGAAAGTAAGCGAATTTTTGTTTAGGCTATTGCTGTGCTAATTTTATATAAATATAACTTATTTAAACAAATTGGAAAGAATTTTAATAATTCTTTCAGATATTCTTTTTAAAATACCATTTTTCAAATAATCTAATAAAAAAGATAGCATACAGAAGAGTCTTTACAGTCTACACAATGTACTCATATTTTTAGCCAGTAAATTTGAAGCTTGTATCTTAATTTCCAATGCTCATATTATGTATATCCTTGCAGAGATACTATAATACACTGCCGAACATATTACTTGTCATATGATATTATGGGCATTAACTATAACTTACGAGTTGAGTTTTCTACAAAATGACTTCCTTTGCGTATATATATATATATATATATATATATATATATATATTGAGTATATAATTGTTTGCGTATTTTGTGACCTAGCATTTTTATTACAGTGGTGATCAAATATGCCTTAAATATTACAATCTTTTTACAAATATCATATTCGTGCGCAGCAAATTCTCTGAAATTACTTCATTTGACACAAAAAAAGACGCGCTATTCGAGAATTCAATAAAAAATATTTCCATTTAATGCATAATTAAGGGAAAATTACATATAATTTTTGTGTTTTGATTTTGATAATTTCTTGGGCAAAAACGAGCACGTATTTTTGGTCAATTTTGCTGAGTATTCTAGGGTTGGGGTAAGCGGACTTCAGACCTCGTTGTTGGCGTCCAAAACCTGACGCCTAACATCCTCATAGGAAGGCAGCGACTGTGAATACAAAAGACAAGATCAATAAATGAAACTTATGCTAAATATACTACATTAACTATGTGTTGGAACTGTTAGAAATGCGTTATGTGCAAAACACTTACACAGAGTTAAGATTTCAGCTGAGATTTAGTGAGTTTTGGTTAGCGTTAGACGATTACATGAAGCAACAATGCGCCGATTAAGGCAAGTCATTGGACGATTACTATGATGCTTAAGTGATTAGTTCAATCGGTCGGTGCAGACGGACATCGATCTACTAACCTGCCAGTACTCGTCGTTCCAATTGGGGAACATGCGCTTGAAGACGCGCGGCTCCTGACCCTGCACGACGCGTACAACGCTCACGGTGTCCATGTTGCGGGAAGTAGGTTCCGAGCGAATGTAGCGCTGATTGGGGGTGAATGAGAATACATATTATAGAATAAATATCAACATAGATAATCCCTCACTCACCTCGGCCATGTCCAGTATCTTGCCATTCTCTTCGGCGGTGGCGCCAGAGCCTACCCACATGTAGATTTCATCGCCGGCATCCAGCAACATGACGTCATCAGTGTCCAGATCCTCCTGTTCGTATTGGGCTACTTCCTCGACCTTTGCACGACCTCGGCGGGTCAAACGACAGTGGAAGAGACGCGGCTCCAGCAGCGGCGCCGAGCGATCCTCCAGACTGCGATCGTACTGGCCCTCTCCGTTCAGTTCCTCCCAGAATGCCTCTGGCTCGGCGCCCTCTTCGATCACCTCCAACTCAGCATCTTTCCAGTAGAAGGCAAAACGTTCCTGGGCTGCCTGCTTCTCGAAGCTGGAGGCTCCTAGACCGTGCCAGATGTACACCTTGTGCGTCTTGACGGACGCCAACGCGAAGGCGTCGCCCGAGGCCAGGGAGGAGCTATCAGCGGGCACTTCGCTGGCGTGGATGTCACTCTCGACGGTTCCGCGGATGCGGAAGAGTTGCGCAGAGATCGGCAGCGCTGTGTACGAGGCCAGCAGTTTGCCCTTAAAGATTTTGTAGAAGTGACGCGGCTCGTGGCCCTGCACGGTGCGAACCAGAAGCGCGTTTAGTTCCATTGCGAGTGCCAAACCGTCCTCAAATGCGCGCTCCTTGATAGCGGCGCTGGCCTTGGCGCCCTGCCAGACATAGACAATGACACCGGTGTCCCCATTATTGGCCTCATAGTTGTAGGTTAGCACATACGAGCCAAAGCCCAGCAACGGCAGCTCCTCCTCGAAGGGCACGGTGTTGCGGAGGACCTCGTTGCTGCCAGGTTTGCTGACGTATTGTGTGATCTCCTTAATGGAGTTCTGGCCGTGATCAGGCATAAAGCCAATTGCGCGTCCGCCGCTCTTCTTGAGCTTTTCGACCACAGCGTCAATCTCGTCCACGTCGAGGGACTCATCGGAGCCGATGTTCAGGGCAGAACGAATGAGGCGAGTGTGTGCCATGCCAGCATCACGCCAAGTGTCGAAATATTGCTTGAACGGAGCCGACTCAGCACCCTCGACAATGCGATGGATCTGCGTCCAGGCCGGGTACTTCTTGGTGCGCAAGAACTCCTGCGCCTTGGCCATGGCATCGGACTTCTCCTTAGGTGTAGCGCCACGACCCACCCAAACGAAGATGCCTGAGCCTGTATCCAGAATGAAGCAATCGCGAGTATCGAGCATGGCCTGGCGCAGAGGCTTCTGTGCAATCGTGTCCACCTGGAGCTTACCACTGGCATCGGACACCTTGTAAAGGGTGACAGCTGCCGCGTCGGTGCGCTCAAAGGTTCCATCCTCATCGGCCGTCGACTCCTCGGGCACCTGATCGGCCGAGCCTGATCCCAGCACATCGAAGAACTGCTGCTTATCGATGTCCGTACTGAACTCGTCCACGATCTGTACACGTGCGCGTCCATTGTGATCCTGGTCCCTGATCTGGTTAGCAGCGCTAATCGCCTTAAGCTTCTCGACGCGCTTGGCCTGAGCTCCAACATAAACGTAGATGTCGTTGCCCGCGTCCAGAATAAAGCAATCGCCCTTGTTCATCGATGAGACGGAGAGGTTCACCTGACGCACGCGCACATTGCGCTTGCCCTTGACCTGGAACAGACGCTTTTCGCCCTGCGCGTTTGTCTCGACGTGCTTGAATCCGGTGCCAACACCGCCCTGCTCATAGCGCACACCTGGAAATTGGGAAGGTTGTGAATGAGAATATATTTAGCTGAAGTGGAGCGCGAGATCTACCATTCTTGAAGTATCCCAGAAACAGTTGCGACTCGTGGTCCTGCACCTCACGATGCTGTACTGGGCCTCCGTTTAGAATGTCATCCAGTTGCACAGTTAGAATGGCCGCAGCACCAGCCTCGTCGGTAGAGGTCTCTGATCCCAGCCAGAAGTGCACATCCCAAGTGAGTTTTTTGTCCTTGGGGTTCTCGATGGTCTAAAAAAGTGGTACGAAAAATGAATATAGAGTATGGACTATAAAGTTGCACAGTATATTGTTAGTTAATTTAAGAATCTCACATCTTAGATCTTTTACAAGAAAGTAAATTTACATCCTCAATAACTGTTGAATTTTTGTGGATGAGGTTTGTTTACAACGATTTTCAAAATTAAAAATATTTTAGTCTTATTTTCCAGAAAATATAAACGCTTTTCTCTTACTACAGAATTCTATAATTAGAAGCAAAAAGTGGAATTTCCCATAAACTTGGCACATGTGTTCAATGATTCAAAAGATCATTAAACAAGATTGTTTCAGACACTTAATAGCACAGAAAATCGAAATGTTCATTTTCTTTACAATATATTTAATACTTTATAAATTATATTCACAGTGAATTTTCTCAAATTGAACAGTTCACTTTCAGAGCAATTCGAATTGTCTCAGAGTGACGAAAAAGTTTGGGACAAGTTCAATTTGCATTTGTACAGTCCTTAATTAAGAGCAAATCTTTTTTTTGCAGCATTTTATCAACGACATATATATCATTTTTTTAGTTTTTTTTATGTATTTTTATATACATATATATATTGTATATTTTTGTAGCTTGCGGTTATAAGAGAATATTTATGTTACAGTTAATATAGCTCAAAATATTCACTAGTTCCACCTTTACCAAATATTGCAATTTCTTAACTTTCTGATTCAGAAATTATTAATCTGGAACAATAACTATTTTCACTTTGCCTTGGTTATTGTAAATTTTATGTGCGTATACGAACTAACAGTAACAGCAAAAAAAAACTTACGTTTAGTATGATGAAGGAATCACCGGTAAAGAACTTGCCATAGTTGTTTTTGGGATAGGGCACTGGCTCGAAGTTCTGTGGATAAAAAGAAATATAACTTAGGTTGAATTATTGAAGTGCGTGAAAATGCCGTATGTATAAAGTTATATTCTGGTTATTTCGTAAAGTCCAAATATTTACATCTGTTTATGCGAAACCGAAAGCGATCGCTGTGGGATCTATAAACAAAAGCCGACAGCTGCTGCCACCTAATAAATTTCGCTAATGTTCCCCAGTTAATTAACGAAAAAGAAAATGAAAGGAAACAGCAACGGAAAGCAGACAAAAGCCAACAAAAAGCAGACATAAGCAAAGCGGCATATGGCATTGTAGACGAACGAGTACAATGTACACTAGACTACAGACACAGAAATCATCCGGTCTGCAAATTGCGTGAGTTCAGCGACTAGAAACGAATATCGCCAACAATTCAAATGCTACTCCTGCAGACATATGTTTTTAATGTCTCTAATGGCTCCGCACAGTGTGACGTAGAGTGTAATAGGGCTAAAAAGCAAAAATTGAAATTTTTAACATTTTGAAAGCTTTTTTCGTAAAAAAGTTGTATTGCTCGTTTCAAAAAAGATAAAAATAAAGAATATAGACAAATGTTTTAACCTAGCAAATACAAAAAAAAAGTTAATGATCATTTTGAAATTATCAAAAACAATAGAAATAATTATAATAGATTGATTTCCACACCTAAAAATGGATGCTGCACCACTGTGGCGTGTGTGGGTGGCTTGAATTTTGCATGCAGGAATGGCGCCCAGTGGGGCTGGGGCTGGGACTGCGACATGGGGGCGGGCAGTATCGAGTGCCACTGGACGCCGCTGGGTGAGCAAGTCATTCGTGCGTGGGCGACGAACTTTCCCCCAGCGCGTGATATGGATGGAAACATGCAGCAACTATTTATATAGACTCGCTTGATCTTCAACCAACCCCCACACCCCACCCCTCCCGTGAAAATGGCGCTAATGAAAGTGAAATTTCAGAAATACCTCACCTCAATGCGCCAGATCTCGAGACCGGCACTGCGACCGGCATTAGCAAAAGCGGGATGCATTACACGGCGGCCGGGCTGCTTACTGTTGCTGCCGACTGCGGGCTGGATCTGGCCGGTTTGCACAGGGAAGGCGGGACGCGCGTTGAAGGTGCCGGCCGAACAGAAGCTTGTCGAGATTGCGATGAGCACAAACAGGCTGCGAAATATAAACCAGAATTTGGTGAATATATAAGGAACATATGTACAACAATTAAAGAAGGCTAAAGTTGAGCACACTCGACTGTCAGATACCCTACGTCCACGTTAGGCGTCATAACTTTGAGATATTAAATTTTATATGGAAAAGTCTTCATACCTTTAAATTCTGCAATTGCAATTTTTAACTCATAGTTAGACATACATACATATGCAGTGGGCGTGGCAGTTGAATTTTAATAGCACACCATAGACAGGCTGACAGACAGACAAAAATATAAATATATTTGTTATGGTATTTCACGCCTGCTGTTGCAGATTACATATGTACATAAATTTGCGAAAAGTCTATATTATTTCTAATCACTTTCAATGGGTATAAAAAGCTACTATTGTCTGCTGAGTAAATTGGGTTCGCTCTGAGTTGGAGTTGACGATTCAACAACTATTTGAACCCCTTTTAGGGGGCGCAACAGTCGCGTGAGTCATGACCATAAGAGGTCATAAAAACATGTACTCCCCATGTACTACCCCGCGCTAGACGGACAAATGGGTAATTGTTGACACTCGTGACAAAAGTGCGTAGAACTAGGTAAGTAAATTCCGGCTTTAGACGTAAACTTACGCTTGCTCGAGGGCTGATTAATAGTAGTCTTTCGCGTTGAGTGTATTATTAATTTAAATTTACTAGAAAATTCACGAGATCTTATTATTCACACGCTCTTTATGTAGATAAGTTATATTCTGTATGTGGAGCTGCTGCCGAACTGTTCGCTTGCTTTACCTGCAGATGACTGCGGGCTGCCGCGCAACGCTGCGAGTTGCCATTTCGCTGCCTCTCGTTCACTTCGCTGCTCACTCTGCTCTCTCGCGTGCTCTTGATGTCGGCTCCGCTTTGTTTATTGATGTATACGTATGGATATATAAAAATATATATATCGTGTGCGTAGTTGCTTTTGTTGTTTTGTTTGCCTTTGTTTTTATCGTGTGCTTCCAGCCGGGATTATTGCTCGCTGTGGGAGCTGATGAACTACCAAAGAGAAGAAGAATCAACAAGTTAATAGATCATATAAGATATATGTATATAGCATATATACATTATATATCATCTTAGTACTAGGTGCCTTACAGTATCGGTAAGCAGTTGACGCACTCAAGTTCAAACAACCGCATTACAACTACATTCAACTCTATGAGAAAGCTGAAAAAAGTGAATCACATCCGTTTATCATAAGAATCTTGATAACAATGTGACCATATCTTCTCTTGTCCAGCATTGATGCTCTTTGTCAGCTTTTCTACTATTTATTGTCTTATAAGGTAACTAAACTACATTCATTCAGAAATCAGTGAATTATGAAGATGAGGACAACTTGTTCTAAGGCTGATATAGCATACCGTTAGATTTGTATTAAAAGTCAGAAAGAATGTTACTAGGTGTAGCCCAGCTAAATTGTCTTTGGGTCTTAATAAACAATGACTCTAGGGCAGACTTGTGATTTTTATGAAATTATCGAGTGACCGTGCTTTATTACCATCGTGATAACCCTTGTACCCTTGTACTGTAAGACCAACAAATGTAAATCACAACCCACTCCCCTCTAGGAGGTTTGGTTTTATGAAGCAATTGAAGCTGTAAATGAAAAAGTGTCACGCATGTTTTCGCAAATAATTTTGGTATTTAGGTAATTAGTTTTGGCGCATGTCGACATGACGCGTCTCGCAAATGATATCACGATGGAAGAGATACGTAGAGATAGCGGAAAGCGAGGCAAGCCCTTTTCCCTTTTCATAACTGGGTCATAAGAGCGATACGAAAAATAAAAAACTATATTTACTGACGATTACAATAACAAACAGCGTGAGTTCAGCTCGACTTCGCCTTCTCGTGCACTTTCTGTGCCATTTTCAAGTTCGACTTGTTTCGCACGAAGCCCACTCGATACCCGATGTGTTTCGAATACGAATACGAGTGTGAATACGAATGTGACTCTGACTGTGAGTACGACTTCGGATATATGGAAACTTCGAATAATGATCTACACGCACGAGCTTGACGAAGTGTCAGCCCATAGATCATCATTCATCACGACTCTTAACCACATTGAGAACAAAGCAAGTAACAACAAAAGCTTTCTAAAATACATAAGTAATTGTTGCTAATATCTAAATAAATATTTACTACAGAACGGCGTGGAAGTTGTTAAGAAGAGGCAATAATTAGAAGGCAATTACAAAACAATCGACAATACGAAAAATACTCAAATTTTGAAACCATTCAAAAAAAAACTACTCCTAATTAATATTAAAATTTAGCTTAAAGTTTAGAAATATTGTTATTTTTTTTTTGTTTTGTTATTTTATGAGTCCAAAGGCACAATGTTTATTTCATATGATATCAAATTAATTTTAAAGCCAAAATTCACAGCAATTCAAATAAACAGCAAGTAGTAAACAAAACATAATGCTAATCAATATCAAGGCAAATGGAAGCAGAAACAATCTCAGCTAGAAATCTCGTAAAAGTCATTCAAAGTATATAGATTGTCTATGATAGCAATATACTATTTACTTGGGAACTTCATAAAATATTATAGCTAGAAATCTTGAAAAAATATAGTTGATTCAGAGAGGAGTCGAGGTTTTATTAATGATAGACTCAATAATTAAGTAGACTTAAATCTTTGAAGTCCTTAGAAGGGATTTATTAAGAAGTAAACAATTAATATTTATATATATGTGTGTATGTAGTTGGAACTGAGAACGCTTTTTATAGTCTACGATCAGTACGCACTTCAGCCTTATATACACGCTATATTTTACAGCTCAAGTACTTTAGCTGTATCGCTTCTATATACAACATAAGCCCGAAGGTTCTAACCCGAGATAGACTAAGCTCAAAACAATTGATAAGCCCAATCAGCGCTGGGTAATTCAATTAAACAGACATGACAGCACTTTGATTATAGCACATTATATTGTAGTACACATTATTGTACACTTCCAGTTTATAGTTGAGCAATTGAGCGTCTTACGTAAGTTGTGAGTTCACTTAAGGCGTTTTTAATTGCCACAAAACGAATTTCTTCCAATTGTAAACAGAGAATACACTGGCACACTGACTCAAAAAAGTAAATACACGCACAACGATAAGCCGCATGCAAATCAGCTAGACTTACGCTTAGCTCAATACGTTGAACTGGAGACGGAACTCGGCTCGGAACTGTCGGGTGAACTGTGATCAAGACGACGCAGCTTAAGACACTGATCGAAGCGGATCGAATGCGCACAGCTTTATAAGAGGCCGCTCAAGCCGCGCCGAGTCGCGCTCTTGCCGAGCACTGCTCTCGGCGCAAGCACACATATGCAAATGTTGATAAGTCGCGGAGCCGACGATAAGCCTCCCCGAGTGGGTACAAAAAGTACCTTGGCAAACAACACGGTGAACAGAACAAAAACAATTTCACTTCTTCCCAGAAAAGGAGGTTAAAAGTCTCGAATTTACAATTGAAAAACTCGGGTTTAATTTCTCTGGAAATGTCGGGGTCGATATGTATATCGGCTGGAAGTCTAGTCGGAAGTCGTACTTTAGGTAATTCCCTAAAATTAAAATTTAAGAATAGTCTGGGTCGAACTATGGGCGATTCCTTCAAATTTACAAGCGAAATTGTTGGTTTATTTTCTATGTGCCTATTTGTATGTGTGTGTGTATGTAGGTATGTACAGTTTAGTAATCGGCCGCCGTGTTGGATAGATAATCCCTCCTTCCAATATTCGAGGCTTGCTTGCTCTGCACCGCTTCGAGCTTGGGACACTCGGTGATACGATGACCCAAACCACCGCAGTAGCTGCAGCCGTGCGAGTCGCCCAGATCGAGATGCTGGTGCTCCGCCTCGGGCGCCAGTTCATCGAGGAAGTCAGGCACCTGCTGCTTGGCTTCGATCAGTAGATGCTTCAGGTCGAGAAGCACCGACTGCTCAGTTATCTTGTTGATCAACGTCGTGGCCAAGCCCTTGGTGTTCGATCGACCCGTACGCCCAATGCGATGCACATAGTTCTCGATGTCGTCGGGCATATCATAGTTGATCACATGCTGCACATTGGGGAAATCCAAACCCTTGGAAGCCACGTCTGTGGCCACAAGCACATCCTTCTTGCCAATACGATACGCGTCGACGGCACGCGAACGCTCCTCCTGGTCCTTGCCGCCGTGGATGGCCACCGCTTCGACTCCCTTGAGCAGCAGATACTCGTGTATGCAGTCCACGTCTTGCTTCTTCTCGGCGAAGATCAGCACTGGCGGCGCCGTCTTCTGCAGACAGTCGAGCAGGTACACGACCTTGGCCTCCTGCTTCACATACTCCACCTGCTGTGTGACGTTCATGGACGCGGCACCAGCACGGCCCACGTTGATGGTCACCGGCTTGACGAGCGCCGAGCGCGCAAAGTTTTGAATCTTCTTGGGCATCGTGGCGGAGAAAAGCAACGTCTGCCGCTGCCCCTTGAAGAAGGAGAAGATCGTGCGCACATCTTCCTCGAAGCCCATGTCGATCATACGATCCGCCTCGTCCATACACAGGTATCGACACATGTCCAGTGTCAGGATCTTCTTGTCCAGCATATCCATGAGTCTTCCGGGAGTAGCAACGACAATGTGGACGCCTCGAGAGATCACGTCGAGCGCTTCGCTGACGGGCAGCCCGCCCATAGCCAGGCAAGAGCGTATCTCCGGCATGCCGCACATCTGCAGATGCTTACTGTAGTGCTGGATGATCTCGTGCGTCTGTTTGGCCAACTCACGGGATGGACAAATGATCAGGCCATACGGTCCTTCGTTGCGCTCGAAGGGCAAGCGGAACTCCTGCTCCAGCGAGAACATAACAATGGGCAGCACGAAGACCAGAGTCTTGCCAGAGCCAGTGAAGGCGATGCCAATGAGATCCCTCCCGGAGAGCACCGTTGGCAGACCCTGCACTTGAATAGGCGTTGGCTTCTTGATGCCCTTCGCGGCCAGACCATTGAGTATGGCTTTGTGGAACTTCATTTCGCGGAAACTGCGGATGGGCGGACTCGGATCTTCGCCTTCGACTAAAATCCTGAGCTCGTCCCGTATAGCCTGGCGCTCGCTCTCCGTCATTGCTTGTATGTAGCGCGGCGGTCGCCAAGAAGTCTTAATCGGTTCCTCGTACTGTATGCCCTTTGCCAACTCGGCGACGCCCATCAGCGCCTTCTGCTGCGCGATACTCTCCATGATCTTCTCCTCCTCGCGAAGTTGCTTCTCCACCGCACTCAGCTTTTTCGCCTCTGCTATCTTCTTGAGTTCAGTGTGCTGGTCCAGTAAGCTGATGTTGTACTTGCGTCCCCATGTCTCCGCATCCTGTGCACCGGATGCGTCGTCGTCGTTTTCATTTTCACTGGAGGATTTCGGCTGTGTCGTCTCTGCCGCCAGCTGAACGACGCGTCCCAGTTTCATCATGTGTTGCTTTTTACGCTCCTTGACTGGCACGTAGGGCACATAGTTGTCGTCCTGGTCCTCATCATCGGAGGACTTTGATTTACGTCTATATCTCTTCACAGGTGGCGTCATTTTCGCCTTTTTCTCAATATTTCATATTTTGTTTACATCCAAACGTTTTCGTTTATCGAGAAGAGGGTTGCATGCAGCGTGACCGTTTATGGTATTTTAAATACTTTTTGGTATTTTATCAGCTCTGATTTTGCTCAAAAGTATTTTAATGGTATATAGGTATTTAGTAGTATTTTTCTGAGATTTTATGGTATTATATGGTATTTGTCACACTTTAACATTTGTGACGCTTTCTTTTTATTGAATAATATGTAATAAATGAGTAAAAAGAATGAGTAATAAGCAAAAATATAGAGCTGAGTGGGAGAATATGCCAGAAAATGAAAAATGGCTGGGCAGGAGCGCAAATAAGATGGATGCGCACTGCAAAGCGCGTCAGTCGGACATTTTGAGTAGGCTGGCGTCACTTAAGCAGCACGCGGCTACTGATCTCTAGCATGAAACGGTGCGTTTCTCCAGCGGGAAGGCCTGTGTTCTTCATAATCATTGATAAAAAAAAATTCTAAAATTCTAATACGAAATTATATTCAAATTTCTACGCGTTTTAAAAGAAAATTATTATGGTAATAATCTAATAATCGAAATAGTATATTTTAGTATATTTTTCTTAGAAAAAAAGTATTTTTCGATTGGTTCGGCGCGGTCACGCTGGTTGCATGGTAATTGTGTATTATCGATAGAGGTAAGAGATTTCGTAACGATGAATGAGACATATACGATGATTATCGATATCGCAGCATGACATTTCGTTTTACATGTCTAAGCGTAAACGTAATCAACCGTGGAAGTTTACTATATTATAAGAATATCTTACCGATATGCGCATAGCAATTATTTCTTAAATAAATATAAAATTAGATTGTTACTGTTGTCAATATTGATTTTAATTCGCAACTCTTTGGATTAATTTCTAGAAATTCGACTTGCCATTTTATGAATAATTTAATATTATGTCCAATAAAAATGATAACAATAACTTCCCTAAATCGGGAAGTTAAAAAATAAAACGATAAGTAATTATTTATTTTATTCGAAAAATATCGATTTATTATTTCATTGATTTACTTTTCACATCCCTTATGACAATTGAATCAGCTCAATTGATTTAGTAGTTCCAGTGAGTTTGTTCCATGCGCTGGGCTTCGTTTTCGTTTATATTTGTGAACATTTGGCAAATTAATTTAAAACGTAAGCAGTAAAAGAGCTTAAACTTACTTCGTCATGTCTATGTCAAAAACGACAAACACATACAATCGGCAGAACTGGGAAGATGCCGAGTTTCCCATACTCTGCCAGACCTGCTTGGGCGACAACCCGTACGTGCGTATGATAAAGGAGAGATTCGGCAAGGAGTGCAAGATCTGCACGCGTCCCTTTACAATATTCCGCTGGTGTCCGGGAGCAAGGATGCGCTTCAAGAAAACCGAGGTCTGCCAGACATGTGCGCGCCTGAAGAACGTTTGCCAGACGTGCCTGCTGGACCTCGAGTACGGCCTGCCCATTCAGGTGCGCGACGCGGCGCTGAAGGTGGCCGACAACATGCCTCAGAGCGATGTCAACAAGGAGTACTACATACAGAACATCGATGCTCAGCTCCAGGACGGCGATGGCACCGAGGCAGCGGGAGCAGTCGGTCGCTCCCTGGCGGCCAACGAGATGCTGTCCAAGTTGGCGCGTACGGCGCCCTACTACAAGCGCAACAGACCACACATCTGCTCGTTCTGGGTAAAGGGCGAGTGCAAGCGCGGCGAGGAGTGTCCTTATCGCCACGACAAGCCCAACGAGCCGGACGACCCGCTGTGCGAGCAGAACATCAAGGATCGCTACTATGGACGCAACGATCCGGTGGCTGAAAAGATAATGAAGCGTGCAGCTTCGTTGCCCACGCTGGATCCACCCGAGGACCGAAATATAACCACTCTCTATGTAGGCAATTTGCCGGAGGAGATCACCGAGCCAGAAATACGCGACCAATTCTACCAGTACGGCGAGATTCGCTCCATTGCACTTGTGCCGCGCCAGCAATGCTCCTTCGTGCAGTACACCAAACGCAGTGCTGCCGAGCTCGCCGCAGAGCGCACCTTCAACAAGCTGGTGATTCAGGGACGCAAGGTCAGCATCAAGTGGGCGCACTCGCAGGCCAAGCAGACAGCGGCCAAGACAGATCGACGCTTTGATGTGGCTGGCGTTCCGCCGCCGAGTGCCAAGCCTAACGACTACTTCAACCTGCGGCAGGAGCAGATCAACGTCATGCCGGCGGGCATGAAGCTGCATCAACTGCCCTCCAATCTGGTGCCGGCCTCCGCCTACCAAATGTACGCGCAGCCAACCTATGCGGCGCCCTACAGCGGCCTGGGCGTGGCCGGCACCAGTTCTGGAGCCGCCGCTTCGAGCTCTGTGGCGTCAAGTAGCGCCGGTGTGAATCTTGAAAGTATTCCGCCGCCACCCGGTCAGATGCCCTATCCTAGTCAGGATGCAAGTCGCATGGGCGCAATCAAGAAGTAAAGCTATATCGTAACCTTCTTCAATATCTGCGTAGACCAGAGAAATGGGCTTATATTTCTTTATAGAAAAAGTACTGGAAACCGAGAGTACCCTCACTCCTATGTGATCCTCAGATCAGGCGATCTTTGTACTATATAAAACAAAATATACCGACCAGGAACCTTTTCGAAGTAGACTTCCACTCCTAATCTAATAAAAATTTCTTTGACTTCGTATATAAACAAAACCTAACGGATAAAATATGTACAAAAACGTGTTAAAAATAGCAAGTAAAAACAATAAATAAATAAAGCTCGGTATATTTGCAGTACGAATTACACTTTAGGCCTACTAAACTTAATCACAGATATAAAAACATGATTTTCGTCTTAATACAGCGCGATCCTTGAAATATGGACTATACGAATACTACTACTATAATCAATTAATTACTGTCCGGCATAATCACACTGCGTTTGCGCTGAAGTATTCTCTGCTCCCGATGCGCCTTCTGCCGCTCGATGAAATGCGCTCGCAGAGCAGCGAAGTCAATCCCGCTCTTGTACTCCAGCGAATTGCGCTCATCTCTGAAGAGAGTAGAACATTTTATTTAAAGTGATATGCAGCGGCTTAATCTCTGGAGTGTGTCTCACATGGGTTCTTGGCCCCAATAGTTGGGCACGCATTGTAGGCGATTCCGCAGCGTGTCAAAGGCTTCCGTCTGTGGCAGCAGCATGAGGATTCCAAAGAGCGCATGGGCCAAGTATTGGGCATCGGCACAATTATTCGATTTGGACACCAGCGTGAGACGCAGTGCAGCAAAAATGGGTGACTCTATGAGCTGCACGAGTTTGTCCAGTTCGCCAAGCAATTCCAGAGTTATTTCCACATCGGCGCTAGCGACGAATCGAATTATTTTTGACTCAACGACTCAAGGAAGAGCTACTCACAATAGAACGACCAACTCGGAGACATGCTGATAGCACTGGGCCAGCAGACACAGGGACAACGTGGACACGGGACAGTGCACCCAACTCTTGTAGAGGTACTGAAACAAGTCGGCGGACTTCTCGTTCGAGATATTCCGCAGGCTGGTCCGCAGCTCGAAGAGCTCCGTCGAGGTAAGCAGAATAATGTTCAGCAGGCGCACAACTGTCGAGGCGAACCTCAAGTTGAGCGCATTCTCTGCGATGATCTCGGCGAACGTGCGGTAGATGTACTCGGCATTCAGCAGCACGCAGAGCTGCCTGAAAAGCACATGTGATTTCAGTTTCTGGATGGTATTCATGGTAGGCATGGATACCTACCTAATAATGAGACTTGCTCTGTTCTCCAATATCAGTTTCTCCTCGCTGAACAGATGCAGCAAACTCAGCAGGAACTTGCGATAATGCGTCTTGTTGAAGTCATCGAGATCTGAGGAGATTTAACAGAAGTTCTGATCAAATCCATATCCATATATAATAGTATTCGGTTCAATCTCGTACCCTTCTTATCCTGCGAGTTGATTATCTCCGCCAGCACGCACAGGCTCTGCAGCACGACCTCGTCGGAGTTGTCGGCAAGTGTTGAGAGCAGGTTGTTGTTTAGGTTCATGGAGTGTGCGGCCATCTCGTTGGGAAAGTTCGTGAACAGGTGGTGGATCCACTTGAGTACTGCGATCTTGGTGTGCATGGAATTGTGCGTGAGGTACTGCGACAGCACCTCCATAATGGAGCGCAGATCAATTTTGGCCACATTCTGAGACTTCAGCTCCTGCGATGACACCAGCTGCATCATCGAGCTGTTCACAGCAACCGCGCATTCCTTGATGCCTGTGAAGGGAAAAAGAGAGAGAGATAAAGGCTGTACGTATCTTTAAGTTCCCTGCAACCCACTGCGCTTGGACTCCACGTTGTACTCCAAACAGGGCAGAATGGCTGTGAAAATGCCGCTGGCGTAGGGCAGTACGTTGGGGCCGAAGATCTGTACAAACTCCCGTATCCAGGATATGGCAATGGACTTGATAAGCTCGTTCAGGGATTGCGCGTGTGTGATGAGCGTGTTGATGGTATCCTCCATGCGCACCGAGGACGAGTCGTTGCGTATGGACTTCAAGAACTGACTGATTGTATTCTCGCACATGCGCTGTATCTCGGGCGTATTGTCCTCCAGCATAACGAAGAGCCCGTCCAGAATTTCCGTCAGATAGTTCACCATGTTGATGTCGGGAACTGCGTTCAGAATAGATATCCACGAGATCACGTACTGCCGGGCAAAGGCGTTCTTCACATACATGCGTTCTCTCAACAGCGGTATAAAGGCCTCCAGATTGAAAGTCTCGTAGGATTCGGTGACAATGTCCTGTAAGTTGAAGAGTGTTTAAATAATCTTTCCCTGATCTCGCCTCGCAGAGGGCTAACCTTCAGCAGCCGATCCAGCAACTCGCTGCCATCCTTCACCATTTGGTCCGAGTCGGTCACGAGGCGAGAGAGTGCAGCGAACATCTCCGGGAAGAAGGGTATGATCGCGGAACGCGCCACCTTCACCACGTTGTACAGCGACTCGCAGGCAAAGTATCGCACGCGCAGGTCCGGATCGGACAGGCAGTTCATGATGGGCGTGACCAGCTCACTCACATACTTATCAGAATCCTGGTGGATGGATGCGGGTTAGCAACTATTCTCTACTTGAAACTTCTGCTCTCCATTTCGTGCACTATAGCAGGGCTTGACTGTACCGACTGTCAGTGCGGCGCCTCCCCCAAAAAAATCGTAACTCTCCGCCGCGGCACAACTATGACTAATGCCCGTTTGTCTCTCACCTTGCCCAGCCCTAAGCCCGTCGCCGCCAGGCCAATGAGAGCTCCCTTGCGACGGTTGGCGTCGCGTGACGTCGCATAATCGTTGGACAGCACCTCGATTAGTTTCCTGATCTGCACCGAGTTGTTTTTGTTGTTGAACTCAATGACCATTCTGTGCAAACGAAAAAAAAACAAATTAGGTACAATCGAGTCTCATTGTCTGAGGCTACCCTCAGGTGCCGCTCCGCAGGCCGCAGCTCGCCTTACTTCTCAATCTCCTGCGAGGCTACTTTTCGCTTGTCATAGACCTTATCGCCCAGCGCCTTAGCGCAGGACTCACTCAGGGGTGCGTACGGCGGCTCCATCTCTAAATTATTATTCTATTCGAAAGAAATATTTTAAGACTGTTCGCTTCCTCTGCGGTGCTGCCACTGTCGTTGTACAGCTGATTGACCAGTGCTGCCACCTAGCAAAACTTGCACAGTCAACAGCTGGTTGCTAGGGAATACCCTGTGTAAGATATGACTGACAATTGGTTCCACTGTGATTGTTAAGCTTTATTTCGATTATAATCGTTTCATATCATAATATATATTTAGAAATAAGCTGTTATATCGCTGTATTGTAAAGAAATAAAGCAGGCAATTCTAATTACCTCATATTTTTCAACGATTCTACAGAAGAGACAAATTTATATTTTTCTTGAAATGTGTGCATTTTCTTATTAAATATAGTAAATTGCCGATTTGAGCGTACAATAAATAAAATATGTTTTTAATAGATAATACACTTTATATTTTATACACGAAACAAATTAAAAAAAAAACAATCTTTTAACGGAAATTCGATTTTTACTTGATATAAAAATGAAGACTGAGCGATTTAAAAAAATAATAGGAAAAACATATATTTCACAGGGGCACGTGCTATTCCACGATCAGGGGAAACTCCTCAACCTCTTTGCATTCCTGCCTGAAGCTAGTGATGAACTGCTGTAGCTTGGCGTCGTGTTCCAAATCCCGGCGTGTACGTTTCGCCTTCCTGGGAGATTCGTCGCTCTTGTCATGTGAGTCCTGCTCGTTCTCGCTTTCCGACGAATCCGTCTCGATAAACAACACCTTCACGCGTTGCTTCCGCTTCCTCTTGGGTTGCGCGCGGACGTATGTGCGTCTGGGTTTCTGTTGGAGATAAATGACGAAACTATTAAGCATGCTTTTCAGTAGATAATATTGTAAAAGGACATTTGCAGAGATCTGTGCGAGCTGCTTACTACCGAACAAGGATGAACTCGAGTCCTTGCGGCCCTGTTGGCTCAATCGAAAAAAATAACTCCCGATTTCAATTTACTCTCGCGCTGGGGGAAGTAAACAACAATTGCGAACTGAACAAGTTTCTCGCTTCCTGAGCGCATAGGAAATATAATATCTATAGAGAAATGTTTCCCAACTCACCTTTTCATCAAATGTTACTTCTGGGTCCTGATCCTTGAATAAATTGAGCGATTCGTCAGCGGGCAGAGCTCGAGCTTGGGTTGACGTCGGCGACCCAATCATGGTAGAGCACAGCATCTCCTTGATAGTGCGCTGCCGGGGCTCATGTGCTTCCAGATCGTCGTAGGCGTGAGGCAGTGGCGCCTTGGAGACCTCAGGCAATTCTGCCGGCGCGGGACGCAGTTTCTTGAGACGCTGCAATCTCTCGTTCAACGTAATATTATGCTCGCTATCCTGTGCATTCCTCGTCTCCTCTTCATTCTCGCTGATGAAATCTTCAAATCCGAAAAGATTGCGAGGGGATTTTCGACCTGCTGTGCTGTGCCCCACCGAATCCTCGAACTGCACATGATCTGACGCAGTGCTTTTGTTCCTTGAAGCTGATTCGACGTACTGCATCGAATCGTCGAACCTCACATGAGCACTGGCTTTACTTCTGTCCTTAGAGAACGTTTCCTCGCCCCGCACGACAGAATCTTCGAGCCGCACACCTGGTTCTCTAATCTCGCCTCTGATCCTAGAGCTTGATTTATCGATATTCCCAATTGTATCTTCGTGCCGCACGTGCTCCGTGGCTTTACTGTTATCCTTGTTGGGTGTTTTCGGTAGTTGCAGATTCTTCTTCCAGGAAGGCAGAACAACCACTTCCAGAACATTTATATCCTTGAAGGGCGTCCGATGTTGCATCGTTCGACGTGGATTTGGCAATGGCACAACATTCTCATCGTTTTCGTTCTCCAGATCTTTACTATGTGATTTGCTTGGGGTAACTGGATTACCCACGCTGGCCATAGTCGGTGCTTGTGGCGGAACATTTTCACCATTTGAATCGTTGAAAAATGACTCCTCTCTAGGCTCGTTCGGTGCTTGACTGGATTCTGCAACGGGAACAGGTTCGTCTGGCACATATACGTGTCGTCTGCGCACAAAGTCACTGGAATACGATGGTAATTGTGATGTGTTAAGGCCAAACACAAAGGTACTGGGCAGTGGCGCCTCGTCAGGCACGCGCCACGGCGATGCGGTGCCTTCACTGGCACCTCCTGGTGTCATTTGCGGCGAGAATACTGCTGTATTCGGCGTCTTGCGATTCATGGGCGTGCTAACCAATTTCTTCGCCATATTCAAGAGGTCTCGTCTCCTCTCCATTGATTCCTGTGGATGGTGTGTCTTGGTTTGATTCAACAGTAGCGTGCGAGCCAGCGGACTGTAGGCGCCTTCAGGGAGGGATCTATGGGGCTGCCTATGCGCCACTGCAGACTGTTCCGATTGAGTAATTTGAAGATTAGGCTGACTCTCATCAAAGTCTTCTGCTTCAGGTTCGTAGATGGGCGACAGCCCACGCTCATTGATTGGAGATGGCAGCTCAGCTGGAGCAGCTGTATATACATTTTCCAATGAACATTGTTTCCGTTTTCCCACCGGGCGCACCCTTTTTTTATTTACAGCACGCGCCCTTGTCTTGCCATCCTTTGACCTCATCATTGCGCATGCCCGACCCTCCCGAACCATTCTCTTAACTATATCAGCCGCTGGATCCTGGCGTTGAGCCACATCGTCATCATTGATTTGTGATTCTGATAGAAACTCGTAAACATTGCGAGTGATTGAGGAACGAGTTCTAGCTGGTGGTTGGTCTCTATGAAAGAAACGATGCCGATTTGAGGCGGTATCTGCTTTCTCTGCCGGCTTTTCCACAACCAAAGGCTGTTCTGCAGCTGAAAGAAGAGCAGTTAAGGAACAATTCGTACTCCCTATTCATAGGATCTTACTTGCCGCTGTCGCCTCCACATCTCGATATCTTAAAGGCAATTTAATATTGCGTTTTCGCCGCACGTTACAGGGTGCCATCGTTGCTTTACTCGGTGATTTATGCTTGACTGGCGTAGACCCTACTTCAGCAAGCTTCTGCCGCACCTTACAGGCTGATATGCTCCTCTTACTTGGCGATTTTTGCTCGACTGGAGTAGAAGCTAAGGCAACGCGCTTGAGACGAATCCGACAGGGTGTTATGATGGTAACTATAAAAATGAATATATTGAAAATAATTCTTGCATTGACTTGGTCGGCACTATCTTACCAGAAGCGTGACACATGGTGGAGTTGCGGTCGGGCTCGAAAGCTGTGATATCACATACGCCTTTAGTGGGTGCAGCAGCCTCTGGAGCTTGCGCACAGGATGTTTGGCTTTTGTCACAATAACTGGGCAATGTAGGCACTTTTGCTGATGAAGTGCCATCCTTGGCTGATGATTTATAACGCTTAATTCGAACAACACACTTTTTAATGCGAAATAGTTTAGAATTTGTATTGACCTTTGTTGTTGGCGTCTTCCTGAATGACTCTGATATTGCGCGTATGAATGCATTGTGCTTTGATAGTCTTGAAACCGATTTGGAAATTGTTATTTCATTTATTGCCTTCATTTTTCCCGTTGTTTTGTTAATTGCTTTGACCATTTTTCATTTAATTTGTGTGCGACTTATCGTCCGTTCGACAAAGAAAACACAAATAGTTAAGAAACAAGCAAATAGCTTCCCGCCATTTTTATTATATGGCAGTGTTGGAAAGCGTCATAATTACCGTATTTATTTATTGATTAATTACGTCTTAGCCAAAGTGCTGGTTATTGATTATTTATTGTAGAGTGGGTTTTTTCATAAATAATAATAATAATAATAATCAATAATATGCATTTAAAAATATGAATATGGATATGGATGTATGCATACCATTGTTGTTGATTTAAATTCAGATTCAGTTACCTATCGATAACCAAACATAAGTAAATTGTTAGGCAATAACAGTTTCATGATCTGTTTATACATAAAGACAAATAATAATAACTATGTTATTATTAACTCTTATATGAGCATTTTCCGTTTGAATTACCTTTGCAAAACAATAGCATACTGCTTTCACAGCTGAATATTAATCGTGGCCGTGCTATCGATTACTTTCGGGAACCTATTGTCAATCAGCAGCTGATAGGTGATGTGACGATAAATACAAAAAAAATTCGACGTTTAATTAATATGTAACATAACATCTACGCTACGACGTTTAATTAAAATTCTAAATTTCCAAATTCGTGCAGTGCTCGTTGTTGTTCTTGTAATAGATAGAGTGACTGTGCTCCCACAGCACAGTCCAGCCAGCAGAGGGGCAAGTGTGGATCAAATTTGTGTGTTTAGCCTTTCCCCCCTCCCCTTGCCTGCTTCAATAATAAAAAGCCCCAACAACGAGTGAAAGTTTTTTTCTCGTCTTTGTTTTGCAATTTGTTGTAACTGTAATTACAACTGTGTGTGTTATTGTTGCTGCACGGTTGTGTACACATATACATAATATATATGCACAAATCGAATCGAACCAAGTCGAGTCGTCCCCGTGAATCGGCCTTGTATTATTTGCGCCAGGTACCACCACAGAGAGCAAAGAGGAAGAGAAAAGAAGAAAAAAAGTCGCGCGAAACTATTTACAACGAAACGATACCCCTGCAACCCCTGCCACCCCCCACGCCACCCCCCACGCCACCCCCTCATTGCACTTCTGCCTGAAGGCTGCCCGTGACGACAGTGGGAGAAAACATGAAGCCATCGAACGAATCGCGAATTGTTAATGTTCTCGTATATATCTCTTGTCGAGGTCAAGGCCATATTTTAGCTCAGTTTAATTGTTGTGCATGCAAATAAACGTAGTGACTCGCCAAATAGTAATCGCAATTGAAATCTCAAATCGAACTAAAGCGATTCCGCTTAGGTCATGCAAACCCCTCACCACTTTCTCGCCCCCTCTCTCTTTCTCTCTCTCTGTCTCACTCTCTGTCTCACTCTCCCGCTCCGCCTCCGACAACAAATTGTATCAGCATAATATAATTATGCAAAGATTGATAATGAAAACTCAATACGGAATAATTAAAGTACGCATAACTGCAGCTTGTATAGTATAGTATATCATATGAATAGCATTGTGTGTAGTCTTAAGACCTCGTGAATTTGGTTATATTTGAGAAGGAACGTAGTGCTCCAAGAGTTCTACTGTACAGACGTGAGGCCTGCTGGTAATAGGTTATTGCATACACAGATTTAGAGAAGAAAATACTAATAAACTCCAAGCCTTGTGAATCAGATTCTGTTTGAAGAAGTAATACTCGTACTAGTAGTACTCTATATATACATATTGTATATAGCCATGTCATGCTATATACTGTATACACATCAAACCAGAAAGGGCAATCAAACTTCTGAAATTGACAGGGTTCGACTCAGTAGAGCTCGCCTTGGCCAACCTTTGACCCAAGGCCGTCAGATAAGTTGAACTTGAACTGTTTGCAAAGCCACACCCCCGTCCGTTATAAGAAATCTTTCAGGGCAATTAATGACTTATTTTCAACTTTTATATGAATTTCCTTTCGAAAACAGTTCAAATAGTTGGCCGTCCAAGTTGATGTTGATCTGTTGAATCTGTCTGGGAGCGAACGAAGTTTGATACAGAGACAGAGAGACGGAGTGCAGGCGAGGAGTGGAGAGTCCGTATCGTACCGAGAAATAGAGCCAGTCGCGCAAAAGATGTGCGACACCAGCGACAAGGCGCAGAAATGGAAATGTGAAATTTGCACCTATGAGAACTATCCATGCTCCTTGAAATGTACGATGTGCCAGGCGTCCAAGCCGTTGCTGAACGAGGATATTTTTCGGTGAGTAAACCAACGCCTCGCGAATAGATGGGTCGGAAAACTTATATATCTTTCTCTCCCTGCCTGCGTTGCAGTCTCAGCCCAGCGCAGACGACGGCCACAACAACCATATGCGACAGTTACAACAGTGCTACATCGGAGGAGGCGGCAGCTGGTCTGCCCATCGAGCCGACGTCTACGTGTTTCGCCCAGCCACAGCCACAACCACAGGTACACCCACAGCAACTGCAGCAGCAACAGGCGCGCCAGAGCAACGTAGCTGACAGCGAGAAATGGGCGTGTAAGGTCTGCACATATCTGAACTGGCCGCGTAGCCTACGCTGCGTCCAGTGCTGCACGAAGCGAGGCGGCGCCGTCATTGACAAGGAGCGGGACATTAACGATGGTGACTGCGTGGATCGCGCTGGGGAGGCCTTGCATGCGCTGCGCATTAGTGGCTCGGACACAGAGCTGAGTGGCAGCGGCAGGCAGCTGATTGGAGCGGCTGCATCCTCGAATCGCCATGTCGAACCACAGATCTGCAGCAACTCTACGCATCTCAACAACATAGCGAACGCATCTCAAAGCCAGCAGCAGCAGCAACAACAACCCAATCAGTTGCAGCAACAGCAGCAGCATCAGAATTCCTCATCGTCAGGCGTGCTGCAGCAGAAGCACTGCTTTGTGGCCAAGTGGGCCTGCAATGTGAGTACTACTAGACTCTATCATATATAAGCGATAAGTAACGGCGATTTATATCCATATCACCACAGTCCTGCACCTACGAGAACTGGCCAAAAAGCCTCAAGTGCTCCATGTGCGGCAAGACGCGCGAGATAAGCGGCTCGGGCTCGCAGGGAGATTTGCATGCGTGTGCCAGCGATTCGAGCAGCAATAAACAGTTGAATCTCCAGGAGGAGCAGCAGCAGAACAACGCGGACACCGTCAGTGTCAACAACTCGTTCAACAAAAAGCACATCTATCAACTAGGTAAGCCTCCTTTGATTGAAGCACCCCAATCCTGTCGGAAAGACATTGAAACATTGTTCGCCACTTCCCCAGGTTCTTCGGAAACCATCAACAACTGTGATACGTTGCAGGAACGCCAGGAGCGTCGTCAGCGTCAGATTAGGCGTCAGGTTGACTGGCAATGGTTGAACGCCTGCCTGGGCGTCGTGGAGAACAACTACAGCGCCGTCGAGGCGTACCTGTCGTGTGGTGGCAATCCGGCTCGTTCGCTGACCAGCAACGAGATTGCAGCGCTGAATCGGAACTCCGCATTCGACGTGGGCCACACACTCATCCATCTGGCAATTCGATTCCATCGAGAGGAGATGCTGCCTATGCTGCTGGCACAAATCTCTGGCTCTGGGCCGGGCATAAAACGAGTGCCTTCTTACGTGGCCCCGGACCTGGCAGCTGACATCCGTCGGCATTTCTCTAACACGCTGCGCATTCGAAAGTCCGGATTGCCCTGCCACTATGTGCAGAAGCATGCGACTTTTGCGCTGCCGTCAGAGATCGAGGAGCTGCCCATACCCATTCAGGAGCAGTTGTACGACGAGCTTTTGGATCGCGACGCACAGAAGCAGCTGGAGATGCCACCGCCCGCGCTCAACTGGTCGCTGGAGATAACGGCGCGGCTGAGCTCACGCCTGCTTGTGCTTTGGAATCGCAGCGCTGGCGACTGCCTGCTAGATTCGGCCATGCAAGCCACCTGGGGAGTGTTCGATCGCGACAATATCTTGAGGCGGGCACTGGCCGACACACTGCATCAGTGCGGACATGTGTAAGTTTGAGGGCCTCAAGATTCTGCCAGCAATTTGATCATCCAAGTTCTGCTTGCCCAGATTTTTCACCCGCTGGAAAGAGTATGAAATGCTGCAGGCGTCCATGCTGCATTTCACACTGGAGGATTCACAGTGGGAGGAGGACTGGAGTACATTGCTATCGCTGGCCAGCCAACCAGGCTCCTCGCTGGAGCAACTGCACATCTTTGCCCTGGCCCACATTCTGCGACGTCCAATCATTGTCTACGGCGTCAAGTACGTCAAGAGCTTTCGCGGCGAGGACATTGGATATGCCCGATTTGAGGGTGAGTGGAGAGTAGCAAACAAGCTATACTCTACTATATTTTGCGATCGGTTCCCTAGGCGTATATCTACCTTTATTCTGGGAACAAAACTTCTGCACCAAATCTCCCATTGCGCTGGGTTACACGCGAGGCCACTTTAGCGCACTGGTGCCCATGGAGCCATTCTCGCGCATCGATGCGCGTCGCGATGATGCCGAAGATGTCACCTATTTGCCCCTGATGGACTGCGAACTGAAGCTGCTGCCCATACATTTTCTAACGCAGTCGGAGGTGGGTTAAGATTCGAGATTGCACTGAGTGAATTTAGACGGTGTGCGTGCTGCTTACAGGTGGGAAACGAGGAGACCATGATGCGACAGTGGCTGGATGTGTGCGTCACAGACGGCGGCCTCTTGGTGGCGCAACAGAAGCTGTCCAAGCGGCCCTTGCTGGTGGCCCAAATGCTGGAGGAATGGCTGAACCATTACAGACGCATTGCGTAAGTAGCAGGCACAATCTTTTAATTCTGAGCATGCGTTTTAGATTACCAGATTCCCTCATTTCCACACTTGCATTTATGTTTTTTCTATATAGTATTAATTATTGGACATTTAATATACCTTTCTTACTATATGTAACCGACTACTTTGGTCTGTTCTCCAGACAGGTGATAACAGCGCCATTTGTGCGGCGGCCGCAGATAACCCATTACTCGAGCGACGGTGACTCCGATGAGGAGTAGCCGACGAGGCCACGCGTCGACCTAATTACCAGGTCAAAGGTCCTTTGATTGGTGAATGGATGTATCTGAAGCCAAGAGCGTAAACAGAGAAGTTTCAATATAAACATTAATTTGGTGGCAGGCAACAGTTGAAATGCGATAGAGCAGCTCCTATGCACAGGCAATTAGCTAATGGAATCTACAGAGAAAAGGAAAGCATATTCATATATTTATGCATATAAATATATATACATATATCGCAATTATTAAGTTGTAGTTGCAGGCAAACTAAGGATTAAGCAGCAAAGTACTAAATACATGAATTGATACACACACACATAGCACATAGACATGAACACACACAAAGAGAAAACAGAAAAGATAAAACATATTTCATATCCGTTTCCACATTGAAAACTAGTGGATTTTAGTCAAATTTATTCTTGAAGAAGCAGCATATTTCAATATAATAGATTAGTAGATTAAATTTCAGAAACGAACTTGGCTGAAGCGCGAATTCAAATTTACCATAGATAAACTGAATGAAGAACACGAAAGCAAACTGCGAGACAACAGAAAGTCTGTGCATACTATATACTATATATATATATGTATGCATATGATCCTTATAAATATCTAAGTATGTATGTACTTTTAAACTACGGAAAAATCTCGATGTACTATTAAATTTTAACTTGTGAAGAAGCACACACCATGTGAAAGAATGGGTGAATATGAATTATGAATATGAATTTTATTCTAATTGTAATAGTTTTGTTAGTAATGTTATTATTATTATATTATTATTATTATTATATTATTATTCTAATGTATAAGAAGCTTATTGTGCAAATGTACACGCAAAACGCATTAAAAACAATAAAACTAAGAAAAAAACCTAATGGGAACCTGAAACGGTTCATGCTCACTGCTATCGATAGTTGCGTAAATCGATAGCTCAGATTGGCCATCCCCATTTGTATCTGAGATACGATTCTCTCAGTGCGGCTCACTCAGATGGATTTTTTAGTCGTTTTGTTGCTGCCGTCGTCGTCGCTTGTCGGTGTCGTTTGTTGCTGCGCGCTGTTTTTTTCGATAACTTCAAATTGAAATATATTTGCTAATGTTGTTAATGTTTGCACAAAAAAACCCAATCGTTATACTGTGATTTTGTCGGTACGTTTATGCATATGTAGTACATGCAATCACACACACACAAACACGCTCACTCTTTCACACACAATTCTGTTCTAATACGCAAATCTATCGAAAATTTGTATATGTATGCACATAAATACACGTGAATTGCGAATGCAAATGAAAAAGATACAAATAAAAGAGAAATATCCAAGCAAAAGAAAAGAAAAATTGTTAGTGAAGTGAAGTGAAGGGGCAAGTCGGAATACGAAGACGAGGAAGACGAGGAGACGAGCAAGAAGAAGAAGCAGCAGTAGTGGTGACCTGTGCTCCTGTAGTTGTGCTTTCTATCCGTGTGTTTCCCTCCCCCATTTTGGTGGCGCAAGTGTGAAGAGCATAGCAGTATCACGCTATGGGTAAGTTGTTGCTGTATTTGTATGCCGACAGTGTGAATACGATTATCTATCTATGTATGTATTTATCTATGCGTGTGTGTGTGTGTGCCTGAGCGAACAAAATTGCGCAAAGGCAGAGACCACGAGCGCCAGTAAAAGAGGGTGGTCGCTCTGGCTGACACTCTCTCTGCCTCTCTCTGGCGGGCACTCCTGTTTGTGTGTGTCTCACGTATGTGTGTTTTCACATATACTTAGTTCTTTTGATGGTATTATCGCATTAGTAGCATATTATGGCACGACCATGGAGAAACAAAAAACGAATACTCTTTCCTTGTAGTTGTGTTTGTAGTCGTGTGTGGCTTTAGCTGTAGTTGTGACTGTGTTGAAGTTGTTGCTGTTGCTCGCATTGCATTTGTTAATCAATATTGGCCAGCTGGCGTGGAGCCCATCATCATCTGAGAGTGCACGAACACATATACACATGCCCACTAACACACACACACTTATGTGTTTGGCGGTCTCTCCCGGTCCACTCCCCATTTTGGGCTCTCAGCTGCGATGACGTCAGTGTTGTTGTAAGAACAAGTTTTTTGTGCTAGAACCACACGAACCATACGAACTCGATATCAGAGAATCTCAGAGAATTCGAGAATCGGAGAATCGGAGAATAACTGACCGAATAAGCTAGGAGCTCTCGAGTGCAACTGCAATTACACACGATACCGTTAGGGCGTCGTCGTTGCCATGTCATGCTACTGAGTTTACCGTTAGCTCAGCGCTGGGAACCATTGACAAGCGCACGCTGTTGGGAGCGATTGCACTCTGGTCGCTTTGGCTCCGACTTGTAACTCCATAGCCCTTCTGTACAGTTATTATGAGTGATTAATTGCCTGGGGCCGTTCGTCCGGCCCTATGCTATGGCCCTAATTGAGCACGTACATATGTACGGCTGCTTGGAGTAGACTCAGCGAGACGTCGCTGCGATGAGAAAGTTTATTGGAACATTCCAAGTATAATTTCAAAAATCCCTATAACTTCAATTTGTTCTATAAATTTGGGGTGTTTTGAATAAACTATAAAATATTGCAAACTAGCATAGTTTACAAAAGCAATTTTGTTGTTGACATATTATTAAATTAAAATTAATATTAATAATAAAAGTATTTAATATTTAGAAGTCATTTGTAATATTGAATGGCATCTAATCTAGTGTTCTCAGGTTAAGATTTTTAGGTCTGATATTAGTCAATAGGCAGTTTTGACCTGAGCAAGAACTGCCTGAGCATTAACTATGCTAATTGGCTGCGAACTGTTGAACTTTAAGCGATTTGTACTTAATTTGAAAAGTGTACGCAGCGCTTCTCTTTTGTACTTGGACGGAGGCAGCGCGCCAGCCAACACTTGTAGTTGTGTGCGTGCTTAAAATGCCTAATTGACTGGGGTATTCGCCGTCGTCAAGCTCGCTCTCGCGACCACCCCCATACGGAGATATATCCGTTCATGTCCGCAACTTGCAGTACTCGATGCTCGATGCTCGTTCAGCGAACAACGATCTCTACGCAAAAGGCTTAACAATAGCCATAAAACAACACAAAAAACAACAACTCAACAACATTAGAGACAAATGCTCAACATGAATTCATGACGAGCGCATTGACTTCCCCTGGGCAGGGGCTCTGGTTTTGGTTTTCATTTCTCTTGTTATACCGTTCACCCATTGAGAGTGTGTAAAATGGTGGACCATATTAGTTTTGTACTACTGTACAAATAGTATCAGTATCGAGGCAACAAACACGTTTATTTCAAATTGTAAATGCCACGCACCTCTCTGTGAAAATCGATATTATTGATTTCAGTGTCAATATTAAATTAAATATTAAATTAACTTTAATGGGAATGGGTATATAAGCCATATATCACATGGTAGAAGTTTTGAAAGCTTAAAGTGGATTTGTGATAGGCAAACTGTGGGAACGGTATCTATCTGCCGAGTTCTCTTTATTGCAGCTTTCTTTTCTGGTTGTTGTTTTTTGCTAGTTGGTTTTTTGGTTTCCTTTTGCGTTATGCGCGCACAGACAAATGAAAACGAAAGGGGCAAACCGCGTTGCAGCGTCCCCGTGCAGCCCAGCGGGACTATATGTGGTGCTGTATGCAACTACTACGCTTACAACTACTACATATAGCAACTAGATAGAGCAGCTAATATTTGATTTTATTAGAAGTGTTATATATTGTTTATATCTTGTAGGTATACAAATATATATATAGGTATATATAGGTAAATTACTTATTTGATGTCTCTGCTGTAGAAGCATAAAGTTTTTCGTCCCGCTGGGCTTAGTTACACTTCACTCTCTCTTGTTCCCCGCAATCCACTTGGAGCACTTTTCCCATTTATTTGTTCGTTGATTCGTTCACGTCGTTGGTTTCCCGTGCATTCGCCTGCATCTCATTTCCCGCAGCCCGCCAACTCCCGCCGCTGCCCTCGCTAGGGTTATATAGGTCAGAGCACTTGCATAGAAAGTAGCGTCGGCTTTAACTGCTTCATCTGCCACGCCGCAAAGACGACGCGACGTCCGTTCTCCTAATTGAATGCTATTTTCGTAGACGCAGCGTCATCATTAACTCACGTCATTTGCTGCCTCTGCGCCGGTTCGCTGCCCCTGCCACTGCTGCGCTTTTCACTTTTCGTCTAATAAGCATACAGGAAACACTTTCAACTTGTCTGCAGCAAAACAACGACCAAAAAGAGCGTAAAATTGACGCTTGTTGTAGGCGTAGCGACTGTAAGTTACCCTAGAATTGGGAGAAAATGGAAAAATATATATTTTCGAGATCCGATTATTGCTGTCAAAGAATTTGAATAGGCAGAACTGCATTCAATAGCGATACTAATCAAGCATGACAGATGTTCAATATTTTATCGATCAACATTTTCAGTGAATAGCGATTGTATGATCCGATAGAAATTAAAAGAAAATAAAATTAAAAATATTTTTAATAGAATGAAATTTTCTATATATTTTTTTTATTCTTAAAGAAATAAATTAGGCGAACCGAATTTAGTATATTCTGTTAGTATTGAACTCTTGTTCAATCTACCCTATTGAATAGCTCTAGCTTGCCAGAGAGGAACTGTTTGGTGTAGAAATCTACTAAAATTACGCATACTCCAGGTAGTTCAACACCGAAAAACAGAAACAGAAAACAAACCGAAAAACACTGGCAAAGCAATTTTAATTCGATGAGTAATTCCACGAATATACAATTCAGTGTGTGTGTGTGAGAGACCGTTCAAATTCGTGCTTGAGTGTTTGATTATGTTCGGGCTCTTCACCATAAATAAATACGAATACACATGTCTATGCACATGAGTGTGTGGGAGGGACGCAAGTGTGTTTGAATGTTTTTTCTATTCTCCACTCAGACCAGAATATTTAACAAAATAATTGGAAATTCTGCCAGCGTGGCGGTGGATCGCCTTGGCCTCTGCGCCGACCTCGACATTATCCCTGACAAGGACTCGACGCACATTCCATTGGCATTGGCCCCGCCCGGGAGAAAGCCAAAGAAGGGAGCAGGTGCATTCTCTTTCTCGAATTGGCCATTGAGGTTAGGAATTCGGGGTGCGGCTGCTTAATTAAAATATTTGTGGCCTGCAGTTTGACCTCTCTCTGGCGAGAGAGATACACGTATAGTATTTAACCTTGGACTTGCCCCCGGTCGTCATTGTTTGGCTCTGTTTGCTGCGCGAATTCCAATTTGTATTCAAATTCAAGATTCAGGTTCCAATTTAAATGTGGTGCTCGAAAACCAGTTTCTCTCTGTGCACAACTCCAGAACGCAACTCATTCGCGACTCTCCGACAACTCCGACGACTCTGACAACTCTCTGTCGACTCTTCGGTGACGCCGGCGATGACGAAGAGGATGACATCATGCGAACCGAAATCGCTGTGGTAATTATAATAAAAATGTGAGCTCAAACGAGTGTTACGTATGCTACCCTCTGCTCGGGCTTGCGAATCTGGCGTGGAAATTCAATTTTCACCAATTTTCCAATTCTCGTTTGGGAATCTGCTGAGAGCATGTACATAATTAACATGCTGCTGCTAATGTACGAGAGGAAGGAGGAGACAGGGAAAACTGTTAAAAAGACAATAAACAAAATCCCAAAATCAATACGAGAAGCAGAAAACGACTGTGATTGCATAATAAACAAAACGCATAAATTAAAACATTCGTGTGTGTGTGAGCGATTGTGTTAGCTGCGGGTCTCATTCATGAGGCGTACGTCACCGGTATAACGCGTCTGTAAACGGGTCTTTAGCTTATCAATAAATTCTATGTAGGAGGCAGAACAAACGAAAAAACATAGGAACACGAAATAAAGAAAAACAAATAGAGACCGATACAGTCGATCAAGCTCAACTGTTAGATACCACTTACCCACTTTTTACGTTTCAAATTTACTAAAAATATTATAAACCTTCGTTTAACGATCTTGACACTGCTTGGTCCTCTGCTGTTCGCTACATTTCTAAAATTATGATTTCAGTGCTAGGCTTTCCGTTCGGGGTTCCAATTCTTAGCAAATATAAATATTGTAGTAATGATTCTTTTGTAACTTACGAACTTTATTTAAAATTTAAGCCCCAAAGCGTAAAATCGATTTTCGACAAGGAACGAGAAAGTTAAATAAATACACAAGCAGACAGGGTCCGAAAACAGGTCAACTATGTGGGACCGATTGTTCTCTCAATATGATTTATTTCAAATGAAATACATTCGTATGGTGTAGCTTTTTATTGTTCTTTTGTTATCGTTTAAATAACCAACAGATCCATCATGACAGGCAATTTGTAGTGTTTCCACTTCGAAATATTCTCGAAAGTATTTGAACTGTGGCTTAATCTTTTTTCGTTGTATTCGCCTATTTTGTCATTAAAAAAAAAGTTATTTATTATGCTAGATTATATATCAGCATTAGCTTTTGGGCATGTGAAAGCACGTCGAAAGTAAACAAAAAAACTCGTAATAAAAATTATAGTGGAACATTAGTTCAACGGTTCGTTTAACAACCTTGTTCACAAAAACCGTTTTGCTAGGTTATTTTTGGTTTTTATGCAACACTTTCAAGTTTGTTTATAGCAATCGCAGATGGAAAATATTTTGACAGTCCAAAAAGCTTTTTCTGAGTCTTTGAGTTTTCGTTAGTATGTTTCGCTTATTAGGTTTCCAGATATATCTGAATATCGTTGCTTATCTTTAGTCTCTCGAGCCTCTCTCTTATTGTTTATCGATTTTTTTCAGCTGATTCTCTAAGTTTCTCTATGTACTCAGTCTTATCTTTACACCTTTTGTTTACTCTCCACAATAGTATATATGCACAGTATATATGACAACTGAGTAACTGACAAAGTCAAATACGGAATACATTTGTCTTGGGAGCGAACTCTCCACCTGTGCTCTCGCTTGTGTGCACATAGAACAGATACTAGAACCTGCCTCGCAGACACTTGTGTGTGCTTAGAGAGTATCTGGCGAGTGTAGGCTGCCCTTGGCCTTATCAATGATAAGATTAATTACTTGCCTCGCGCATGACTCATACGACAAGTGGTCGTAATACACTCCACTGAATTTCTGCCTTGCCCTCAACAGAAGGGTGTATTCGGACCTAGCTATTTTTAACTTTGGTACTAGAGATGGGCTCGATAAGGAAGAAGAAATATATATATTAGAAATTTGCACTCGCCCAGCGCCTTTTTAACGAGATAATACCTAATTTTAATGCGACTTAAGCTACTTAAATGAATTGAAAATTCGAAACTAGAAGAATGGTTTCTCCTAAGTTTGGTCATTTCAAAATCTTGTTTACAGTCACAAAATCCCCGGAGTGTAGACAAAACCGAGTGTGCCTAGACGAAATACGAATTGACAGGCCGCAAAAGATACGTTGCCAGCTAATACAAGACACACCGATGACAGCTACATAAACATATAGAATAGATATAGCCAATACGAGTACTAGTACACACATATATTATATACATATAATATAGCTCAGTAAATCTGAATACACTCAAGACAAGTGGACTGCGCCGCAACGTATCGAACTGGGGCTCGAACTGTTCTCAGAGACAGGCAAAACGGCACAAGGTTGGGGCATTATCGCATCACATGCATATGACATCAGCTTGCGGTGTTGATTGAATGAATCCACACATATATAATTATATACATTTATATACGCCTAGTAATGCTCTTTTTCGCTATTGCTTTTTCTCTCGCAGGTAAACAAAAAATCTACTGTGCGAAATGCACGAAAAAATGCTCAGGCGAGGTGCTGCGCGTGGCTGACAATCATTTCCATAAGGCGTGCTTCCAGTGCTGCCAGTGTAAGAAGTCCCTGGCCACGGGCGGGTTCTTCACAAAGGATGGCGCCTACTTTTGTATACCGGACTACCAGCGGCTGTACGGCACCAAGTGCGCCACCTGCCAGCAGTACGTCGAGGGTGAAGTGGTCAGCACCATGGGCAAGACCTACCATCAAAAGTGTTTCACGTGCTCTAAGTGCCAGCAGCCCTTCAAGTCCGGTAGCAAGGTGACCAACACCGGCAAGGAGGTCCTCTGCGAGCAGTGTATTCCTGGCGGTGGCGGCGGTGTTGGAGCAGGAAATGCAGCTGGACCCACTTCGCCGAGCTCACCGGCCCGCCAGGCAGCTCCGCCTGCGGATAGTCCTACACGGGCTACGGCCCATCAGAATGTGACAAGCGGCGTGCTTTCGCACAAGGCGCATCTGAAGGAGGACTACGACCCCAACGACTGTGCCGGCTGCGGCGAACTGCTGAAGGAGGGCCAAGCCCTGGTCGCACTGGACCGGCAGTGGCACGTGTGGTGCTTCCGCTGCAAGTCCTGCAACGCGGTGCTCAACGGCGAGTACATGGGCAAGGACGCGGTACCCTACTGCGAGAAGTGCTACCAGAAGAGCTTTGGGGTGAAGTGCGCCTACTGCAACCGCTTCATCAGCGGCAAGGTGCTGCAGGCCGGCGACAACCATCACTTCCATCCAACCTGTGCCCGCTGCACCAAATGCGGCGACCCGTTTGGCGATGGAGAGGAGATGTACCTGCAGGGTAGTGCTATCTGGCATCCACGCTGCGGCCCTGGTCCCTCCGAGTCGGGCATCATCCTCAACGGCAGTGGTGCTCGCCCGGGCACCACATCAGTCACGGGCGGCGCCTCCAACGGCAACTTCACAGACACCGAGTGCGATCGCATGAGCTCGAGCGCGCTCAGCGACATGGTATGTAGCGAGCACCGATGGGGTAGGAGCTGGACGTGGTAGGGTCAGGGCACTGTTAGAGCTGCAAAATTAGCGGTGTATTTAGCTCGATAGTATCAATTAAATGCCTCAATATTCGATTAGTACCAGAGAAACTATTACTTGGCACTCAAAACCCAAAAGAAATATTCAAGTTTCTATAGGATCACTGTCAAATTTTTTATGGAAACGCTATCCAGGTATCGAATACTATCATCGGAGCAATACAGTACTGTGTTCTGAGATGAATTTTATAAAATGCGCTATATGCATATCTGATAGATTAATCTAAGAATTCTCGAAATATTTCTCGTCATTCGGGAAAGATATAGTTATTGATTTGAATGCCGATAGTCTAAAAGTGTAAGTCGAAACGACTATCGTAAGCATGGAGACACTTGCGATACTTTTGCAGCTCTAGAAGTGAAGTATTGTATTGCACTGGGGACCGTTTCTCCTGCTACTAATACGAATGCCAACAAACTGCACACATTCTCATACAGAAAAACACGCCCACCCAACTCGCACACACACATTCCGTGCACCACCTACGCAATTTATTATTATTTTTATGATTTGATTTTGCATTTTATTCGTTTACCTCGTTTTGAGCCTGCGTTTTTTTGATTTTCTGTTCGTTTTCAGTACATCCGTTCCAGAACACCGAGTATAAATGGTTCACTTTATTCCTCTAGCCGCAAGGTTTGTTTTATGATTTCAATGATATGATTTATATTCTGTATATTTTTGATTTTCCGACCTCAACTTGGCTTGATTAATCCCCACGCACAATCAGAATACTAAACGATCCTTTACTCTGGATGATTACGACTAACCTATACCCATCCCTTGCAGCACTATCGTACCGTTAGTCCAGGGCTGATATTGCGCGAATACGGACGGCCGATCGGCGAGGATATATCGCGCATTTACACTTACAGCTATTTGACGGACGCGCCGCACTATCTGCGCAAGCCGATTGACCCGTACGACAAGACGCCGCTGTCGCCGCATTTCCATCGGCCCGCCTCGTACGCGACGACGGCCAGCAACGCCGGCTCCGTGGCCGGCAGTCGGCCGCCCTCGCGACCGCACTCCCGGACGCGCAGTGCTATGAAGGTGCTGGTGGATGCCATCCGTTCGGAGACACCGCGTCCTAAGTCTCCGGGTATGAACAACGAAGAGCCTATTGAGCTGTCGCACTATCCGGCTGCCAAGAAGCCGCCACCGGGCGAGCAGCCGAAGATAGAGCGCGATGATTTCCCTGCACCGCCATATCCCTACACGGATCCAGAGCGTAGACGACGCTACAGTGATACCTACAAGGGTGTGCCTGTCTCCGATGACGATGATGAGCAGGACGAGAACGACGAGAACGGCAAGAGGACCAATGGCAAAGCCAAGAATGGCGAGGAGCAAACGTTAGTAGCTCAACTTTTCTTCTCGAAAAAAATTGAATTATCTTTGTTCTTTCCCCCAGACGCCTGCAACGCGAAGCTGAGCAGCTAGAGAAACTTAACTCGGGCATTGGCTCGGTTATTGCTAAGGACCTGAAGGAACACGCCAAGTACAGGAAATGGAAGCAAAATAATCTGGATCCACGTAACGCGTCACGCACGCCCTCAGCCTCCAAGGAGCCGCTGTACAAGTTGAGGTAACTAACAGGAAAAACTTCCCATAAAGTCGACTCTAATCTCTGCCCTCATCTCGCACAGATATGAATCGCCCATCGGCGCTTCGCCGTCACGCAATCTGGATCATCAAAAGCCCTTCTACGAGGATGAGATGTTTGATCGATCTACTAGCTATCGCGGCTCCCTTGGCAAGTCTCTGGGCAATGCACCCAGTTACAATGGTAAAGATTTTGCTGATGAAAACAGTTGGGAATATAAGATATTTATAAGTAGGAGGGACTCCCGCTCTTGCAGAGAAGTGATGGTATTTTAAAAGTGGAAATTCATCTAATTCCGCGAATAATATATCTTCCCTGTCCGACTGTCTGCGTTATCTCGGACTCCTATAAATGGGACACTTTCCCTGCTTAAATACTAGAGTCCCTTGTCTTGTAAATTTCGAAACGACTCCCTGCAAGAGCATTCAATGCTTCGGCTAAGTTAAGCCGAAGATCCTAGCTTCTATTTCGAATTGCTTTATATATAGCCCAATTACGTTTATAGCCATACATTCCTATCGCTCGCCGCCCAAGCCCGGATACGGATTCAAAACGACTACGCTGCCACCCTACATACGCAACGGCTACAGCTCCGTAAGTGCTGGCTGAGTGCCTCCTCCTTCCGACTGCTTCCTCTGGCTCTGTACTTGCTACTGCCGTTGCCTGTTGCCTGTTACTCTTTGTTGGTCATTTGGTTTCTACGTTTCTAACCTATTCAAACGGTGACTTGAGTAGCTGCTCTACTATATAGACAATCTTTTGGTTACTCAATCACGCGATCACTTGGCTAATCGGTCACTTGACCACTCGATCACTTCATCCTTTGATCTGATCAGATAATTTGATCACTCGATTACTAAATCCTTCGATCCTTCGATCTATCTGGTCCGTTGGTCAACAAGTTACTTTGTAACTCGATCGCTTAATCAGTCGATCATAACTGTAGTAAATACTCGAATAATCTTCTACAGCGTTATATTAAGTTAAGTTAGTAAATAGGGATATAGGGATACTTGTACCTTTACCTACCCGTTGCTCACTTCTTGCAATTTGTCTATTTTCTCACTCTGTAATGCTGCTACAATTCCATGTGCCCGGTGTTGGGTTCGCTCGGATCCGAACATATCATAACTAACATCATGAATAACTCAAATGGTTCGTCTGCCGCCTCATTGTGTTGTGTCTAACGTTTGCTATGCTCAACTGTTTCTGTGTGTTTGCCTATACTACTACATGTTTATTGATACACACACACAAACACACGCGCCTGTACACTAACATCTACAATCACACACACTAATTTTATCATCCATCATTGTAAACTCGGCTCAGTGGTGAGCGCGTTGCGGCATGTGCCCAAACCCGGATACGGCTTGGCCCCACGCTCTCACACATTCAGTTCCACAACTTCAGCCGCCGCCACGATGCATGGTGCCACTGTAAGAATGCTTTCGTTGTTGTTGTTCTGTTTTGTATATAGAGTATATTTGAGATTCGGCTCGAGCTTCTTATGCTTATCCATTTCCACTTGGAAACACTTTCTGTAGCTGTGCACACGTTTTCTGTTCTGGTTTGGCATGCTCTTTCCGTCCATCGCCCAAAGTTTAATCTTTCTCACACTCATGTTATTCCATTTAGGACTTTTCCTATGGAGGTCTAGGCGACAAGACACACAGCACAGATCTGAGCTGCGGTAAATCAGAGGGTGAGTCCTAGACAGAATCTATTGTGTACTCCTGCTAATCCCTGCTCAATGACTACATTTCCAGCTTCGGTTGATTCGATCACCGAGGGCGACAGGCGCGCATTGATGGGAGGCGACCTGCCCGCCTCGAGCACCTACTCGGGGGCACTGTCCTACCACTACCCACAGGCGGGACTCATCCGGCGCAGCTTGCCCAACATGGCGCACTCGATGCTGGTGCATGAGCCCGCAAAGATCTACCCGTATCACATCTTGTTGATCACGAACTATCGTCTCCCCTCGGATGTTGATCGCTGCAACCTGGAGGTGAGCGATACACTAACTATGTCCACTGCTCAGCTAATTTTTCTGTTCTTCCCTCGCAGCGTCATTTGTCCGACATCGAGTTCGAGCACATCTTGCAGTGCGCCCGCTCCGAGTTCTATAGGCTTCCTCAGTGGAGGCGCAACGAGCTGAAGCGCCGCGTGAAGCTCTTCTAAATATACCATATACATAAACCTACATAGTTGGATTTTGCATCCAGAGCGGCTAATTGCGACGAAACCAAATTGAAACAATTACCTAAAGGTTCTTAACTAATTAAAGAAACAAAAGCAAAAACAAACAAAAACGAACGGCATCAACAAAACAGAAAACAAAACGAAAAACTATGCTAATTTCACAGCCAGTTTTTAAACACGCTTTAAATATATAGTTGAAGGAGAGTTAAATGAAGGGAAATAGTTACATTTGAGTACGGACTGCCATCCGGGGAGCTCCAGTTTATTTTTTTAAGCATTAGTTGCGCTGACTATTTAAATTCTATAAGAAAACCAAAAACAAGAGCTTCGGCCTGCCGGAGCAGAGATACCCTTGCATAGTTCCTAAGCGAGAAGATGATTTTATTATCCTAAACAATAAAGCTGATCCTTATAGTCCCACACTCTGCAGGGGTGTCCGAAGAGTATGAAGATTTCGATAGGCAGCCATCGAAGGTCTTATTAGAAAACGAGAGACACCCTTGCAGAGTTCCTAAGCAAGAGTCAGTCTAACCAATTGAAAAGATCAAAGCTTTGCAGGGGTATTCGAAAGTGTTTACAGATTTCAATAGGAATCCAAGGAAGGTCCTGAATTGCATAGAAAAAGCTTTTTACAAACTGCGGCTAATCTAATTACAATGCATCAAAGAAAGAGAAATGAATGTACCTACAATAGATCCGCAAAGGATGAGGAGGAGGTAGAGGAAAACAGCAACAATTAGATGTGTGGCATTCAAATATACGCTAAACACTTGCAAGTTTTATTTATTAATATATATTTTATTTATTTAAATAGAATATGTCAAAGAATAAACAAGATTACAATAAAACAGGACAAAACGAACCAAATTCTGCGTACTTTCCTTTAGCAATAACTATAACAAATCCATGTGTGTACATGCGGTGTTTCCCAAGTTATGTAAACTCGCTTGACTGGAATGTATTTTAGAGGTAATGTATTTCAAGGTAAAACCACCTACTGCTAGATATCTCCGCGATTGCTTTTGCTTTTTAGTATTTTACAGATTCTGTTACGACTAGCTCAATAGCGCTATCTGTAATTATCGTAGAAATTTTTAAAAATATTTTCTTCTTTTAAAATTTGTCAAATTTATAAACTAGCAAAGGTGCATACAATTGTAATTACGATGACCATGCAGCTTGAGTATACAGTGAGGTGCTTCTGAAGTTACATAAATTCACTTGACTGGAATGCATTTCATAGAGCTGTTAGAACTACTAATAGACATCTCCTTATACAGCATACCGATGTAAATTCAGTTACGACTAGCTCGAAGATGGTCCCTGTACTAAAGTACTCCCTAATCTTTTTAAAATGTGTCTTCAATACAGAATTATAAAACTAGTAAAGGGGTGCTGTACGATAGTACTTGCGATCGATCTGCAGCTTGAGTACATTGAAATATATTGCGCTAAGATTCACAGTTTCTTTGAGATTCATTGGAGCACTCTGGTACTTTGACTAGTTCCGTTTCTGCAATGTGTTTGTATCCGAGCAGAATTTGTACGTGAGCTGCGTCTTCATGACGGTCAGACTGCTGCCGATGATCTGTTTGTGATAAATCTGGCGCGTGACGAATCCTTGATCGTCGTAGAAGTCCCGCTCGCTCTCCTGCCACTCGGAAATTGTGCACTCGAGGGAAGCATAGCCGGCGTTGACGCAGTTTCTCGAGACGAGGCCTATCATGGGCTCCATGATTTTTTGATGTGGATAGCCCTTGGCGATGGCAAAGCGATAGATCCAGGCCGCGTTATACACGGCATTGTGATTCTTCACGCTGAGAGTTGCCACAATACGCTTTCGGAATTTGTTGTTGTAGCTCTCCTCGTAGGGAGGGTTGTCCATGAAGATCTGGTAGCTCGCCTCGTTGGGCGCGCAGCGAAATATGAAGGGCTCATAGCACTCGGCGACAAGGGATTGTGAGGGTTTCAGCTGTGCATTAATAATATGGATATTATAAAAATATACTGATACTGATTCTATAAATGGGAAACATACCCTCATCAGCTCCACCGCTTTGGCATAGAAGGAAAAATAGGTGCTGGTGAAGAGGAAAAAGATGCAGCCGGGAATCGTTAGGACACAGAAGAGCAGCGGTACACCGAGGAATATGAAGAATATGGCCCACGTAATGACTATGAACTGCAGTGTAATCTGTAACGAAAGAAGAGCACTATAGGGTCAGACTCGGTCTGTCTACAAGAGCACGGCACGCAGACCCCGGCTTACCTCGCGGAAGCAGAACACAAAGAATGACTTCGAGGAGAATGACATGATGTAGTCCCGCACCAGCTCCTGGCACTTGAGTTCGTCATCTTCACGGTAATTGCGTATAACGATAAACGGTTGCATCGGACCTCGTATCTTTAAAGTCCGACTACAAGCAGAAAGGAAAACAAAATCATAAGCTCAGATATCAAAAATACCAAAAATATCTATCGGTATCTGGAGGAATGTAAGAAGTGAAACCAATTGAAACCAAACCTATCGATGCTCATCGATAACAGAAATTTTATTTTATAAAAAAATAATTTCAACAATTGAATTATAAAAAAATGTATGTAAATTATTTTAGACCACACCTATCGTAGTTTTTTAATGCTAATCGATAGCTATTATTGCGTTAACAGAAATTTGATTTGAATAAAACATGCGGAAATGTGAAGAAAATATTTTTTATTTATTTCGCTACAATCAATAATATTTTTTAGCCAGTGCTGGGCATTTACTTCAAAGATGCAACAAGACCGCTCAATGCGGATTTTGCATTCTCGATCTCCTGCCAGCCAGGTTCGGTTTTCTTGCCATTCTCGAGCCACCTGACGATATTGCTGTACTTGCTGATATCCAACTTTAGCACTGTGAAAGCGGAAACCGTGGACCAGATGGTAAAGTCGGCGATGGTTACGTTATCGCCGACCAAATACAGTTTTCCCTCGAGGAACGCGTCCAGGAATTCCAGGGCTTCTTCAACCTTTTTGAACTTCTCGGGATCGGCAGGCTGCTTATGCATCTGAGGGAAGTAGTAGTCCGACGCCGTCTGGTACAGCGTGCCCATATCGAAGAACAGGCGCTGGTTGACAACAGCGCGTTTCTTGGGATCCTTGGGATAGAGCGAATCGGTTTTTCCGTACTTGTCTACCAAATAGCCAAGAATAGCCCGGGACTCCCACAGGACGAAATCATTGTCCACCAGCGTGGGGACCGTGTGCTGTGGGTTGATCTTGGTAAACTCCGGTTTCAGCTGCTCCTTGGCGGCCACGTTGATAACTTTGAGGTTCAGCTTGAGTCCAAGGGCCTGGGCCGTCATCAGGATGGCGGGACTTGAGCCGGACAGAGGAGAGTAGTACAAATCCATGTTGTGCTTTGCTTGATGTTGCTTTGTAGCTTCAAAACTGATGGTGTTCGGCAGAGCGCACCGCCTTATATATACCTCCGTGGCGGAAAATGATGCGGCCCTTTTTTATCTTTCGGTGCATTGGTGCAAGCAAAAGGCTGTGGCGTGATAAGATTGTCGATATATGAAAATTCATCGTTATGTCAGGTGTTTGAAAACTTCCCACTAGAAGCTTCTAAACTGAACTCCGATTATTCAGTCACTTTCCCAATCGATCGATTTTAAGCTTTTTTTGCCCGAAAGCTTTTCAACGTTAATAGCTTCGATTAGCGACCATCTAGTTGTACTATGGCTGGCGATAAAGACAGTCTTGCTTTTCTGGCCAACTAACCAAGGTGTCCTAAATTTTTTCAGTACTGAATTTATAAGTATTATCAGGATAATACAGCCATAAGTAAGTTAAATATTTATATATGTTTTTTTTCACAGATTGGTCGCTGCAACAGCCACAGCCAGTTAAAATATCATGAGCATTATGTATCGCTCCGTTGGTTCCAGATAAAATCATCAACAGTAAGCTGGATTATAACTTTTCGTTCCACTATACAAAATATAGTAACAGAATTAGAACATAAATATTTATTTATGTATATGATTTTGTTTCGCTCTATGCAAACTTTCTGTTTGTTTTGTATGAAGATGAAACTCATCATTATTGTAATTTTCTTCAACGTTAAAGTAACTCTTTACTCTTCTTATCCCACCTCCTCATGATACACCATCGTTGCCTTTGATAATCAATGCAAACTCATCATTAAAACTCTTCTTATCAATTGCTTCGTTGTATTTCATAAATAATTTATTTGGAAGAAACAGAGTCATTTATACTGTGTAGTGCTCTATTTATTTACTTTGGTAGGGTAGCTATAACTTCAAGCGTAGCCTTCAGGCCTTTCTCATTGATCTCCCAGCCGGGAGCCTCCCTCTTGCCGTTCTCGTACCACCTGATGATGTTAGGGTATTTGCTCAGGTCCAGGCTGAGCACAGTGAAGGTCGAAACTGTCGCCAGGATGGCAATGTCGGCAATGGTCAGCCTATCGCCAGCCAAGTAGGTCTTGCCTTCTAGAAACGTGTTAAGAAAGTCGAGGGCCGCCTCAGCTTTCTGCAGGTTTTCAGGAGTCTGCTCCTTCTTCTGGAAGGGGGCATAGTAATAATCGCCGAGCGCCTTGTAGAGAGTTCCCATGTCGAAGTACAAGCGCTGGTTGACGAGAGCGCGTCCCTGGGGATCCTTGGGATAGAGCGAGTCGTCCTTGGCGTACTTTTCGACAAGGTAGACAAGAATGGCACGCGATTCCCACAGAGAAAAGCCATTGTCTACCAGCGTGGGGATCGTGTGCTGTGGGTTGATCTTGATGAACTCGGGCTTCAGCTGCTCCTGCTTACCCAAGTCGATCACTTTCAGGTTGAGCTCAAGTCCCAAAGCCTGGGCCGTCATTTGGATGGCGCGACTCGCCGCTGAAAGTGGGGAATAATAAAAATCCATTTTGGCTGTGGAGTGGGTCGAGCGAGTGGTACAACTGGCGACTGTTGTCGTTTTGTTAAACTGCTTCCATTTATATAGTCTGCTGTGCAGAGATAAGCCCCAATATACGAGTTTCTAACGATAAGCGAAACATAAGAAGAAGTTCGTATTAATTGCAGTGCGCAATCCTCAGTTTAATAATGAAATAATCGCCAGGATGTAAATTGCCGAATTTTCATAGTTATAATTTACAATTTTTTAATGCAGTAAAAGTTTTAGAAGTAAAATCAATGAAACTCAAATAAGACTTTTGAAAAATTGTTTTTGAGGGAAAGATATGAAATATGTTTTAGTTTTTAAGTAAATATTTCAGAAACCAATGAGGTTGAGTGAAAACTAAAAAAATGCAACACTTTAGTAAATGCTAAAAAAAATTGAGGACACTCGACTGACTTTTACAAAGTGCTGCATTTTTATTTTCTCTCACAGAATGCTTTTCAATATATGTTAATGCATTATCTGATTTAAACATTTAATATAATATTTTAATATTTTAATAGCATGTTTTGTTTCCGTAGATGTAGAAAGATCAGAATACCGCAGCAAAAAAAACACGTAGTGCACAAGCACTTATGTATTATAACGATGAAATTTCACAAATTGGCAATCTTATCATTTCTCATAGTATTCATAATGCCTGTCCATACAGAGGCAGCTTATCAGCTTTGCGGAGGCTATAAAAGCCCACTCAGTTGAATTAGTTCCGCTTCACTTGCAACATAATGGACCTCTACTATTCCCCTGCTTCGGCCGGCAGTCGCGCCATTCAGATGACAGGCAAGGCTCTTGGCCTGGAGTTTAATCTCAAGACGCTCAACCTGTTTGAGAAGGAGCAGCTGAAGCCCGAGTTTATCAAGATTAACCCACAGCACACGATCCCCACGCTCGTAGACAATGGTTTTGCTGTGTGGGAGTCGCGTGCTATTCTCGTCTACCTGGTCGAGAAGTACGCCAAGGACGACTCGCTCTATCCGAAGGATCCCCAGGGACGTGCTCTCGTTAACCAGCGCCTGTACTTCGACATGGGAACACTGTACCAGGCCTTCGCTGAGTATAGCACTCCTCTGTTCATGAAGAAGGTCACGGATCCGGAAAAATTGAAGAAGTTAGAGACGGCACTCGAGTTCCTCAACACATTCCTCGAAAGCAAGACTTACGTGGCCGGCGACAGACTCACTATCGCCGATCTCTCCCTGCTGGCCACTGTTACTTCTCTCTCGACCATTAACGTCGACGTCAGCAGTTATTCTAACATTCTCAGGTGGATCGAGAACGGCAAGAAGGTAGCCCCCGGTTGGGAGATTAATGAGAAGGGCGTTGCAGAGCTGAAGGCTATCATTGAGAGTCTGAAATAGATTGTAACTTATTTTTTTTTAATCTGATGATTAATAAACTCTATACTAAATATTCAATAAATTAAAAAAATATTTTGAATTTCGATAAAAGTAAACAAATAACCATATACAAGCGATTGGCATTAAATTTGCACGCTGCAGCATCGATACATTGACAGGTATCGATTATTGTGCGAGTGCATTGTTTTCGGCTGCGAAAAATGTGGTCACACTGAACACAGGCTAATATTTCGTTTTGCCGCATTCGCGATTTGCACACGAAAATAAAGCATTTTAACTCGCGTATTTAACCTGATTCTGTGAAAATGGAAGACGGCGACATGAGGGAAAAATGTGATTCACTGAAACACACCTCGCAGAACCAGCAGCGGCAATTCATTTGCGGCGTAATCGAAGGCTTCTACGGGCGACCATGGACCACAGAGCAGAGAAAAGACTTGTTCCGCAAACTCAAAAAGTTGGGCATGGACTCGTACATGTATGCGCCCAAGGACGACTACAAGCACAGGGCCTACTGGCGGGAGCTGTACACTGTGGAGGAGGCAGACCACTTATCAAGTATTGCGAATCTCAGAGATTTATTTTCGCTGGAGTCACAGGTTTATCGTGTTGCTTCCAGGTCTGATCTCCGCCGCCAAAGAAGCTGGGATTGTGTTCTATTACGCACTCTCGCCGGGCCTGGACATGACGTACAGCAGCCAAAAGGAGATTGCCACGCTGAAGCGCAAGCTGGATCAGGTCTCCCAGTTCGGCTGCGAGGCCTACGCTCTGCTGTTCGACGACATCGAATCGGAGCTATCGAAAGCCGACAAGGAGGTGTTCCAGACCTTTGCCAACGCACAGGTCTCTGTAACCAACGAGATCTTCACCCACTTAAGTGGTCCAAAGTTCCTCTTCTGTCCGACTCAGTACTGTGCGTCGCGTGCCGTGCCCAGTGTCGTGGACTCGGAGTATCTCAACACGTTGGGCTCGAAACTGAACAATGAGATCGACATTCTCTGGACGGGCGATAAGGTGATATCAAAGCTCATAACCATAGAATCGATACGCGAAATAACTGAAGTACTGCGGCGCCCGCCCGTCATCTGGGACAACCTGCATGCAAACGACTACGATCAGAAGCGGGTCTTCCTCGGCCCCTACACAGGTCGCTCGCCCGAACTGATACCCCATCTGCGTGGTGTGATGACGAACCCCAACTGTGAATTTTGTGGCAACTTCATAGCCATACACACACTGGCGTTCTGGTCGCGCTGCAGCATAGACTCGAAAATGAATAGTTCCCTGAGTGCCGACATCAAGTTGGAGACGGAGAATGAGGACGATCTGCCCGTCGAGTGCCTCTCGAAGAATGTCTATCATCCGCGCCTGGCGCTCAAGTAAGGGTCCCGTGAAAGAAGATGCAGATAACTATTAAACTTGTCTCAACTGCTCCACTTTCCTTTTAGAAATGCAATAAATGAATGGTTGCCCGAGTTCTTTGTGGAGAAGGAGGCCTGGGGACCGATAACCAAGCCGCAGCCACAGGTGGAGATGGTTATGCCTATCATTCCGATTATTCCCTCGATCAACACCTGCATGAGTCTCACTACCACCACGACGACGTCAACCAACACGCGGACCGTGCCCGAGGTTAACACCACCCAACTGCAGGCTCTGGCGGATGTCTGCAGCACAGTTAGCTCCACGATGACGCCAATCTCAAATCCCGTGATGAATTCCCTGGTCTCCCCGACCAAAGTGGTTACAAATGAGGAAATCATCAATCCCATACCAACCACAGTCGCCTCTAACATTGAGCTGCCCGAGAAGATACCCATTTCAATCGTGCCTGTGCCCATAATGGAGACGAAGAGCGTTGAGGAATCGATTGAGCTGAGTTGCGAGTTATTCGAGACAGGTGCTGAAGCTGTTCCAAGCAAAGCGGACGACTCGTCGGACCGCGAACAGGGGGGAAGCTTGAATGTGGACACCATGTTGGATGAGAACAGTCTTAGTCCGTTAAGCGCTGGCGTCAACGAGCCCATGGAGTGCAGCAGCAGCATCAACTCGCAGATTTCACCAAAGGAATTGGTCAAACTGGTCACCGACGATGTTGTCATGGAGGAGTCTGCAAATGACATAAATGTGAGTTGAAATCGAATATCGTATATTCTTAATATGAGATTTGCTCGTCCATTTGCAGAGTATGCACGTGGAGAGTTCCCTGTCATCGCCAGTGTCCAATGCGGACATGCACGAAGTGGAGGACGAGCTTGCAGTCAAGTAACTATTCGGGTTGGGCTCAAGTTTTCCTATCAATACTCCTTTATCTCTCTACCTCTTTAGATCTGATTTGAAACCCACAAAGATTAACTCAGATGACTTGAGTCTGCTCTGTGATTTATTCTATCTGCCATTCGAACACGGCAGTCGCGGTCTGAAGCTGCTCAACGAGTTCCAATGGTTAAAGTGCAATGCAAACGTCCTGCTGCAGGAGCGCGACACTGCGAAATCCCTCAAGCCGGAAGTCAGCGAGTGGCTACAGCGTAGCGAGGTATTCGCAAAGCTTTGCGCCGGAGTGCAGGAGCTGCTCGTGAAGATCGCCGACTGTGAGAACAAGGAAATCAGCCACGACCTGTACTCGTACGTCTGGGACATCGCCGGAGCATTGTCGCTGCTGAACTGCTACATCAAATGGCTGGCACTGGGCCACTTTCCGCAGAACATGTCTTCCTACACGGAAGGCAGCTACACCTGTAAGTGAAGTCCTCTTTGTTTACTTGTTGTTCCTTACTCTTCCTTCTCTTCACCATCTCTCACAGGGTTTAGCAAGGGCTGGAAGGAGGCTTTCACGTCAGGGGATCAGGAGCCGTGGGTTTTCCGCGGAGGCCTCACTGCCGACCTGCAGCGTCTGATGCCCGTCGACTCCGGCAATGATCTGTTTGTCTATAAGTTGCCCGAGCAGCCGACGGCCAACTACTATTTGCTCAGGCCGTACCGCAACTCCGACGAGCAGCAGGTCAACCGCATCTGCACGAGCACTTTCATGCAGTGGCAGAGTAGGGAGGACGGCGACGACATTCTGCTGCCCTCCCACTTGGCCGACATCGTTGCAGATTGTGTTGTGGGCGCGCATCTGACTCTGCACCCGGAGTTCTCCTTGGTGGCCTACGACAAGAGCGACAACATTGTCGGCTATGCCTGCGGTGCCTTGGATGTATCCATCTTCCAGCGCAATATGGATGTATGCTGGCTGACGGAGCTGCGCGAGAAGTACCCTAAACCTGTGCTGGAGAATGAATCTGGCGATGGCAATGGCAAGTCGCAGAAGCTGCTGACATATTTCAAGGAACTGATCCACTGCAGCGGCGGGGCAATGGTCTGTCCCGTCGAAGTGAGTGGCTCTTTTCCGGCTGTCGTGAGTGCAGCCATGCTGCGCGAAGCGGAGCAGCGAGACAGTGGCATTGCCAAGCGACTTCTTACCGTTCTGCTGGCAGCTCTGCGGGCCAACGGGTGCTTCGGCGTGCACGTCTGCCTGCCCGATGACAACGCGGAGCAATTGAGCTTCTACTCCAAGATTGGCTTCATCGAAGTCTACCGCAATGAGAGCAACAAGTGCATTTACCTGGGGCGGCGCTTCTAGCAGGCAGGACTGGGTGGGTCCCGCATCCTTGTGCTGAAACCACATTGCTCGGTCTTGTAGGCAATATCAATATTATATTTAAATGCAGCTCACTGCCTTCGCCGTCGCCTCCGCATCAGCCTCAGCCTTCACTACTTTCCTTCTACATGGTTTCCTTACGATGTGCGCATGTGTTTTTAAAGGTGTCTCATTATGCTATGGACCTTTCTTTTGTATTATCGCCAAGTCGGTCGTGCGTATGTCTCGACTGTCCATTTTCTATTAACTAATTTAAGTATCTTTGCGCATAAAGCAATAAATCTTGACTACAATAATAAATAACTGGAGCTCGCTTTATTTCTATCTGGAATTAGTCTGTTTGCTCAGGTCGTAGAACCACACTGTGTTGACGCCGTCCTCGATGATGCGCGCGGGCTCCAGCTGTGGCAGTGGGAAGCGGCAGGCAATTATTTTGGCATTCTTTGGACACTCGGCGACCAGTTTGTGCTCGAGGTCCTGCATCATTTGCTCTACACCGAATATGATCACATAGTCGTAGTCTTTGATGCTAAATTTCCAGAGGTCTCGCCGGAAGAAGCGCGACTGCTTGGCAACGCCGTGGCGAAGTGCAGCCAGGCGGGAGTAGTAGACTAGCCAGGGATTAAGCTCAACTCCATCTGTCTTCAGGGCTTTGACGTGCTGGGCCGCCGCTAAAGAGGATTACATAACGCTTAGAGCGATTGTAGGCGCTCGCTTAACACTCGCACTGACCGACAACGATGCGTCCATCTCCAGAGCCTATGTCCAGCAGTTTACCAGTGGCATTTCTCGGCAGGAAGCTGAGCACGTTCTGTATTTGTTCCGTTGTTGCCGGCACATACGGAAGACAGAACTTGCGGAAGGCGGGAGCTACAAATGATGCACACACAATTGACAGCCCGATGCCCACTCCGCCCGTCACGCCGATTAATAGCTTGCCACCTGTCGACATGCCTTTCGGTTTCTGCACATTTTTGGTAGGACTTTCATTTATAATTTCCATTGCGAAATACTTATTAACATTTATTTGCGTGTGCACAGCAACAGAACTCAGCTGGTCGGCTGTGCAATCGATAAGAATATACTACATACCAGGGCTACGTTTTCGGGTTCGGTATGTACACAAGTGTTGGAAAATTCCATCCATTGCAGCGCATCGTGAGTATACACTTATGTTCGATGAGGGCAACACTTTTTTCAGTCGTAGCTTCCTATTACAATTTTCCACGGGTTCTTCTGTGTTTTTCGTCGAAAACTTAAAAAAATACGAATAATAATTGAAAATTGTGCTACAATCAAGTGTTGTTGCGTTAGACGTGCTAGGTTGTATGTGCACCGCGTGTGAATCGACATAAACGTAAAAATGGCGAACGTAAGGGACAGCGACACATCACTCTGGCTGCATAATAAACTGGGCACCTCAAACGATTCGTGGATAAATGGTTCAATATGCTCGCAATTAAACAAAGAGGTTTTGCGCAATATCAAAGAGTGTTTTCCCGACCTGCAGACCCAAGTCAAACTGAAGCTGCTGCTCAGTTTTCTGCATATTCCGCGCCGTCTGGTTGAAGAGGTAAAAAACGAAATAAAAAAGTACACTAGCAGTGAATACGCATACACACACGCGCACACGCGACACTCACGCACACAGCACACAAGCACACGGGCATACATGCTACGTTGGTGAATACATTCGATTTATGCGCTCCTGCGGACTTCTAAATGCCTCTAATATGGCTGAAGAACTATATCGAGGTGTTTTGGGACACAGATATCTGTATTATCTAGTGCAAGTGATCGAATGTTGTTATGGTACTCCCATATATAAATATATAACATTTCCCGCCACTTCTGCGCGAACGACTTGGTTGCACATGCATGTGTGTCTGTGAGACAAGGCGGTATTAGTGTTGGTGCTTCTGCTAGAGCTGCTGGTGTTTGCGTTGATTTGGTTGGTGTGTTTGTAAGCATGTGTGTATGTATGCGTGGTAGTTGTGGGCGTTGGGCGGACACAAAATTCTGTTGATTATATTTATTTAAATTCATGTTAATTAATTTGAATCGTTTTTAATCAAAAATAAACAACAAATATTAACTGAATATGCAACGAGAATATATAATAATAATAACAAATAATGAGTTGTGGGTTGTTCTGATAACATTTTAACAGTGCTCTTACATACGCAAACATAATGTTGATTCGGAAACCTGTTTGGACACAAATCTCTTTGATAAAGACTACAGTCGACTCTTTCTTGAGAACTAACAATAAGGTTAAATACATATATTTATATATCAATTGAAGTCGGCTAAAATTCAAAATCAATTAAAACAATTTACTGAATACAAAACAATCGCTAGAATAATAAATCAGTATTCGTGGATAGCTTTGATAACAGTTTAACAGCGCTGTTAAGTATCAAAACAAGATGTTAATGTAGAAACCAGTTTATCATAAATCGCTGTAATAAAAACTATGGTGGAGCCTCTTTGTAGGGAACAATTATTTATTAAATTATAGAATAGCTTTATGAGCTTATATATAATTGTTTTTCGTCGGTTTTTAAGCTGGATAAAATAATCAAAAATAATTTCAATATTCGTTATATTATCTTGAATTACATTGAAATTTTTCCTGCCGAATTTTTAGTGGAAAACCGAGCTAGAAGAGGTCATCGAGGTGGCCGGGCTTGATTCGGAATTATGGGTCTCCATGCTGGCTGAGACAATGAAAACATTTCCGGCGACCAGTTCGCTCAATACAGAAATCTCCGACTATGAGGATACACGCCCCATATTCACAGACATGGTCAACGATCTGCGCAAGCTAGTGACGAAGCACTCGGATTTGGGCATGTTGCCGCTCGAGTGTCAGTATCTAAACAAAAATGCACTAATCTCGGTGGTAAGTACATGCCCCTGAATTTCTCTGCGGGAAAGAAAGACCGTAATGCAACAATTGCCATTCAACAGGTTGGACAGCAGCCGGCTCCAGTAAAGCATTTCACACTCAAACGCAAGCCGAAAAGCGCCCAACTGCGCACAGAGCTGTTGCACAAATCGGCCGATGCGCAATCTTCGCTGAAGAAGTCCTCAGCGCCTACCATACCGCTGCGCTCTAGAGGCATGCCACGCAAGATGACGGACACAACACCCCTGAAGGGAATCCCGTCACGCATGCCCACAACGGGCTTCCGCTCACCCAGCGTCCCGGGCAATGCGCAGCGGCCCAATCTCAGTCGCACGCCAGCCGGCCGCAAGGATGGCGGTATCAAGATTCTTGAATTCACAGAGCAGCCTCTCGGCTATGCGGCGGCCAAGAAGCGCAAGCGCGAACAGCAGCTCGAGGAACAGCAGAAGAAGCAGGAGCAGAAGCAACAGGCTGCCGCTGCGGCGGCTGCAGCTGCTGCTGCCTCCAATAATAACAATAACATCGACAGCCCGCCAGCAGATGGAACTACTCCTATGGCTGTGGATACTCCCACCACGCCCACCTCAGCGAATAATAGTTTCGAAATTAAATTGGAGCCACAGCTGAACCAGAGCTCTGGAAGCCTGGAAGAGCAGCCAGACGAAGATTTCAAGACACCGGAACTGGTAGCCAAGGCTCTGTTACCGGAGACCCCAGAGACGCCAGAGTATGCTACCACCACGCTACAGTTTACGCAGACTACGACTGCAGCTGCAACTTCAGTTGCAACTGTCACCACAACGCCCTCGCGGCAGGCGGTTAAGACCGAGGGCAAGGCAAAGACACCTAAGTCAACTGCCAAGATTAACAACAACAACAATAACAACAACAATAACAATAGTTACCACAGCACTCCCAAACGAATTAAGCAGGAGATTGAGATCAAGAGTGAGGAGATTATTGTGCCTGCCAACATTAAGGTCGAGAAGATCGAGACCACGCCCACTCGTCCTGCTCCAGCTACGCCCACGCAGCAACGAATCATTATTCAACAGCAATCGGTACAGCGCACGCCACAATTGCTAATACGCAGCACGCCGCAGCAGCAGCAGAAGCGTCTCAATAACAGCAGCAGTAGCACAGTCACCGTAACAACTACAACTGCGGCGACAACAGCAACAGCAACAGCAACCGTCGGCAATACCACCATTAAAATGGAAAAGCTGGACATCAAACCCATACTGCGAGCGGCTGCAACAATTGCAAGCACCAGCAGCAGTAGCACGTCCAGCGCTAGCTCCAGTACCACAACAACCACAATTCTAACACCTCAGCAACTGAGACAGGCCGCCAGCCCGCTGGCCAATCTGCCGAACAACATTTCAGTGAAGATAACCTCAGCTAAAGCAAAGGCGGCAGCATCAGCTGCAGCGGCAGCAGCAGGCGCTGGCAGCAGCACCAGTGGCAGCAGCAGTGGCACTCAGACAGCAACGCCGCAACAGCAGCAACAACAACCACAGCAACAGCCACAGCAGCAGCAGCCCATACTCATCAACAGTTCCACACCCGTTATACTGGCCTCTAGCCCGAGTGCACAGCGTGCGGTGAGTACAGCAGAAATAAGCGGGGTATTGAGGTCTGGTTTGATATTTTCGTTTTCGATCTATAATTGATATCCATGTGCACAGTGCTGTAAAGGGTTGAGAGTTTTAGCCATTTCTGCGAACTCAATACTGGGAAAATATCTTGAAATAATTAAGACTCCCAGCTATAACATCACAGAGTTAATTATATTCGGAAATACATTAGAAAACTGACACCTTCATCCAATTATTTACTTTTTTAAAACTGCGACTGAAATTATCTTTGTTATTTTGTCCACAGAAACCTCTGATCGCAGCTAGCGGCACCACAACTACCACCACCATCCCGTCGAATGCTATTAAGACGATGCCGCTGAGTCAGCTGAAAACGGCAGCCAACAGCGGGCCGGTCATCATCTCGCAGACGATAATTCAGCCGGCAAAGCGAGCTCAACAGCAGCAGCAACAACAGCAACAACAGCAACAACAAGGTGCTACATCGAGTGCAGCAGCAGCAGCTGCAACCCAGCAACAACAACAACAACAACAACAGCAGCAACAACATCAACAGCTGCAACAACAGCAACAGTTGTTGACCACCACCACGTCGCAGGGACAGACAACGCAGTACATTCTGGCGGCTCCGCAGCCACAGCAGCAGCAGCAGCCAACACTGCCCACACTGACCTCATTCACGCAGACACGTCCGGCGGCACAGACGGCAACGCTTTATCAAACTACAGCTGGTGGCAGCGGACAGACTCCGACGAAGATACTGCTGAAGACAACAGGTGCCTCAGGTGTGGTGATGACACCCCTGAGGCAGCACCAGCAGGCCGCGACGGTGGTGTCCAACAATCCACCTCCTTTGGTGGCCACCACAGCAGCTGTCGGCGTCGGCCAGCAGACGTTGAACATACAGAATGTTCAGCTGCCCAATCGGCCGGTCACGATACAGCCAGCCTCGCAGGCTGCACAGCAGCAGCACATGCAGGCGCAGTTGCAGCAACAGCAGCCCCACCCCCATCCGCAGCACACGATCGTGGCCAATACAACGGCCACACAGCAGCCGAAGCTCTCGCAGGTGCTTATGCAGCCAGGTGGAACCATTGCTGGCAGCACACTGAACGTCACGCAGGCGGCGGGAAAGAACAAGACCATTATACTCACCGAGAAGGGCGTCATTTTGCGCAATATTGGCGGCGATATGTACCAGCAGATACCGATTAGCAATGTCGGTAGCCTGCCAGGACTGGCCAGCGGGGCCACACTCATGACTACTACGGCGGCAGGTCCGCCCAGTCTGGTCAAGACCACGCCGGCTACAAGGATACAGCCGCACACGATTCAGCTGCAGCAGCCGCAGAATCCGCAGCCCGGCAAGCAAATGATGCCCACGCTGATACCCACGAATCCAATTGGAAGTCAGCACGTCATTGTGCAACAGACGCCGACGAGCGTCATCGGCAATGTAAGTAAAGCGATGTCTCCTCGAGTTAGATTGATAAGTCTAAAATTCTATTGAATCTGACATGTGTAATTTATGCAATGTCTCAATCGCGTTCATCCTATAGTCCACACAGCAGACGATTATACGGCCAGTGATGACGAATGTGAGTGGAGGCTTGACCACGCTGCCGCAGGGCCTGACGCTGATACAGCGTCCAGGCCAGCAGCCGCAGTTGGTGCAGGTGCAGGCGGCGCCCAGCAGCACGCAGCGTACGATTATAACGCAGTCGGCAGCGACGGCGCCGTCACAGCAGCCGCGCCAGCAGCCGCAGCAACAACAAATTTTGGTGCAGCATAAGCCGGCCCTGCAGCAGCGTCTGGTCACCTCGACGAGCACAGCCGGTGCACAGCTGCAGCAGACCAATACTGCGACAATTCCCCGCACGGTTCAGGTGCAGGTGACCCAACAGCAGCAGCAACCGACGCAACAGCAGCAGACGACAGCGCCGGCAGCTCAGCAGCAGACACAGCAGGCGCCACAGAGACGAGGGCTGTCGCTCTCGGTAAGATTTACTTTAATTATATAACATTCTGTTATTAATCTTCCTCTTCCCGGCTAGAATGAGCACGTCCATAAGGCGCATGAGATGTTCCGCAAGGCGAATCGTGTGTCCCGACCGGACAAGGCGCTTATACTGGGCTTTATGGCTGGACTCCGCGAAAATCCTCGCCCAAATACCGAAAATGTTCTGGTCATAAAATTGGGCGAAACAGAGGTGAGTTTAGCGATTGATACAGTTTTGAAACACGTGCTCACCTGTTTATCTCTTCTTCTGCAGGAGAAAGTGCAACAGGAGGATGGCAACACGGCACTGTGCCAGGTCGAGTCACACATCCGATTGGACTACAACACCGGCGAATGGAAGACATTCCAGAATTTTAGGTTAATGGATCAGAGCGCGGCTTCATAGTCCACAAGGGTCATACGCATAGTTCGCAAATAATCGAACTGAGCGTATTCTGTTCTCTGTCCGTCTGTCTATCTAATTGTTTGTAGCCCGTCGTCATCCGTTCTGCATGGTCAATAGCTCGGATAGCTAATTAGGCAACTAATACGACAACCCCGATCCCAACTATAATGCCCCCTTAAATATGATAATGAACTATAAAACAATTAACGTAAATTAGTAGCTGTACAGTTCGTAGTTTATAGTATATGATATATGCTAGCGCTTAGAACGAACGTTTTGTAATCATGCCACACACACACAAATACACACACACTGACAGAAAATTGAATATCTATATATAAGCATGATTACATACAGCTTGCATGCTTGACTGGAGAGCCGAAAAAGAAATGCTTAAGAGATAAACGTAGCAAATGGCAAACTGCAAACGTTCAGACAAATTCACACACACGCACACCCATCCAACCATACACCTTACACATATATATGCATATATACAAATATATAAATAAATATGTATATTCACATTTATATGCAGATATATATACCTAGCATTATGTAATTAGTACGCGAATAAAAAATGTATAATTAACTTAGCAAGAAAAATACAAAAATATTCGGAGCCACATGAGGAAAAACACTCATATATTTACCAATTAAAATACAAAAAATGCATAAATCAGAATATTACAAATATATATATATATTGTAAAAAATAAAGCAGAGAAAATGGAAGAAAAACAATTGGCAAAAGCATCTGCGGCAAACCAATTTGTAATCTTAAAAAAAATGTGTAATAGAGTCTAGAATAAACCAACCATATTTATGGCTTTAATGTTCAAATCGTCTATTTTTATCCGCATATTCAGTTACAATGTAAGTCAGTTGTTTTGTAACACTGGCTTAAAAGTACGAGTTTCCGTAGAAATTAGTAAAATGAGAAGTAGAAAAACTTATTTATTCAAAATGTAATCAAATAATCGACTCATGAATTCGATGTTACGAATGCACATTCTTTAAATGAAAAGTATAAAACTTTATATCTAAAGCACATTGGGTTGTTCCAAATTATTAAAGGTAGTTAACCCATGAATTCTAAAGTTTCATACCTTTTTTTGTTCTTTGTAAAACGCTTCAATATTAATTTTGAATTATATAGTTGACTCCGAAAGAAACAAGCATATTACCTAATAAATATGTTAATTGGTTTTATTTAAAAAGGTAGTGTAGTTGGTGGCTCTAAGATAATCCCACTGTGAAATGAGAATCGCATTAATTGATTGTTTTGTTTAATTGCAAATGAAATCGCTTACAACTAGTCAACATATGTTTAATTGATCGAAATATAATATTACGATGCCTAAGGCTAATACTAGAAGTTAGACCCTACGTAGACTACGAGTTAGATACAACACAGGTGCGGCTTAAATTCGATGCAGATGCGGGCGAGGGACCCAAGTTGCCTACTTGGCCACTTCCTTCCAGTGAACAATGGCGCGCTGGTCGTCGGGCGCTTCCCGGAAGGGTCGACTGCCGTCGGTGCTGACGAACTCGTTCACTTGGTAGTTGAGCAGCGTCTTGTAGTGGTACACGTCGGCCAGCTGCTGAGTCAGGGGGCTGGTGTTGGTGGTGAAGATGCCGGCGAACTGCTTGTCGCGTGCTACGCGTAGTACCTCGTGCTCCATGAAGTGCATGCAGGCGATGTTTTCGCGGGGATTGAGACTCTCAGCAGTGCCCATCATGAAGGAGTGGAGTATTTGATTCAGGCCCTTGGGCAAGTAGTTATCGCTGCAATGCAGTGCAAAGAGTCCAGATATTGAGTGCAAGTTCGGAGTACTCTCTATCGAGATGTTCTTACCGTATGGGACCCTCGCAGAACTCGAGGAACTCGAAAACTATCAAGAGCTTCGACTTGATGTCCACTTCGGGCTCGTTGCGCGCATCGAAGTTGAGGGCGGTACCAATGATCTTGTCCGTGTTTCGATCGTAAACTACAAAGCTCAGATCTCGCTCCACCAATGCGCCCCAAATATCCTAATATTAAACTTGACGGTGAGTCTTCAAAAGGCCATTAATGTCTGAGCCCACAACTTACGTTGAGTATGTCGCTGTAGTCGGTACGTAGGACCCCCGGTTTAAGCCACTGCTCCAAATCGGCCTTGTTGTAGAAACTGGACACAATAATGCTGCAACAGTGGTGAGATTCGATTAGGCTACGTTTAGACTATATCCTATAATCGTTACTCACTCGATGACATCTTGACGGTGCTCGAGCTTCAGAGGCACCGCTTCCATCTTCAGGTGTGGGCAAGCATTGAGTGTCTCCTCCTCCAGCTGCACTGAATCATGATTCGCGGACATCTTTTCGATTATCTCCCCCAGATTTTTGGCCGCAATGAACTCGGAGATGCCGATGTTGTAACCCTTCTCGCGCAGAAGAGTCACGGTGAAGATTGAGTTCAGTGAGTTTCCGCCCAACTCATAGAAGTTGCTGCGTGGCGATAAACTCGCACGCGTGGAGCGCCCGATTACGCCGCCAACAGTCTCAAAGAGATCGCGAGCTATCAGCTTCAGGTCCTCCGGCACCTCTGAGTAGTCATAGTCGAGCACGATGCTGGAGTCACCCTCGTTGTTGTTGGCCGTCTCGTAAGTTTTGAGCAGCGTCTGGCGATCCACCTTCCCGTTGACCAACAGTGGAATATGCTCCAGGATGATGACCTGTGGGGTCATATAGTCGGCCAGTTTGTCCTTGAGCCTGCCCTCTAGTTGCATCTCCGTGACCATGGGTGCGTCATCGCGAAGCTTGACGAAGGCCAAAATCGCCTGATCCACATGGCCAGCGCGATAGCAGAGTACGATCGCCTTTTCAACCAGCGGTAACTCGGCCACGTTCTTCTCGATTTCCGACAAGTCAACGCGATGTCCACGAATCTTGACCTGCGAGTCGGTGCGTCCTTCGTACATAATGTTGCCATTCTTTAGGGATCCGTAATCACCAGTTCGGTAAAGACGCGCGTATTCTAGTTGAGAGAAGGAAAAGCGTGGCAGCTGGAAGACCTCTTCTATAATCCCATTACTTACTTTTCTCCACGGCCAGTGGATTCTCGAGAAAGCGTTCTGGATCACGTCCATTCACATAGCCTGCAGCTAGGTTTAAGCCCGAGGCAAAGATCTCGCCAATCTCTCCGTTCTTGACCGGGCGATAATCGGCGTCCAACAGGTAAATGACAGTATTGGACACGGGAATACCTGGACGATTGCATTAGCTGCTGCTCTGGGACAACTATGAGGGATAGGAGACAGTAGCCTCCACTTACCTATGGGCACGTTGTCGTACAGACTGAGCTGCTTCTTGCTCTCGCACGTGAAGTAGGACACGTCGCCCATCACCTCGGTCGAGCCATAGAAGTTGTAAAGCCGATGTACTCCCTCATCGAAGTAGTCGAAGAAGCTGCTGGCTAGCGGCACGGCCAGAGGCTCCCCTGAGCACACCCAGATCTGCAGATTGTAGAGCAATTTCTGTGCCGCACCGCCGCCCTCCATCTTCAGGTACATGAGCAAGGAGCGCAGGAGCGTGGGTACCAGCACCAAGCGTCGAATCTTGTATTTCTCCAGCAGAGTCACCAGGCGCTGCGGATCCTTGGTCACCGCCTTTGGCACCACCAGTATGGCCAGGCCGCACATCAGCGGACCCCACAACTCGGCGATGGAGTCCACGAAGGTGAGGGCGGTCTTGAACACGCCCACTGTCTCGCTGGCCGAGTAGGGAAAAGTCGCCCATTGCCACTGCAGGCGGTTGAGGATATTCTCGTGTGGCAGACGCACGCCCTTGGGTACGCCCGTGCTTCCCGAGGTGTAGAGCACGATAGCGATGTGGTCGTTACCACCACGCAGCATCTCCTCCGACAGCAGATTGCCGCCACTCAGCTGCAGCGACTTGGCGTACAGTTCGGTCGTCGAGAGACTCGGCGTGCCCTGGAAGCGCTGCGCGTCGATGTCGTCATCGCGCAGTACGAGAATAGGACGCGCCTCGAGCAGAATGTGATGAATACGGTTGGCAGGGAAGCTGGGATCAATGGGCAAGTAGGCGCCTCCAGCCTTCCAGATGGCCAGCAACGTAGTGACCAGCGCCTCTGAGGGCTGCATGCAGACCGCAACGATGAAGTCCCCATCGCTGTTCGGCTGCAGGAAGCGTCCGTGTGTCTCCTCGGCCAGCAAACGTGCCGCGCGATTCGCGCGCTCATTCATTTGGCGGTAACTGCTCTGGCTTGGCGCCAGGCTCTGGCCCTGGTAGATCAGTGCGACCTTGTCGGCATGGCGCAGCTGCTGCTCCTCGAAGATTCGGTGCAGTGCACGAGGCACATAGTCCTGCTGTTGACCCTTAACAATCGACAGCTGTGGCAAAGAACCCATGACGATTGTAAAGACTGCAATAGAGGAGGGCAAGCAATAAGTAAGGAATAACCTAGGGGAAATCTGGTAACACTGTTGTCGGATGATTAAGAAAGTTCTCGCTGAATTCATTTCAAAGGAAGAATGACGTACAAAGCTGGGAAAATAGGTAACTAAAAAGACATTCTGATGATTAATATGGAAATTACCTTATACCTGACCGGGGGATAATCTAGAAGTAGTAGAAACTGCGCTAGTAATGAAAGTATTCTATAAACGAATCAGTGTACTCTCAGCTCACTGAGTGTGCAGATAAGTTTCCATTCGTGACATCATTCTTAAGATCTGGAACTCGCTGTGCTCTTGGTTCTGCCTGAGCAACTCTACTTAAAGCGAAAAGGTAGAAAGATCATAAGGCATTCGCCATTGCATAAATAAACCACTCTCTGCGATTATTACACAATGCGATTAATGGCAATAAAGTGCTAATTATATGCATATATCCGACTGGCTTGTCGCTGCTAATGATGGGTCTGAATACGATTTAGTACGAACATAGACATGCATGTACATAGGTATGCCTGCGTATTCTTGGCTCTCCACTCTTCGATCTCTCCATTTGCATAGTTAATTGACTTCTATAATTGCGACTTGCAAGATCAAGAAATAATCGTTAAGTTTGAAATAAGGTTTCAAATGAGTAGAGACTGCAGCTTACAGGTGTTAATAGATCTTGTATGAGTTGCATTAGATTCATTCGATTAACCGATAAAGACTGCGAGAGATGTAGTAAATCGATTATTTTCAAAGTACAAGTTAGCTGGAATTTAAATGTATAATAACAACCACATCTTTTCTCGCCCCTCTTCAATTAGAAACTATGTTTTATGTCAATTATCTGCTCAAACGCCCAATAAAATAATCTTAGCCAATCTGAAATTCAGTTCACCTAGTTAGAGCTCTCTGCATTTATGGCGCCTTTAGTTAATCGGCTTAACTTGCGACGGGGCTTCAAAATATCCACATTCGTCTTCGACTTTACTGTGCATTAAGCATGTTAATTACCTGAGCTCGAAGCCAAGAATCGGAGCTGAGAGTCGGAGTCTCAGCCCTCGTCGACGGCTTTAACAGGCCTCATTTAACCGTCGGAATCGGTTAGTTTAAGCTCATAAGCTCCTAAGCTCTTGTCAAACTGCACCAGTCGCATTTTTATTTCGTTCAAATTGTGTTTCTTCTGTCATAAAACCCGACTGAATGTCATTGAGAAGAACACAGAAAACAACTTCTGGTTCCGACACAGTCAGTCTGTCTATCTGTCTATCTGTCTTTCTGTCTATCTGTCTTTCTGTCTGTCTGACTATGCCTCCGCTCGTCTGTCTCTCTCTGTTGTCGACGGTTGTGACTCCAATGTCAAACGTCAACGCACGCGTCGCCGTGTCAATCAAAGACATGAAAACATGAAGATAGAAGCGTTTAGTGGGGCACGGTGGCAATTGCCCGGGTCCGTCGTTTCCCCAGCCCCTGCTGCCGTACCTGGCCAATACCCGTTTAACTGCACAGCCGTCCTTAGTCTTGCTTCATTTCGAATTGAAATTAAAACTCATTAAAGCTAACTGCCGGTAGTCTTGCGTTTATACTCATTGCTCTTAAGGCACAAGGCTATTATAGGCTTAGGAAGCTAGAAGAAAATGTGTAGTGCATATCTGTGTTTATGCTTAGCCTTGGAACTAAGAAAACAATATTAGCATCATGATTAAGATTACAGTGACTATGATCTTAAACATAATTCAAAGTTGTTTAACTGATCGGTTGTCCACGTAAGGTAATTAAAATTTTGTTTTGCAGGTAGGAACTCATCTAGGCAGTAAGCTCACGAGATCTTTTAAGTACTTGGGTATTCCATAGTCGGGTGCACTCGCCTGCAGTTATTTGAGGTCTGCGTTTCGTTTTTATGAAATCTTTCGCTCGGAACTGCATTCGACTTAAGTGGTTGACTCGGTGGCATTGCCGCGTCCAGGAAGCGAAGCTCGCTTCCACTTCCTTTCTTTAGGCAATTGTTCTATTCATTACTTATACCAATTTATTAATTGGTTTCCGTTTTATACAAAAAGTGTGTGTGTTGAGGTGTTGGGAAAACGCGGCCAATTTGCCAGTTAATAAACGCCAAACGAGTTCCCTCGCGCAAATTGCGCAACTTAACGGCTCAAATTTTTGGCATAACTCTATGGCCAGTCGTGTGGAGTATACGAAGTTCTGGTTTTCGACTTGGCATACATTTCTGTCAGCCAAGCAGCCCATAGGGGTATAGGTATACGTATACGTAATGCAGCAGGCGCTGGCGGCAGCAGGCGGTGATTTCAATGAGCAGAACATTTCCCAAGCGCGCATTACGTATGCGCCATGTGGGTCCAATTAGCTGGGCACACATAGCACAACACAAGCACAGGTTGTCTTGGTAGTCGAACATGCAGACGGAAAAGCAGACAGACAGAGACAACCTATGCACATCTGCAAACAATGCTCATGTGTATCTTTATGTATGTTCATCTTTGTGTATGTTCATTGTCCACAGTTGCATTCCTCATTTGCTGTATATACTCTTTTGTCAGGGTAGTTGTGGCTTCTGATGCCATAAGGGCAGTTTCTCAAGTTCCAAGTTCACAAATCGGATAGTGTACCATATGTATATACATATCCGTTCTGCCTGCCTCCCTGGTAGTTCGCGTCGGCTCTTCACATCATCGATTTAATGTACCGCATCGCATCGCTGCGTCTCTTGATGAGGTGAAATCCAAGTGCGGCTATTAAATTGAATTATTTCTGTATTCTCTTTGCATCGAGTTCTGATCGGTCAACGGCAAGAGTAGCTGTAAAGCTTTAGCTATAAACTATAGCTATACAAGCTATGTACGTACATGCTATTTGCAATTGAAAAGCGTTTAAGACGTGGTGGATTGTAATTTTCCGTTCAAGGTTGCCGTCGACTTAGATTGTTTCGGTTTTTCAGTGAGTTTTGAGGCTTTTGTTGCTTTTGGAAAATCGTTCCATAATTATCAACGTGCCGTGTAATTTGTAATTTACATAATTGCAAAGTGCTTTCGGCTCCGAGGTGGTGTTGCAGTGTATTTTCAGCTCAACAACATTTCCTAAGGTCACTTGAATGCTTTGAGGTTATCTAAGGGCGTCTGTTTCCGGTCCACGGTTAAATCGCCAAACTAATTAAGTCGCCGACTGTCAGCTATCAAATCGTAATCGTAATCATATTGTTACGGATTTACAATCCCCTCTCGCTCTTTCACATTCTCTCTCTCTCTCACCCACGCGTGGTGTGTGTTTTCTGTGTTGTGCTTGTTGATTTGCTTAATTGAGTAAAAAGTGTCCAATTGAAGGCACCACCGGGTGGCATGACCTAGCTCGGTCTGAGATCGGCTATAAGAGGGGGTCGGGACTGGAGGGATCGGGGAGGCTTTCAGTGTTTCCGATTCCGAGTCAAATCAATGGAAAGACAGTTGTGCGAGTTGAGTGCTGAGAGTTCTGCAGAAAAACAGCTCGGGTCAGGTGCGGGAATCGACGTCATATATAATTTAGCTGCAGTCACAATATGTACCTCTGACTTGTAGTTGTTCCTGCTAACTGCTGCTGCTAAATATAATTAATGACTCGTCCGCTCGAATTCTTGTGCTGCACCGTGTAATGACTCAATTGCAAGTGCAATTAAAAAACCATCAAAAGTGGCAAAATGAAATTCATTAGTCAAATCGATCGCTTGACACAAATTAAATGTCATTTCGAGGGGTTAACATAAATCATGTCGGCCCCGCGATATTCTTGGCTTCTTGACCACTTGCCCGGTTTGTGCATGCTCGACACGCAAAGAGCTTGCCTAGCGACAGCTCGAGCCAAAAGTCGCAAACTACAGCGGCCAAGACATCACTCTGCTGAGAGTATCCTCGAATCCAACATACCCTAGATCATTTCGATAACAACTGTGAAAAGCGGCTGGTTTAATGGGAGGCATAGCATATACCATTAGCATATTAATTACGTTATTCACTAAATATTCCCATTTGCATTTTCGTATTTTAGTTTCATATACAATATCACTTCTCGAGAAATCGTACATTGCTTAGAGTTGTTCTAATTCTGATTAAATTTGTGCGACTTGTGCAAGTCACCATTAAAACGCATTTTAAAATTCAGCACAAGATTTCTTAAATAATGTAAATGCATCTAACGTCATAATACCAAAGAGACAATATATACTTTTCGTCTTCACTTCTCAAATTAAAAATTCTGACGTACTTAGAACGAGTTTAACAGGTTTTATCTTGCAACTCACTTGCAAAGGATTCTTCTACTGCCTGCTCGATAAAATCTAGTCAAAGAATTCTTAATGACAAAATAATATGCGCAGAGCCTTTGGTGTGTGAGTTCCCGCTATCTGCTATTTGATATTCAGTTACTTTTTCTATTTCCATTACTCAGACTGCTACGTATGGCAAAATGGTCATACCCAGCTTGAGAGGTATGACAACTGCAAATACTGCGCTTTGAATATTTAGTATTTTTTGTCTTCAATTTTACGACAGCTTGAAATTCTGCCAGTTCGGTTTTTTAACGATTTGTTAATTACAAAATTTTCCTTTAGCAATTGTTTTATTTTGATTTTATGAGCTACGTCGCGTCAAGTCAAGTCGAGCCTCGCCTTGAGTTTTATTCTGTTTGCCTTTTGCATTTGACATAAATTTCAGAGCGTCATCGTTCGAGTTCAGGTTCGAGTTCGGGTTTATATTTAGTTAATTTCACACAGCACTTCCTCAATGTGACTGAAGACAACGTGAAATGTTATAAATACTTTCCACGAATTTGGGTGAAAGTCAATGTATTATCTATAGCTAACTTCAAAACAAGATCCAAAAAGTGTCAAGATCGCACAATATTTGAATAAGCAATTGCAGTATACACATATGTACGTTTGCGCAGTCTAGATTATTGTCTTTATACTTTACCATAAAGTCAGGCTCATTTCGATTAGACTCTGGTCGAGATTTTTATTTCCCAACGCGAAAATTGTGTAACTCCAATATTAGTCGGGAGAAACTGTGTAATTATGCATAGACTGCGCGATTAGCTCATTTGCATGCATGCTAACGATTAATAACGACAGCTCGTCGGATACAAAATATTACAAATATTACGTATACGTACTGTGTGCGCTGCTTGGAAATTATTTGCAAATTAGTTCGACCACTTGAAGTCTGTTTATCCGTTTTGAGAATCTTCCTGATTTTCCAACTGTATACTTTATGTTATTTTTGTTTTATATTATCTTTGTTTGTTTTCGAGTTTTTCTTTATTTTTTGGGTTTTCCAGCACTTGGGGTCACTTCACTTCGTGATTCACTTCTCGCTTTGCTGGCAGCCCAAAACTCTGTTCTCTGGCTTCTGATGCGTATTATAAACGCGTAAGCGGCGCTCGCAGACTAATCAGAACCGCGGCGCACAACTAACTTTTATATCCCAGCGCAGGGGACAAAAGCAACAGCAACAGCAGCAGCAGCAGAAGCAGCGCAGCGCAACAGCAAGTGGCAGCAGGCAGCGACGTCGGCAGCGCAAGCTTCGGCTACGACTGAAGCTTCGGTCTTGCTCTTGTTCGAAAACTAAAACCAGTTCCTGATCTTACAGCACCTGCAATTGGCTTTCGCAGATAATATACACGTTTATACTACATATATGCGAATCATATCGCAGCATATCGTGTACTCGGGGTGTTAGCTCGATTCGGCTGGAATTGCCTTTTATGTTGGTTCAGTGACGTAGGAAGTGAAACAGAATTCCTGGCAATGGAGCGCGCTAATTGGCTAGGTACACACGCACACTCGCACACAATCGCGATCGACTGCGTCAACTAGTCATAGCGTGTTAGACGAGCTGGAAATCCCTCGACGGAATGTCAGCTGACGCATGCTATGGATACATCGCACTTCATAGCTCAACAGATTTAGATGAAAGACCGGCAATAGGCGAATAATCTATGTGGCGCGTTAATCAGCTTGATTCTTCCTACAGTGAAGATGGCTTAATGGGATATTAAACATTTTGTTGTTGATAATTAAAAAATTTAGTAAATTAATTTCAACATATAACAATTTTTAAAGTGTACATTATTTGCTCTTTTAAATAAATTTGAATTAATTAGTATGATTAATTGATTCAGTTAAGAAACTCAGACTCAAAACTAATTTATTATATTGTACACAATTGGGAACTCTTTAAAAGTTGTACATAAATTCGGATGTACAGAATTACATTTTTTTTGGTTTTTAAACTTAAATGAGCAAAAAGTATTTAATTAGTTTGCTTAATGTATATTCTTAAATTAATTATCCTTTTTTTCGATTTTTCTTCATTAATTTTATTGTTCTAGAAATAATAGTGATAGTTTGAAATTAAATGAGAAAACTAAAAAATGAATTATTTTCAACAGATTTGCTGCTGGTTTTACGCACATTAATTCGATTCTGTTAATGATTAGATATTTATATCCAAAGAAGAAAACCAGGAATTAAAAATTAATTTATTTGTTTACCAATTTTTAGACCAATCAATTTGATTGGTGTTTTACTTTATACGGGCACCAACTGTACTTGCAATCTATTTGCAAGTGCGAAGAATTTAAAGTACTCGCTGTGAATCTTTGGGAAAAATAAGATTACGAAAACTACGATAAGTAAACGGGGGTTTGTCGCACCTGTCACTTGATCTGCCCGATCTGTACTCGACGCAGTCCATAACGAGTGCGACGAGTGCGATGCATAATACATAATACATGGGTCGGTGAATGTGTCGATGCCGCCACAAAGCGTCAATCTGGCGTCAATATATTCTTCCAGTAGTTGACCTTATGTTTTTTCTATACTAATCGCTATTGTCGGCTAAGCTCAGTTTCGAGTTGGAGTTAATGTGAAAACAGTGAGAAATTTGTCGACGTGTCGAGCGGCCACTACTTTAGCATCATAATCATAAATAACGGCATGCATATGTATGGGCAGATTATAAGTGGAAACCTGATAAATAATGCATACGTTGAGTATGAGTTGAAGTTCTCTTTGTGCTTGCAAGAGAGGGTTAAGCTACGCGTACAGAATTTGCATAGAGTCTACGTCGAAGACAGCGGTATTAAGACGCATGCAACTCTACAGAACTAATCTAATCTGATATAATATGATGTGATCGCGACTGCATATGAATATATGCAAATCGGCATATTGATTGATTCCGTTAACTAATTGCTACCGTACTATAGCTCTATTATACCTATAGCATACGCCAAGCATCGACTCTCAGACCGCTCGTTCACATAATTTGCATTTGGCGTGGCGCGAGTTTCGTTTACTTATTGAGTTATTGGCGATTTGGTCGGCAATGATATTCAAGTAAGTCATCAGACAACACAAGTCACCGCGCTGGGTGCGAGCATAAATAGGCTTATTAAACGAACTCAATTCAGAAATGATAAGACATCAATTAGCAAGTTCGCACTGTAGGAACTGGAGGCTTCCTTTAAACGTTTTGACAAGTTCGATCATCCCGACCGTAATACATTTACTACTGTGGGCCAAAAGTAAGGTGAATATTTTTGTAAAGTCAAAATTCTTTATTTATTCTCCTAAATCAATTTCAATCCTGCAATTATATCCTATTATGCAAATTTTCTGCGATTGTTGGATTGCTGACATGATACGTGGAGACGCCGCATCACCTGGCAGCGACCAGCCCATTTGCGAGACCTATAGCACTGTTTAGACACCAAACTTCATTGACAGTTAGCCGACAGGCAGACAAATAATCGAAAACGCAGACAGGTTAGCGGGCAGACTGGTGGACAGGCAGCCAGACAACTGTTTAACTGACTGAGAGCGTATGTAACATATGTGGTTATTCTTGAGTGGAATTAAGTCGGTAGTACCATGAGACTTACTATGAAGATATATAATATATCGGGCAATCCATTTTGAAAAGTTAGCTATAGCAATTCGTCAGGTACGAGGTGTTCGATAGTTGGGTATGACTATAGCATAGGGCTTTTTCGCTGTAAGTATTCTGGAATGATACCAGGGACACAGAGAAAACAGCAGGTGGATGTTTTTAGAAAGTCAGCATGACGCGAGCGGACAAAGGAAGAGTAAGGCGTTATGTTCATGTGTGCGACTGCGCACTACGATCGCTTTCTGCACTACTGCTACTGCGCACCTGGTACTAAATAGTCGCGCTGTATTTGTTTTACCGACCTTAGCCCGTGTCTTCATAGTCTGTCTCTCTCTCTTTTTTTGCTCTCCAGTCAGTTTGCTTTTGTCAGCCAGCAGCTGGCCCTACTGGCACTACTGAGCGCCTGGTATTGGAGGCACATTACACCGCCTGGCAGCATCAAAAGCGCTGAATAATATGAAAGAAAGAATATATTTGTAAAAAATCATTACTGGGTAACTGGCAGTTGGGTGTATCGCACTTTGACTTTTCCAGTTCGTTAATTATTATCACAGCGTTTTTAATCAAATTCTTAGATAATTGAACTTATATTACGGCCGGATTCTGATGCAAGCCGGCAATTATGTGACACGAGTTCGTCTAGATAAAAACTCAATTAACACAATCGTTTAGAAAGCATCGCAGTGGGAGACCAGACAGAACTTCTAGCCAAAAAACTAAAGCAACGGGTGTGGCCGACTAACGGTTTTCCCCCCACTCGCAGGGTAACCACAACTCGCTTACCTGCCAGGTCTCTGGCCAATCTCGTGGCCAAGTCACGTTTCACATTGCCGTCCCGGAGTTCCCCAAAGAAAGTGTGACGCACTGTGACGTACTGTGACGCTACAGATCTTCCGCAGCTTCTTCCTCGGCGTCTTCTTGCTTATTCGATATTTAATACGATGATTTCGCAAAACAGAAGTTATTATGTGCTTTTTCGCGCGGGGAGGGGGGTTGGTGAAGCTGACTGGTTTTGGTTAATGCTCGACAAGTTGTTCCCTGACCAAACTGCGATTAAGCCAACGACAAAAACAACGAGAACAACAACAATGACGCGACAGTTTGCAGTTTGAAGACAAATCAAGCATTTCAACGGCGTTTATTGTTTTCCAGTTTCGTTATTCTTATTTATGCCCGTTATTGTTATTACTTGTTCACTTAATATGTAAAAATGGTATATTAGTTTTGTGCAAATGTATGTAGAATTCTGTCTGTCTGTCTCCGCACACGCACAGATCTCAGCTGTTGTGGGAGCTAGACACACTCAGAAGACTCTTTTGACAGAAGCATTAAATTCGTACTGAGCGAATATACAGCCTGTGAGCTGAGTGAATGGTATCTTACAGTCGAGTCTGCGGGACTATAGTCTTCTATACGTGTTTATGCTTTTGCTTTTGTTATTGTACCAATTGTTGTTGTGCGTCTAATCCGCGCCGAATTCATATTCATCGTTGATTAGTTGCAGATATCACGCATACGCCACGATAGACATGACAAATGACAATATTCGGCCAATATTTATGGTCCATTATGCTTGGCACGCTATTGTCCGACTGTGTGCGGAATATAGTGTGTATCAGTACACAATGTACCATATATATGCCAGATTTTTGCGGAAGTGTCTGACTGAGACACGAGGCGGGCGAGCGCACATTTGCTGCAATTAAGCGATCATTAGACCCGCACGAGGGTCTATCTCTTTAATTTATGTCTAATTGCAGCTGCAGTTGTTTGGCTGCAGATCTTAAGCCACCTAATCGCTGTGCGGCTAAACAGCTCCAACAACCTTCGATTGAAATCCATGCAAAACTGTCACAAAATGTTAATGAAGCAATTAGAATTGTCAATCAGTCTGCGTGCCGCGACGAGTGAGAATATGTTCAATCTGTCGTTTATTTCGCACATACGCGTACCGTAAATCAATAGTGAAAACTACACACTCAGTCGTCGCTAAGTAGACAGCCCGATAAGATTTACAGCTGCCCCCAAATGGTGAACAACTTTCAAGAGGGGAATTCTCCGGCTGCCACCCCCTCGATCCGTCCCCTGCCCGGCCTTGTCGGCAATCATTAATGTGTAACGTGTAGCAATTAGACTTTCTAGCGACTTTTCTTCCTCATTATGAAGTTGCAATTATATTCGCAGGAAAACAAGCAGCAGCCGCTCCAGCATCATCAATACTCTATATATAGAGCACGTGACAGACGGCTTGCTTTCTTCTCTATCTATATCCAGATATTTAGGAGGTAAATATGAAAATATATAGTATATACATATTAAGTATGTATATGTACATGTATGTTTAGTATTATTTAGTTCAAAGAATTCTGAAATTTCCTCTATCACTTAGAAAGTAGTCTGAATTAATTAAGTAACTATTAATTAGTCTGTATCGCGTATGTGTAAAGTTAATACAAGACTTAATTAATCGCCATATTAATATTATAATTCCATATGCTTATGTCTTCATGCACTTGTCACATTCCTTGTGTGGGTCTTTGTTTAAGGCGTGTAATACATCCACACACATTCACAACACGCACACTCACCTACATACATATGCATGCCGGAATGCAGTTCGAATTGACGCCAGCACAACTATATTTGAAAAGAAAGGTCCATTACATTTTGCTGTTAATTTTAATAAAGCATTGTAAAGTATATTTGGGTAAAAATATTTTTCTTAATTATATAATTTGTATTTCCTTATTACATCCACTTAAACTTATGATACATGGTCAATTTACACTGGGCCTAGCATATTGATTTTTCCCTCAAATATTTCACAAATCTTTAATTAATTTATTTTTGACATTTATTAAAATTAAAATATAATTAATTTATCATACAAATATGAACTCAAATAGTTAACATCTATTATTATTTACACCATTTATGAGAATTTGAGATGCAACTACTTGAAAATAGCCCAGGCAATATCCTAAATTAATTACAACAATTATTATTTATTTAAATTGGGTTAACTAGGCAAATAAAACGTATGACATATTGAGATTCAAAGACTTCCCAATATTGAATAATCGTGTATGTGCTTAGCCTCTCAATTGGCGTTGTCATACATGTCACATGAATAAAGATTAGCTATATATAGATATATATATTAATGCTCGATTGCCTTCTGTTCGATTACTACAGCTCACGTAGGTAATCCCGCTTATGATTGATTGCGCGTGGCGACGCAAAACGCATACAAATCCCCAATGCTTTGGCAGCATCATCAGCACCCTGTACGCGCGCTAATCGAGCTCAATTGGCTTTTACGCACGCTGGACACTTTGTTCTCTTGCTCACAGTTCGCGCGCTCTCTCTGTCTCTCTCTGTCGCTCTCACGCTCCCTCACACACTTGTCACGCTCAATTAGCGTCGTGTTTTGCCCCATTCACTAAAGCCCTCGCGCCGTAAGCTTTGGCCTAGCCGAAAGTTTCGCCATTTAGCTATAGCTGTGCAGCTCTGGCTATAGCCAAATGCGAAAGCTTTCGAGAGCTTTGCCGGCGGTACGCACAGTTGGCCCAGACCGGCAAACGCGGCAAATGCTGCATGAAAATCGCGCGCCAGAAAATGCTGCGTTTTCAGTCTTCTGGAAAACTTGCCGTCGAGCGGTTGACTGGATCAGCCCGAAGAGATTGAGGCGTAGAGAAATATAGAGACTCGTAAAGTGATATAGACTTGCCGCTGACGAAACTCGAGCAGAAGCCGGCGCGCGTCTTCGTAACGGTACTTCGACTCTTGACTGACAGCGGGGCAGAGTCAGAGGCAGCAGCAGCGGCAGCGGCAGCGGCAGGTGCAGCGCAGCGTTTTCTCTGCATTTCTGTGCATGTGCGTGCGTGTTTGTGCGTGTCCGACTGCCAGATTATTGTTTCTTATTTTGCGCTGCACTTTGCGGCTGCCATTAACGTCAACGTCACTGCCCCTGTTGTTGTTGTTGTTGTTGTTGCTGTTGTCGTGTTAATGTTTTTAATTGTATGCGAAACATAAAAAAAATCAACGTTCTTTTCGTTAAGTGTTCGCCGTGAAGTTTGACATGAGAAATGAATGCAACGAGATAAAAACAAACTGCCAGACAGACTGCCAGACGAAGCTCTAGTAAATCAATACAACTACAACTACATCTACAACTATATCGGTAATCGCGTTCTTCAAAAGACTTTCTTCGGGTGAGTTTGCTCTTGATTGAATTTGGGGCCCGAAACTCGTTGCGTCTATTTGTCCACATGATAGCGCAGTTTGCATTGAGCTGATAAAACAAGTTTCAAAGCAAGGCATTAGCCCGATAAGCGATATATAGTCGGGCAAACACAGAGTATAAAAGTTGTATAAAACTCAATCCGAATCTTGCTTCAATGCGAAATGATGCTCAGTTAAGGTGAATATAAAAACGTAAGAAGAAGACATATACATAGGATTGTAGGGTATATAAAATAGTAGAATAGGGTATGATTCCAAAGACTGGCTGCAGACCCTCTCCAGTTGTGGTTCAATGCGAAATGCCGTTCAATTAAAGTGAATATAAAACTGAGAGAATTGGGCCTGTCGGCAGTTTGTCATTTCTCGCACGATGTGTGTGTATGTGTGTCACATATGTGTGTACGTGTGTGTCACACATTTGTCAGTGGAACATCTCTCACATTCTGCTGCCATAGTTTCTGCGACAGTTTGATCTATTGTCGCATTTGTCAGGCAAAAAAATGCAAAAACTGCGCGCCACACTTACGCGTCAAACTTGCACTCAGTTCACTTTTTACGGTTTTCAATGGGAGTTTTTCGAAACACTTATGAAATAAAATTATGAAATAAAATTACATCGTCATAATGGGAATATACCTATATAAAATTCCTTCTAAATTGAATTCATCATTTTCAGTAAAAATTCCAATGAATCAGAGTCGAAACTGGAATTAAAATATATTTAGAATACCAGCTGAATATCTCGAGCAGCTCTCCAAGGTTTCGATCCCAACAGCTGTTCCGACTCTACCGATCGTGCTGCACCAGTTTGCTAGTTTACCTACTTTATGAGCGCCCCTCGCGCCGCAGCTGTCACATTGTTGATACGCAGCGCGCAACTCATTAAACTCACGGCTTACCGGCATTTGCATATATACGTGTTTTAATCACTTTTGCCCCTCCCCCTACCCCTAAGCATCATTATTAATGCATAATCTATGGATAATCATATTGATTTCAAGTCGCAAACGCAAAACGCAAACATTGACAAATTGACGCCGCGCGGGTCTGGCAATAGGAATGGGAATGGGATTCCGCGTGATTTCAATTGCGGTTTTCGGCGGAGTCATCACATCCTCTTGACCAAGACAGAGACTCGAGTTGTTGTTGTTGTTGTTGTTGCTGCTGTTGTTGCCGCAATTTGTTGCACTTGAGAATCGCGACGACAATCCGCCTGCTTATCAAACCTTGCGCGCCTCTCGAGAGTTTCTCCTCGACATACTCCTATATGGCGGCGAGGTGCAGACCTTGACATTGGCTTAGGCCAGGCAGATAAAACAGGTAAAGAAAGCTACAGTCGACTGCATTCGACTGTTAGACACCATTCACCTATATTAGGTGTATATAAGGCTTTATATGTTTTTGAACTGATAGAGTAGGTCAGTATTATAGTTAAATTTCCTAAGCATGGTGTGTCTAGTCCTGTTACCAGCTGAGATATGTTCATACACACAGACAGACGTGGCAGCCGACTCGGCTATTGTTGCTGAACAGATATATAGTATATACTATATAGTATATGGCCATAAAGCAGATATACTCGGTCAACCCTTTTGAATGGGTGAATGGGTATTAAGCACACAATGATTGTTAATATAATTAAATATTTATAAATGCTTTCGCTTTTTGTATTTAGTTAAGGCGACATCGCGCTGCCAATTGCAGCAGCTGTTGGCACTCCTGCAGCCTTTTCGGCTTTGTTTACATGTGGATTCGATAATTCCCTTTCTCTGCCCGGCAAATTATTGTTTATGAAAATTACTGATGTGTTGCTGTCGACGTCATATGGATGAGTTTAGAGCGCGTTGCGTGGCGCATATGAAATATGAAAATTTATTGCGTATACGTCGCGTGGGCCGTCGCGATGTGTATGTGATGGGTTTGTGATGTGTGTGTGCGCTGTTTGTTTGTTGTATGTGCGGTGTGTGTGTGTGCTCTGTGTGTATTCTGTGTCCGTTAGCCTTCCTTTTGGGCAGTCTTCTCATGCAGCGTCCAGAGTTGATTGGGCTTTGCATTGTGATTTGTGACAGACAAATAGGGGCGGGAAGGGGAGTAAGGGGGTCAAGAGAAAGAAGAGGAAAGAACAGGCGACTAGTCCCAATTCCAAATCAAATGTCTTTATTTATATAAATGCTGATTTATGCGCTTCCCTTTCATGTAGCGAATTCATCTCTGCCTACGCCTAATTACGAGCTGGAGGCGGGCGGAGGGGAGACAGGGATGAGAGACGAGAGACGGGGAACGGGGGACGGGCACTCGATCAGTTAGTCAGTTGTCCGTTTGATTTGCCAGACGCGTGTGAGACCTTTCGAATATCTCTCCGCTGTTTCTCGGCCCGATCGCACGCCGTCTGAATAAGAAATTCGTGCTTGTTTTTTTTGTGACTCACAGAGACGGGCAAAAACAATGCGAAAACGGCGGCAACAACAACAATTTCAGCGTAAAATTTCTTTTCAAAATTAAACTGAACTGTCACAGGGCCAGGCAAATAAAAGGCGCGTCGCGTCGCCGACTTTTGATCGTGCATTATCGAAAGTAATAGCATAGCGAAAAAGAGCGAGGGGAATAGGAGGCGGGTGGGCGTGTTCGTCGGCCACCCGGCGTTTGCATAGCCCAAAAAGCGAAGCGCACTATTTTCTTTCTATATTTTGTATTTTTGTTTTTTCCTACATATTTATTTACCTTTTCGTTCCAGTTTAGTTTTTCCCTGCGATGTGCTAAATATTTTTATGGCTCGCTTCGCAATTCTCGATAGAACTTTTTTATGACTGGTAAAATAAACAAAAGTACGGCGAAACGATCACCTATATAGGTATATATTGATATATATATATTTAGATATTGGGTTTATGGGGGCGCTCAAAAGGACCGACTGTTTCGCCCACTCTTAGCCCAGTTCCATGACGGCGCGTGCCTAATGACCAGCAGAACGATGGGCAGAAGGGAAAATGTCATATGGGGGGAAGGGTTTTGTCGAAGAAAGCAGGTTGAACTTTCAACTTTAGCTTATTTTTGGAACTCGTTTGTGATTCGATTAACGCGTAATTACAATAACAAATTATTACATAATCTGCGCCACTTGCCAGTTGCCAGTTTCCGGCTGAAAAGCGTATCTTGGCGGGGGGAGACGAAGAAGTTGAAGTGCTTTACTCCCCCTTCCCCCTCTTCGCCGTCTGAGTAATTCATTAGACGTATATTGTGCCGGAGCATTTGCATAATTATGCAATCACTTTTGGCATACTTACACATTAGGCGCAGACAACTGATAAACAAGCCCAACCTCTGCTCCTACTCCTACTGTGTCGCTCCCGAAGGCGGCGACCTTCTCGCACCTCATACCACTCACCGGGGGGCGGTGGCCGGGGACCTCAGGCATAGACAAAGGCGCAGACACGAAGTAGACCCAATTTGATTAGCACGCGCATACCAAATGAAGGCCAAGACATGGAGCCCTCCTCCGCCTCTGCCTTCCCTCGCCAGGCCGCCCACGACTCACGCCTGGCTACTCTACAAACCGCCCTCCATTAAGGTCTCCGCACATAGTTCTGGCAAAGGTTCCACTTCGTGTTGTACGTGGGCACTTAATCATCGCCCTACTCTATGTCGGAGCGTGTGTGAAGGTATTCGGTTATGTTTGCCACTTGGGCTTATGCTGCGATATACCCTGCAGAAGAGGGCGGCAAGGTATTGCCAATCTACATAAATAGTGAAATAAGAGAGAGAAAGAGAAATACTACTCTCAAACTGTTATAGAAATACCACACATTGGAATACTAGAAGCATTAGTTCTATAAAAATGTAATTGTTTAATATTCTATGTGCTTTCTTTAGCCCATGACTTCTAAGTCGTGACAGTAATCTAATTTCATAATAATAAGATACCGAGTATTTGGTAGTCGAGCAACTTTCCCGGTACCTGCCTGCCTGCTTTCCTGTTATTGGCCTCTTGACTCTTAATTAGAAGTCAAATGTTTGCTGCCGGGCAAGGTCGTTGTGACTGTTTTTTACGCAGCCAGGCATATGTATGATTATGTGGGGTGTCTGTGTGTAGGTGTGCTCTGCGTTCGAGTGTTTGTGGGCTCTTAGATATGTCTTTTTGGCCATTTGGATGCAGCTAGTCGTGCGCTAACAAATGAGTTATTAAGTTGCTGAGTGAATTCTCTATCAGCATGGGGAGAAAGTGAGAGGGAGACAAATATAATGAGACGGAGAGGGAGGAAGAAACAATGATATGTCGGCACGCTCCTGCAACCCGACAGAGTTATGAGTGTAATTTATCTTAGCAAATCTCAATGATTCGAGGGCGCTAGTCTGGCCATTTGTCAGGCGCACTGCTGCAGCTATATGTACATATATTTGTACTATGGTAAAATGCCTTGAGTAAGATTTCTTAAAATTCATTTGCGCAGTTAATTGGGCTATATATCTGCAGGCCCCACTGAATAATTGATCGCAATTCGAGTAATTAGAGGCACTCTCACTCTCTGCTGCAGAGGGAGCTCCGCTTTTATCCATACTATTTATAGCACCTTTATAGCACATATTTATGCGTGTTTATTGATTTAGATCGTTATACTTTGTGCGGCCAGCCTACAAAGGCGGCTATAAAAAATCAATCGAAATTACTGCAAAAGTTTCGGGGGCGTCAAAAATAACAAATAATTAAGGAAGTTTTTGTTTTGGGAAATTTCCTGGTTCGATTCCCTCCCGCACAACGATTAATTTCAGATTCCATGCTGTCATAAACTTGGGATATCATCGCATTACAGACGAAACTTTCCCAGGGCACTCCAAAGAGGAATTACCCAAATAAATCGATGAAATTTGAATGTTCTTTTGGCTTCCACTCGAGGCGAGCGCATTATCCCTTTTCCATTTGTAGAATCCACAAGCAAATATCTATGGGCAAACAGACGAGCCCGTTCACGCCTTGCTTATGGAATTTATGCATGGTTATTTGGATTATAACCGACACCTCCTCCGCATCCTTCCGACCCACACTCTCCACTCGTCTCGCCGGGATGCGAATCAACTCAACTCGTCTGTGCGACGTCGGCGGCAATCGCTGACAAATGAGCCACAGGCTAAGTAACAACTTTCTTCGTCATTACGTTCAAATTGTTTCTGGGCCCATCAAAATTTTAACAAAATCCGAGAAGGCAGGCTAGAACTACACAAGTCGACGACTGTATACCCTGCACTTGGATTTACACAAATACGAAACAAAATGGTATAATAAAATACTTAATAAACTTGAAATACTAAAATATACCTACACTAAATATAAAAGCTCAAGTACACTGTCCACTAAGTTGCAGTTCAATCAGAATACCCTCACTCGTAGGGTATTCGAAAACGTGCAGCCTACGCAATACTTGAGGAGCAACTCAGCAGGCACTTGTACAGCACTTTGCGCCTCGGTTTCCGGCTTCCTCCTTAGCGGGGCTTGTTCACTTACTGGTAGGCACTCCCCCCGCTCTCCTGCCGCTTCCATCACTCCTCCTTCTGGCCTCCTCACCGGCCTCTGCTCTCATCTTAAACGTAGTTATTTTCGGTCTGCACTCGCTCTGCCTGCCTTCACTTGGGCCCGGCGAAACATTTGCAATTCTAATTGCAAACAGATGCCCGTTTAATTTACAACGGCAACAACAACAACGACAACAACAGAAACGAGAACAATAACAAGAAAACGAGAAAAAAATAATATAACAACAAATGCTCTCGTTCGCTTCCTTTTTGTGCGTATTAACGCGTTTTTCTGGTTTTATTTTTGCATTTTGGTAACGAAAACAGGAACAGGAACATTCGGCACATAATGCGATATATGAATGCGAATTATAATCAGACTTGGCCTAGCCGAAGCCCTGATGCACTGCATAAGTAATTCGACCGCGGATCATCCGGATCATTATTCGCACAGGAAATGAAGTCGAATCGGAATTATTCCCTTTGAATCGCAGCAGCAGGGCGCAGACTTTTCGCAGCGAGTGTATGTGCGGGTCGACTGAGCTGTACATGGAAGATGAGATTTGAGTTTAAAAATAGCCCAAGACTTCGGAAGGAACACGCGTCTTTCAGGTTTTATGATGCAATTTGCCGGCTTTTCGGCTGATGAAAATTTGTCAAAAATTTCGCACGACACTGCACACCGTACACTTGGACGGTGGACAATGGGAAAACACAGACTACAGCATAAAGTGTTTAATTTACTGATAAATATTTTTATTCGTATAATAAATGCGATTTCATGACGCACTTGGGCAAAGGGCCATAAAAAACGTGGCCAAGACTGAGAGACGCGTTCGCACTTGTGTCCTGCGGTCATTACAGTGCGCTCTCTTTGCATACTGCTCTGCTGCGAGGGGTAGACGGTGATGTTCGCTGGAAACCACAGTCAGTGGGGGATTTTTTGCTTCTTAGTGGTTCACTGAACTCGTAAAATGACATTTTGGCCGGCCCCCGAAAGTGAGCTAACTAAGCAGCCCGCTCAATTGCAGCCAATAAACACGTTAAGAGAGCCGAAATTGAGAACATTCGACTGCGGAATGCCCTGCACGAAGTGCCAACAATTTTTGAACTACAAAAAATATATTAGATTATTATTATTATTTAATTTATAAATATAGAATATAAATATATTGTAGATTATATATATGTTGTTCACCCCAGCATCGCTTAGTCATTGAGTTCAACTAGAAATATTTGATTATAGTCTACATCATACATTTAAAGCTACAGCTTCAATAATAGTTAAGATCGCCATGGATGCACAGTTATGATATATTAATATAGACGATTCTATCCATCTTCAACTAGAACAGTTGCACATTTTGATATAATATGCAAAAATGCAGTCTTCTTATCCCAATTCTCAGTCACTCCCCTATTTGCTCATTACCCTGCACTTGCACTAACTTATATACCCCTCAAGCCTATACCTCTACCCTGTACGACAATTACCGTCTGACTTGAATGACATCCAATATCGTACAAACAGTGCATCAACTCGTCTTTGTCTTCGATTCAGTTCAGCTTCTACTGCAGGCTGCACTCCCCTCTCCCCGGTTGTCGTTGCCTTTGAGCGCAGCTTGGGCTGTGCCTCTGCGCTCTGCTACGCCTTCACGCTGCACTCCTCTCTGAATTCACACTCCGCCTAGCAGGAAAGTAAGTCATAAGTGCCACTCCGATGGGTAACCCCTCTCTTTGATTGTTGTTGTTGTTGTTGTTACTGTTGTTGGTGCGGAGTAAATTATCAGCAGCACTTCTGCTGACGTCAGCAACACGCACTTGGCCACGCCCTACACGCAAGTGACAAATTAATGTAGAAGGCCAGCGGAAAAGGAAGCATAAGAGGAGACAGGAGAGGAACGAGGAGAAGTGCAGCGCCAGTTCCAGTCCTAACTTGAGGTTACTTTTGCTGTTTTACTGCTGTTGCCTCAACTTAACGACGTGCTCAATAATGCGAGCGGAAACGCGGCAAACGCCATTTTTCAATTTGCTCGCAAGCCGGAAATGACAAGGCAGTCGGCGGAGCTGCTGCTTATGTTGGAGTTAGCGCTGGAGCAGTGCAATCGTGCGAGACAGAAGCAGCAGTACGCGCTCAAATAAGAGCACCTACGGCTGCAAAGACATACACTGGGAGAAAACCGTAAGGGCATTGAATGAGAGCTCGCTTACCATGTTAATATGTACTAGGAAAAAAATAACTGGGAGTTATTTTAGAGATTTGTCATTAAATTCTTTCAGTGTTCTCATACACTTTGACTACAAAGACATACACTTATAGAAAACTCTAGTAACTTCCGATTGATTAGGTTTATAATCAAGAAACTTCAGTTATCATAACGATTTTGCTTGAATTTCTCGCAGTGTACCGCAAGCTTGTTGCAGTTCCCAAATAACAGCACATCACTGGACAAATCGTCATTGTCTGTGCGAGATTTGATAACTCTGAAGGTCACGTGAATGTGAAAGCAGCATATTCAGAGCAGGCCGAGCTGATATTTGCACGTATATTGGAGTGTACGCATAAATGGACATATACATACGTATATATGCAGGCATATATATATAGCAGAGCAATTAAAGTGTCTTTAGCGTCGGGTGTCACGAGTTGCCCCTCCCGCGTCTCTCTCGCCGGAACTGATGTTGACTTTTTTCTCGTGGGTTTTCGTGGGTTTTTTCTATGTTTTCAATTTCCACGCAATCGTAAAACAATAGCGAGTGCTATCTATGGCTTGTCTATATCTCTGTGTTCGTATGCGTGTGTGTGTGTGTGTGTTTGAGTGTGAGTGTGTTTGAGTTCTCATGGCAAACAAATAAACAAACGAGCAGACAGCGACAGCAGCAGCTGGCGAGTTTCCCGGCTCGCAGCAATCGCCGCATCTTCTCCAGCGACCCTCTTCCGTCCCCGCCCACAAGTACTAGCCTTCCTGCGGCAACTGAGCCAGGTCCAATGCCTTATCAATGTCAGGCCAGGCTAAATACTTAGAAAGGATTCCGTTTCATTCATCAGCTTGTTTCGGGCCAACGCCGCGTATGTGCAATGCGCAACTTTAAGTGGAAATTCGCGTTTGCTAGCAGACGGGCAATTGTCGCTGCCAGATAAAGAATGAGCGCGAGAACGACGAAGAGGAGGCTGAGAAGGAGAGGCGCGAGAAGCAGGAAAGGGGACAGAAGGCAGAGCTGTGGAAGAAGTCAGGCTGCAGACCAGCACATTAGTCGAAGTACCGCCACCAGCAACAACAACAACAACACGCGTAGAAATGAAGATATATCTATGAGAAGTTGCCGCGGGGTGTACTCGAAACGTTGTTGAAATAGCCGCTCTTGATGTGGTCAGAAACTTATTATAACTATTTGTTTAATTTTCTTCGTTTTTGTAAAGCAAATTAAATTTTTGGGTATCTCTGAAAAACTAACTTAAACTTGTGTAAGATGGCAGAACCAGCTAAAATTGTTTTGGGGTATACTTAAAAAAGTTGCATGAAAAGGTGGTTGAAGTGGTCAGAAACTTGCTATAACTATTTGTTTTCTTATCTTCTATTTTCTCAAACTACCCCCAAATAAAGTTACTTAATTAAATGTTAGCAGTATCTGTGGATTCAATATCCCGCAAGCGTTTATTTATTTTAAGAATATTATTTATTTCTTCCTCGAATTCAATTTTTTTATTCATAATTTCTTTAGTTTTCTTGGAAAACTTACTCAGACATTGCTAAAGCGCACCTCGCAAGTACGCAGGCTGGGTGTATAGGTGTATACCATACATACATATATATATATATATATATATATGTCTCTTTGTAATGTATATGGAACGGTGGCATTTTTGGATAGTTGAACAAACAGACAAACGGCCAAACAATCGCAGGGACTGTGACTGTAACTGTAACTGTAATTCCAAGGAGCAAACAGAGGGTGCAGTGTACCGGCTGTATGGGATTCAGACTCAGCTGGACAGACGGGCACATAAATAAGTGCGACTAGCAGGGGATCTGGCAAACATCCTTGACTTGCAGCCGGGCAACGACACATCAAAGGATGCTGGGCGTGCGCGGGGTTAAACTGGAATTTCTGCTATGAAACTGTAATTGAAAATAGCATGGCAGATTCCACATGAACTATGCTCGGCATATACCTCAGCCGGATGCCTAAGGTCACACAGCTATAATCGATGCAAAAATATGTCATACTGAAAGTCAATCAATGAGCGTAAAAAATGATGAAAAAACTCAATACCATCGGTAAAACTGGCTTTAGTTGTTATCATCCGATTGTGCCTTCTGTAACTTTATTTTTGTTAGCAGTTCTAATGTGGGTAGTGTTTTTATTATTATAGATATCAGCAGCCACCTATAAGATAAAGCTATTGGATTTTATAATTAATAACAATGAATAAGTCAAATTTTCTAAAGCAGTGGTGTGGCCTTTAATATTACTTTCACTGGGGAAGATTTTATATAAATTATTGGATCTGAGATGCTTCCTTCTGTGGCCATACATACTATACCCTCTTCAAGGCTAATAATAACTAGAGCTGGCCATAAGCTAATTGCCAGCTGAAAAGGACTGTTGGAATATAAGTTAATTTAGGTTTTTTTTTCGAGAAACCAAAGCAATTTTCTACCCCATCACCTTTGGGAAAACAACCAGCCCACCCCCACCACCATCTGACCTGCCACGCCCTCAGCTGAATTGAAAAACAAGCTTTTGGTTTTACGGCGCTTTGTTCAAGTATTTCACAGTATGTTGTTGTTGCTGCTGCTGGTTCCACACGAGCGACGAGCCGGCATGCGAACTAGTTGGATTAATTTAGCCAGAGTCACAAATACAATTACGAAGTCATTTCAATTTATTTAGCGTATGGCACCCCTGGCTAATGCCGCGATAACTCGGGGTTATCCCCTTCGGGAAGGGTGGCGTGAACGGTGGTTACGAGGGGGGAGGGGGAATTTGTCACTCATTGAAGCGAGGCGCTGTCTTTAATCTGTTACTCTTATGTGTTGTACCATTCACTCTTTGCAAATACCCAAAAATGGTATATAAGGTTTATCAAAATGTATTCAAAAGACAGAAAGAGAGCGCCAGCCATACGAATATAATATATACATATACATAGATGCATATCCAAAAATTTAGGTTTTTGTAAGGAGGACAGTGGATGAATAGTATCCAACAAACGAGTTTCCCTGCCTTTACTTGTTCTATCTGGCTCTTTTCTAGCCTTATTCTAGCCAGCTGTGCGATTTGTCAAAGTGTCTGCCGAAAAGCCACTAACTCGCCCATTATTGAACGATAAATTGATTAGATATGCCAGTGTATTGCATGTGTGTGCATGTATGTGTATGTGTGTGTGTGTTGCTGACAACTTGCTCGCGTCTTGACTTGCTGCTGTTGGTTCTTCTGTCGCTTATTGCCGCCTCGAATTGCCATTTCGATGTTAATTTTATTAGGGTGTCAGCTATAAATTGCCTTCAATCTTAAATACCATAAAAAGCGTTACAATCTACACACACACATACACACACACTCAACATATTGTGATTGTGTGCAGTGTGCAGGAATTCGGCTCAATTTCCATTATCATCAACAGCTTTGAACCTTATTCAAATCTCGGCTAAATTATACCAAATACTTGACGAAATCGCAGCCTGTATACGTGTGTGAAAGCAGGGCTGTGTTGTACGTGGGTGTTACCCATGCAGAGGCAACGAAATAAGCCACAAGTTATCCATCAAACGGCCGACACTCGACAACATCTCGCCCGGCCTAAAGGCAGTTGGGGACTTGCTCGTAACCGTAAACCGTTTGAGATTTACATGCGTAGCAGTTGTTGTTGCACTGTTGTTGTTGTTGTGGTTACAGTTGTTGCTGCTGCTGTTGTTGTTGTGGCTGCTCTGGGGCAGCGGGGCTGTCCATATGACCTCAGAGTGTAAGTGAGTCAGCTGCATGTCGATGGGAATGGCCGAGAGGCTGGAGGCAGGAGGCAGGAGGCGCCTCATCAACTGCGGAGCGCTTCATTTGTCTTTATACTTGATCAAACTTTTCCAGCAATTATGCCCAAACAAAATGGCCAAAAGCCGCTGTACAGTGGTATCGGTCTTCAGGGTACTGATTTGAAATTGAAAGAAACAGATTGGAGTTGCCTTTCGATATTCGGTAATTTATAAAATGTTTCAAATAAATTATTAGATATTTTAAAGGTAAATTTCTTAACACTTTTTGAAAGAAATTCTAAATTCTAATTCGCATTATTCCAATTCTCAGAGTCTTTTCTAACAAATCTATTTGTGCAATACGAAACTCCTTCAGAGTTCAGCAACTTTATATTCAACTTAAGCACATCTTGAGTTTAAGCGAAACACACACTCGAAATCGAGGGACCAATGTAAACTAATTGGCCAATTTGGCTCATCCCTTGCCCCGTTCTTGCGCACTGATGGCCGTCCTGGCCCGTTGGCCATTGTCAACATCGTTAAAGTCGCATTTTTAAGCCAAATGTGGCACAAACTGCCTTGTTATGTCATTTGGGGACATTGAACCGAAAGTCCAGAGTGTCCGGAATGTCCAGTGTGTCCGGCGTGTCCGGGCATTACCGGACAGGATAATAAACACACAGCTTGCACAGCTTGTTCGCGGGCCCATCCAAAGGACAGGCGCGAGCCATGGCTAGTGGAGGGGGAGGGAGAGGCACGCGCAGAGATAGAAACAGTAGCAGCAGTCGGACAGTCGGACAGACCAGAATATAACCAATATGGTGTGCCCATAATGAATTTATCAAATTAATCAAAATGGCGCTGCGGAGAGCAACCACAACACCGGAAGTCCTTGTTCTTGCTGCTGTGTGTGTACGCGACAGAGTGTTTGTGCCTGTGTGTGTGCGATGGCTTGTGTGCATAATACAATTAAGTGTCACTGGACTTGTGCGAGAATGAAGATTTAATAAAGCCATTTGCCTGACGTCCGACCCCGGTGATAATCGTCAGTTAGGCAACACTGGAGATTGCTGTTGCAGCAGGGTTGTCAGCTTTATTAAATTTCTCAATTTTCAAGGGAAGCGAGACTGTTTGAGGTAGGGGTCTTGCTTATCCAATATCTCAATAAGTTCTATGCCACAAATATTATCAAATAAAATTTGAATATTAATAATAATTAATATTTTATGTAATAGATGAATATAATATAAATATAGCAACAATTAGAATCCTAAATCTAAAAGTAAAACTTAACAAAAAAAAAATAAATACATTTAATATTATAAATCTGCCATAGAATTTATAACTTCAATCTCCAACCAAATGCTATTTGTATATATATATTATATTCTATTATATTATTATATATTATATTATATATATTTTTGATATTTTGAAGTCTAAAATTATCGTAATATAAGAAAGATAATTTTAGCCTTTCCCCAGATAGAGCTGGCAACCCTGCCGGCAATTAAAGCACTGCCTCTGTATCGGGGGGGTGGTTGGTGGGCGTTGTAGTAGCATGTTTATGCTCGCTGGTGGGAGGCGTTAATCGCATTGGGTCGGATGTTTTAATGTTATGTAAATGACAGCTCCTAATGAACTTTCCATTCATTATCGTTAGTTAGTTAGTTGACCACTTGGCCACTTGGCCACTTGGCCGGGCTGGTAAATGTTCGTCTAGTTGCAGAGACATAGCCTCCGGCCAGGGCTATTGCTATTGCTACTTAAATGCTAATCCCAGACACTTTTGCTACTTCAGACAAGCCGTAATCCGTGCGACCCGCCCTGCGAGGCAACCACAGAGCCCTACTGATTGATTTGTTTAATGTCGCTGCGGGCGACACGAGCAGTAGAAGGAGCAGGTGGAACGAGAGGAACAGCAGCAGGAAAGGTAGGGGCAACGGAACGGAAACGGGAGCTGTTAGCAAGCCCGAAGCGCCGTCGGGCAACCTAATTTCATTAACGCGTAGAGCGCTTTAAGGAGCGGGCAATTACGACGCCAGCTCGGCGCGACGTGCCCCTTTGCCCAATTAAGCAGCAGGCGATTTCGCCCGGGCAGGGGCCTAAGCGGAGAGTCACTCGCATCTCGCATTTCCGCTCGCACTTAGCGCGCGCGATAATGTGCCAAATGTTGCGTATTTGACTGCGAATGTGGATTTCGCTCTGCCGGCGCCCTTGACGACGCAGGACGACGACATTGTGGAGCGGTGGCCAAGCTGTGGCCAGGCGCAAGCAGCGCCAGACGCGGCTCACACTGACCAGCCTCGGCCCTGGCTCAGGCCACCGGCTGCTGCTGCCGCCACTGCTGCTGCTACTGCTACTGCTTCAACTACTACTGACTCCAGCCACTGCCCACGGCACAACATCAAGCGTAACGGTACTTACCCAGCCTACAGCCCAAGATGCATCACAGTCGGCGACGCAGCACGCTGAGCTACCCCGTGGCGCTGCTCGTGGCTACCATGGCGCGAACAACGCAACTAATAGTATTCCAGCCTACATCGATTCCAGCAACCGCAACAGCTCCAACTTCAGATCCAACTCCAGTTCCAGCTCCAGCTCCAGCTCCAGCAACAGCAGCAACTCCCATGCGAATGCAACAGACGCCGCCGAAGATGCTGAGCAGATGCTGCCACAGATTCCATCGTATATACGCTCAACCGCCATGTTCTTCTGCATAATCATCATGCTACTCGGTGTCGTGGGCAACGTGATGGTAAGCCTCGAATTAAAATACCGTTCACCAACGGAAATGGGTAGTATAGCCGAAGAAAATAAATAAATAAATCAATTTTTCTATCTGTCTGTTTATCCGTCTAACTATATGCCAGATGATAATGTACATGCAGAAATATACAGGGCTAATTAGCTGCCATCCCATTGCAGGTGCCCATTGTCATTGTTAAGACAAAGGATATGCGCAACTCGACAAATATTTTCCTCACGAACCTCAGCATTGCCGATCTGCTGGTGCTGCTTGTCTGCACGCCTACCGTCCTGGTCGAGGTCAACACACGTCCGGAGACCTGGGTGCTCGGCCACGAGATGTGTGAGTGGCAATCAGAGGCTCCGACTCAATTAACATTTAGCCAGCAATTACAAAACTGCTTCTGTCCTGCTCCCGTTCTCCTGCTCCCGATCTCCCACTCCCTCTCTGCCTTTCTCTCTCTCTCTGTTTCTTCCCGCAGGCAAAGCCGTGCCCTTCGTCGAGCTGACGGTGGCCCATGCGAGCGTCCTAACCATATTGGCCATCTCGTTTGAGCGCTACTACGCCATCTGCGAGCCATTAAAGGCGGGCTACGTCTGCACCAAGGCGCGTGCGATACTCATCTGCGTCCTGGCCTGGGGCATCGCTGCGCTCTTTACGAGGTAAACCGCATACATAGCTGTGTCACAGCTTCCCCGTGCTGCACCTATCGCCCTCTCTCGCTTTCGCCTGCTCACTTACTTTGTATATCTTTGTCTGGGCAGTTCAATGAACTCGTCTCTTATTCCGTCTGTTCCCTTCTGCTTCAAGTGCTTGTAGATTAAATATTGAAATAATCGTATCACTTATCGTATCACGTATCGTATCGTAGTTAACTATCGTATCTTTCGTATCCATTGCAACTTTTCTGAATTTCATTTTCGTTTGATGAGTTCCTATAAATGTGCTATAAGACATGCTCCAGACTAGTGCATAAAATCTATAGCACACTTTTTAGGGAAAATATACTATTGGGCGAAAAGGATATTCAGAAGAGCTCTTTCTCTCTCTCTCTCTCTCTCTTTCTTTGTCTATGTTTAGTTTATATTAAATATTTGATTAATCGTATCATATATCCTATTGTATACTTGTTACCTATCGTGATTACCTGGTAGTAAATTGTCTAAAATCTGGAAAAACTTGTATCATACTTTATGGGAAAATGTTATTAAATTTCTCTTCTGTGTATGCATGTTCTGGTTTTGGTGCTTCCTTCTTCTCACTTTTTACTCTATACATTATAGTACACTGTCGAGCTTCGCACCGCATTGATTTTATGGTTAATTCCATTTTCACTTCCTCCCCCCGACCATTCAACTTGTGTTAATGCAGTCGGGCATTAAGTCGGCCCGCCATTAATTATAAATGTCAATCGTAGTCGTTTTTAATGATTTGTATTCGTGTTTGTATTTTTGTTTTCCATTGCGCACATTTCTAGCATTCCTGTCATTTTCCCTGTCGCTGTTTCTACTGCTGTTGGTGTTGCTGTTGTTGTAGCTTTCCTGTTGTTTGCTGCCGGCTTTTGTTTGCCATCGCCTTCTCCATTTACATGCTAAACATGGCCAGTTGGCATTACGACGACTACCCACACTCATTCTCCTTCTCGCACTCAGCTTTGCTTCGGTTTCACTTTCGGGTTTGGTTTCGGTCTTCTGCTTCCTCGTTGCCTCGTCCGGTTTGTCCGTTTTGTCCGGTGTGTCCGGCTGACCGGACAGCCGTTATCTGCGCCCATGTCATCTGCGTCATCTTTAATATCGTGCAACTTTCGTCCCATTGACACTCTCCCATTGTGCCGCTAAGGACGGTCAGCGACCCTTTTTAATTTCGCAAATCTTGCTGCGCGCGTTACAATGAAATAAACAGCACATTCCGCCTCCCGAGCTCTTCCCCCACGCGAAATGTGCGGACATCTAGGAGGCGATGCCTGCCCCGACCTTCGCCTGTCGACAGCGGCATTCGCCTATTAATTATGCCACTAAAGAAGCTGCCACAAGGCTCCACCTAGCGAGCACCCCATGACGCCCATGCCAGCCCCACCCCAATCTCTCCCTCTCTCACTAATCGCAGAGCGGGCACGTCTGTTTGCAGGAAAATACATGCATAATTCAGACTCGCAGCCTGTTGCCACTCGTCGCGCTCATCTACTATTTGCCTACATATCTCTGTCCACATCCCCACTCGCCATCCTGGTCTCTCTCACACTCCTGCTACACAGTGTGTAATCCCCTAGAGACGTCTTTCAACGTCATTATCTTTCTCTTGAGTTGTCTCCACCATGTCTTCTGTCTTTCTGCCTCTCGCACTTGGCTATGCTGTCGCTCTCTCTCTATCTTTCTGTGGGCATCTTTCACGTACTCTGCTCTGCTCTTACTCTCTCTATCTGTGACTCATATAAAGTGTATTATCTTCACCAGGTCTCTCACTCTATGATCCTATCTGTCTCTCTCTCTCTCTCTCTCTTCCTGTCCCACTCATGCATAGTGTGTAATCCCCTTGAAACGCCTCTCAATGTGATTATGTTTCTCTTGTGTTCTCTCCCTCTTGCTCTCTCCTCCACTCTCTTTCTCTCTCCCGTTCTTTGCAGTCCCATACTGTGGGTGGCCGAGTATAAGCTGGTCGAGTATATCGACGGATCATCGGTGCCCGTGTGCCTCACGCAGGCGATAGGCCTGTCCACCGTTGGCTTCTTTCTGATGACCATCTCAGTGTTCTTCGTGCTGCCGTTCCTCATTCTGGTAGTGCTGTACGGCATCATTGCGCGCAACCTCATCTCAAACCAGGGCGCCATGCTGCGCGCGCGTCCCACCAAGCCGGAGCTCAGTCTGAGAGCCCGCAAGCAGGTGGTGCTCATGCTGGGCGCCGTCGTGCTATCCTTCTTCGTCTGCCTACTGCCTTTCCGGGTGCTCACCCTATGGATCATTCTGAGCACGGAGCAGACGCTGCACGACATCGGCTTGGCGCGCTACTACAGCCTGCTCTACTTCTGCCGCATCATGCTGTACCTCAACTCGGCCATGAATCCAATACTCTACAATCTCATGTCCACCAAATTCCGCAAGGGATTCGCCCGCCTCTGCCACGACGCCGGCCGCGTGCTGCTGAGACTCTGCACGCTGGGCCGGAGTAGTCGCAGCGGCAGCGAGGTGCGCGGGCGCAGCGGCACTCTCTCGACGGGCACGGGAACCAACACGAACTCCTCTAATGCCACGGCCACCGCCACCAACTCCAGCATCCTGTCGCGCAGCTCAAATCGACGCAGCAGCGAGGAGGGCATCACTCGCACGCGCCTCAAGATTGAGCTGCACTTGCCGTGTGGCAGTGACCAGGAGGCCATGGCCATGCTGCAGAGCGCGGCGGTGCGCAGCAAGAATCCGCGCCGGCAAAGACAAATCAGCTTCGAGGAGGTGCCAGCTATCAAGCAGGCCGAGAGGCCCGAGCAGGCGGAAACGGAATAAGAAATCGCCTGCAACCCGTTTGCACTTTCGCATGAATGTGGAGAAGGAATGCGGAGAAGGAGGAGGAGCTGTAGTTGATCCCGGGCTCGCCCATGCATAATCGATTTCATTCAGCCGTTGACAGCTAGGAGCAGGACCAGTGGTCGTGCTCCTTTCCCGATCCTGGACACATTTCCGCACAGAAAACAATCAATTTTTCGGGCTATTAAACTCGAATGGAAGTGCCAAAGATAAATAACAGCAACGACAGCCAAAGCACTACAACAACAAGCACTACAACAACTACAACTCCAGCCATAACTATTTCAGGGGGCGGACGAGGGGAGGAGCGAATGTACAAAGGAACGGAGAACCATTAAGCGGGCGCATGTAAAGCATGGCAAATGGAAATGGAAATGGCTTAATATGCGTTTGCGAGCCCATCAAGACGGCGGATAAACATGATTTAGGTGTATTGAAATGCATGCCTTCGGCTCATTTCTCCATTCCTGACACACACACACACACTTTCACACTTTCTTCGAAGTCCATTCCAAAATGGCGGCCACTAAGCACGAGGCAGTAAAAAAACTGTTGCCGACTTTGCAGCGCAGCGAATAAAGCAAATCAGAGCAAGTTTTGCAATCTTGGTCGAAAACTATTGCCTCCTTTGCGACAGAGCCAGCCGACGCTGGATGAATTTTGTAAGAATAAATTGCTAAACAAATGTTATAATCGGTATGTTTATCTCTAGGCATTTCGAAACTTTACACTTTGCAGTGAGGTACCTCAAAATTTGTGCAACCATAAAAACGAATTGAATAGTATTATATTGAATTTATAGTATTTTAAATTAATTAATTTTAAAGCTGACAGCTTTTTCAAACAATCGATTTAAATTTTTAATAGCTAAACTGCTGAAAAGGTGCTACCTTGGGATTGGCCTCACAAAAAAAAAAGAAAAAAACATTCTAACATGGTCAATAAGTGTTGCCTACTTTGCGGTGGGCCGAGCAAATCGAGCCTTCGGCGTGTTGCCATATGAAACTGTTGCCTACTTTGCGGGAGTGCAAATAAACCACACTATTTAGTCGCATTTATTGAACACACACGCACGTGCATAAGTAAACACAAATGTACGCACATATATAATGCGTAACATATTATACACAACACACACATTTATATAAATAAATAATGGAACCAGCAGGAATTTGTAAGTGAATAAAAAGAATTTGTATTACAACTCGTGTAGAAACTGAGTGAGGGAGAGTTTTCTAATCGGTAAGCCCAACTGTAAATATAATTGTGCGCGTAGATATATGTATTTATGTACATACCATAGTTTATAGTATATAGTTCTCCTTTTCATTTAGTAGAATTGTTTTCGCCGCTCTTGAAAACTCTGTACAGTCATGCAAAGTACAAGTAGTTACATCATATCAATCCCTGTAGATATTTGCGTAGCCAAGCGCCATTTTGTATATGATAAGTAGAACGTTTCCGTTTCCTTTTCCGTTCTAGTTCCAGCTCTTCAATTAAACTGAGTGGCATTTCAATCGGAACAATTGAATAGTTTTTAAATATTGCTTTTTCTTTGCGAACTTTTTGTTGAGAGCAACTTTTGAGACAATCCCATTATCCCGCTCCTGCGCCATCACCATCTCATCCGAGCTCTAAATAAACATATAACTTTTTCAGTCCCATCATTGCCATCTCCAGCTACAGCGTGGAGCCCTACGGAGACGGCACCGAAGCGCCCGTCTGCACCACAGCCGCTGATGGCTTCTGGTCTATCTTCTACTTCGTGGGCACCATTACCATGTTCTTCTTCCTGCCCTTCGGCATTCTGGTCGTGCTGTACGCAGCCATTGCCTACAAGTTGCTCCGACCCAACAGTGCATTCCACAGGCCGACATCCCCACAGCCCCAGGCGACAGCAGGAACAACGGGCTCAACAGCTTCTGCCAGCTCCAAGGGCAACAGCCACCAGCAGAGCAATGGCATGAGGAAGCATCGCAAGCAGGTGATTTTCATGCTGGTCGCCGTTGTCTCCAGCTTCTTTGTATGCCTGTTGCCGTTCCGCGCCTTCACGCTGTGGGTGATCGCGGCCAGCGCTGAAGATGTGCAGCACCTGGGCATTGCCGGCTACTACAACCTGCTGTATTTCTCGCGCTTCATGCTGTACCTCAACTCGGCCATGAACCCGATACTATACAACCTGATGTCGTCGAAGTTCCGCAGCGGGTTCTGGCGCCTGCTGCTCAGCTGCCTGGGCCGGCACTCGCATCACCATCATCGCCATCATCATCATGTGCACGCGGCGGGGCGAAGCATGCGCCAGATGACGCGCCGCCAAGATACTGGGCCCGACGAGGGAGACGCTCCAGCCCCGGGGGCAGGTGCCGCTCAGCGCGCGCGTCGTACACTCCGGCGAGAGGCTACATTTCTCATCAATTCCATCTCCACGTCATCAGGCACCGAGCGCAACACCTCTTCGACGTGGCGCAGCAACAGTCTCTCCACATCCGTGGGACTCTTCGATCGGGAGCGAGAGCGCGCTGGTGTGGGTGTAGGTGCTGCGATAATTGGTACCACAGCGGCCACCGTGACGACTGCATGCTTGCAAGAGCGGCGTGCCAGCAGGATCTGCGCCAATGAAATCTAGAACCGATTCGAAGATTAGTCCATAGTCATAGTTAATAGATGAAATTTTGTTGTCAAGACTGAAGTACCTCAGAAGAAGTCAATAAACGCTAGAAAATCCCGTTTTTGAAACCAAGACTCAGGCTGTCAATCCTGTGTCCTGTGTACTTTTGGGGGCTGCGTAAAAGTATTGAGAGTATTGAAAAGTCCAAAAGTCCAGCTTGGCAGGAAACGCCCACAGTTGCACATATGGTACTATATGGGTAGATCGTATGTTCATGAAATTTTTATTAAACGTCTCATCACCATCAAAAATTACACTAATTATGTGCCTAAACAAATGCTACGTCTTCTGCGTCTCTCGCAATTTGTTGTCGTTAGTTCTATAAAATGTTTTGATTTACATAATAATTACAGTATGACAGACAAGTGAAAATGGTATATGGTATATGGTAAATGGTTCTCGAAACGTGTGTCGCTCCGACTGGTACAATATGTGGTACAGTATGAAAAGCAGCGGACACAGCGAGTCATACAATGGGGTTAAACGCAGTTTTTCAATTTGTTTATTTGCTTTCTTCTTCTTTATGCATATTGTTTGTAAGTTTAGTAGTAAACGGTATTCGGTAATCGGTATCGTTTCGCGCTGCTGTGTGGTAAGTAACTCTTAAGATAGATTAGCTTTAGATTAGTTAATTACTACACCGTTGTTTTGTTTTGTTTTGTTTTGCTGTTGCTTCGCTTTGCACTACTTATGAACAGAAGAACTATTGGGAACAGAAAGACAGAGGTTTAGGATAGATAGTACATAGTTGCATGTGTGTTTTGTTTTTTCTTGTTGCTTGCTGATGCCTATTACATATTCATATATGTATTGTTTATTCATGTGTATATGCTTAATTGTGTACTGCTCTGCGATCTCTCGCAACATACAAAGGTCTCGTCTCATCTCATCTCATCTCATCCCATCGCATCGCATCGCATCGAATTTTGTCTCATTTCGTCGTCGTCATCATTATTGTTATTACATAATTCGGTTTTTAATTATGATCTGCTTCGTTTTATTGTTGTGTTTGTGTGGGGTTTCTTCTTCGTTTTAATTTATTATATTTAAATTTTGTTTAATTGTATAATAAAATAATGATTCACAATCAGAGTTATTCAGCAGCAACCAGACTTGGTGTTTTCCACTGGGCGTCCCTGATCGATTTTCACTTTGCTAGCGTTGTCGGTGGCGCTCGACGGCGGCCCAACGCGGTTCTTGATCTCGGCCGCCATCGTCATGAATGCCTGCTCAACGTTGGTGGCACTCTTGGCCGAGGTTTCAAGGAATGGAATGCCTAACTGAGTTGCGTACTCCTGCGGTGGCAAATAATAAGAGACATATTAATACATTAGGTAATTTCGATGAGTACAAATTAGTCATGGAATACGCACCGCAGCTGTGGTATGATCGACAACCTTCTTGGTGGTCAAGTCGCTCTTGTTGCCCACCAGCAACTTATTGACATTTTCGCATGCGTATCGCTCGATCTCCTCCAGCCATTGCTTGACATTGTTGAAAGACTCCTGGTCCGTGCAGTCGTACACTACAATAATGCCGTGTGCGCCGCGATAGTATGATGAGGTGATCGTACGGAAGCGCTCCTGTCCAGCAGTATCCCACTAAAAAGAGAGCACCCTTAGATATTGTGCGTTTATGGCTCGACCGAGTTTAAACTTACAATCTGCAATTTAATCGTCTTGCCGTCCAATTCTATAGTTCTAATTTTCTGCAAAGGAGAGAAACGCTTTGGTGAATTACTCTGATCGCTTTATGCTGACGCGAACAATTCTACTTACAAAGTCCACGCCAATTGTGCTGATATAGCTCTCTGTATATGTGTCATCGGCGAATCGGAGCAGCAGACAGGACTTTCCAACGCCAGAGTCGCCGATCAACAGCAGTTTGAAGAGATAATCGCTGCAAGGCGATAAAAACGCAGAGAACATTACGTTAATCACAGAAGTTCAATTAACATCATAAATTTGATAACCCAAGCGAATTTCTGAAATTGTTTCGCATCGAGATGAACTCATAAGCAATGTTTCAATAAAAGAAAATCATTTACAAATCAACTAAATAAACGAAAACATCATGAATTCCATGACAAATTTGCTATGACGAAACACATCGCAATTCTGCGCCAAATTCGCTAACATTATCATACTTTGACTAATTTTTTGTGAGTAATTAGAGAAATAAAAAAATAAGTTAAGAAAGCTACATGCGAACGCACTCGACTGTTAGATACCATTCACGCAATTTTCAGCTACAAATTCATTCAAATATTAAATACTCCACACACGCACAGGCTGTTCTCACATATACAATCAAGCGGCAAAGAAGCAGTTTTGAATGGAAAATTATCAATAACTTTAGCTGCTGTGTTTATTATCCGATCGGGTTACATTTTGGAACAATGGCCAACATTATAGCTACGCGCATGTGTGCCAAAAGATAGTTTCGTAAATTACATTTGCTTCTTAATATTCGAAATACAACTACACAGACATATTTGCTGTATAATTATTAGTGGTATTTAGAATAGAGTTTCGTGTATTTAATCGCATAAACGCAGTTCACGTACGTTTATCACCGGGTTGTCCAAACAGCCGCCATTTATCTTATCGCGAACACCCGCTATAGGAAATGTGATATGTAAAATGTGGTTGACTCTTCCACGCTATGAAGGATCAAGGTGGCCCGCAGGCGCAGGCCAATGCAGCTGCAAAAGGGAGTGGAAAGGTGGAGGCGACACAAGTTCCACAGTTCAATTGCAGCCCTCCAAAGTGGAAGCTATTTACTCTCAGCATAGATGGGATTTTGATTACGTAGCAGCAGCAGTAGAGAACTACGCGAACAGCAACAGCAACAACAACTACAACGCAAGCAGTAACAGCAACAACAACAGCAACAGCGCCAGCGTAAAGCAGTCAAACAACAACAAAGTATACATGCTAGAGGGGGTAGGAGACGCTGAGCAGGTGACTCATCCGCCCCACGAAAGAGCAGCCCAACGGAACTAGCAACTAGCCCGAACTGAACTGAACTGAGCTGAGCAGAGCTGCGCTCTGCTGTGCAAGGGCTGAGGGCAACAACAAAAACAATCAAAGACTGATTTCAGATTTCGGATTTCAGATTTCTCCAATGCTCCAACTCCAAGTCGAGCAATTATTGCAGTTGCTATGTGTGTGTGCAGAGTAAACACACATAACTCCACTATGCCATACTATACTATTCACGCATGTATTCCATTCCGTTTTAGATGTCGTATGTTTTTAGTCGCAATGGAGGAAATACTCGTTTGGAAAGGGAGTGGGGGACCCTGAGAGACTTTAGTCGTCGTGGACGTCGTCGCAAAAATGACGTCGCAGAAAAAATGATGGTGGGTTATGGAACGCGAGGCGAGAGTGCAAAGTTTGTTCGGATGCTCTACATGTAGCAATGTCTCAATTACGCGCAATTAATGCATATATACGACTTACTATTCCGGATTCATAGCTGACATATTTCCCGTTTGGTGCTCAAGTTTGTATTTTGCCACGAACAAATACTCGATTTCGCTGGGGGTTTCTCGCTCGGTTAACTGGTTGGGGGTGTCTTTGATCTGGTTACTTCACTTTCAGCACGAATCTCGTGTTCACTGTGCACTGTATACTCCGAAATTGTTTGTTTTTCTAACTTCTATTGTGTTTGTTGCGACGAACTTCGGGGAAATTCGATAATTTCCACAAATTCGACAGCCGAGAACGAGAACAATGGCGACTGAAAAAATGACGAAGTGGCATTAGTGTGCGAGAATGCCGTCAGTCATACAGAGCACAGTGTTGGGTAACAGCCAACAGTCAGGGCTGCATTCGTGGTTTGGTGGGCGGCAACCAGCTACACACCTACACAGGCATGCACACACA
>JAWNOI010000001.1:0-67086 GCA_035046045.1 Zaprionus bogoriensis | reverse complement strand
CATGGCTATACCGGAAAGGGACTATTTGGCCTGTTTCGAGGATTTGAAAAGACGTTGGCATAAATAGTGGTAATTCATCGGAGTGGCATCCAAAATTCTAAAATCCATTTCTGCATAATGTTGCAAGACACCCTCCTACCAAATTTGGTGCGTTTATCTCTTTTCGTTATTGAATTATTTGGAAAAAATCGAAATACGCATTTATCGATTTGCGGAGGCGGTGGGCGTGGCACATCAAGTTTGAAATAAACTTCTTGTGTGTATTGAATACACGCACACTCCCACCAAGTCTGGTGCCTCTAGCTCTTTTAATAGCTGAGATCTGTGTGTTCATACAGACGGACAGACGGACAGACAGACGGACATGACCAAATCGACTCGGCTATTGATGCTGATCAAGAATATATATACTTTGTATGGTCTGCCACGCCTCCTTCTGCCTGTTACATACATTTGCACAAAGTTAATATACCATTTTTTACCCATTTTCAATGGGTAAATGTATGTAACAGGCAGAAGGAGGCGTGGCAGACCATACAAAGTATATATATTCTTGATCAGCATCAATAGCCGAGTCGATTTGGTCATGTCCGTCTGTCTGTCCGTCTGTCCGTCTGTATGAACACACAGATCTCAGCTATTAAAAGAGCTAGAGGCACCAGACTTGGTGGGAGTGTGCGTGTATTCAATACACACAAGAAGTTTATTTCAAACTTGATGTGCCACGCCCACCGCCTCCGCAAATCGATAAATGCGTATTTCGATTTTTTCCAAATAATTCAATAACGAAAAGAGATAAACGCACCAAATTTGGTAGGAGGGTGTCTTGCAACATTATGCAGAAGTTGGATTTTAGAATTTTGGATGCCACGCCCACCGCCTCTAAAAAACACATTTTTATAGTTTAAAAGAAAACTAGAAAAGCTAGAAGCGCCAAATTTGAAAGTAAGGTGCCTGGTAACATTACGGAGAATGTTTGATTTTTAACTTTTGGATGCCACGCCCACCGCCCCCAAACTATTGCATTTTAAGAAAAGTAGGGAAATAACAAAACATTTTTTTTAACACTCTTGTAGCTTACCATAGTACAGATCTACCCTATAAATTTCAATCCGATCGGACAATAAACAAAGAAGTTATAGGAGTTTGAATCTCCCATATAAAAATGTGGGCGCTTAGAATTCCAACTAAAATGTTGAACTGACGCAGCAGAAGGCCGGCATCAATAAAAGTCTAATTTGCCGATCGCTTCGCGAAACTGTGTGTGGTCTAGATGGTTGCATGCAAGATTCTGGTGCGTGTGGTCGCGGGTTCGAATCCAGCAACGGGCAATTTTTATACCATTTACCCATTGAAAATGGGTAAAAAATGGTATATTAACTTTGTGCAAATGTATGTAACAGGCAGAAGGAGGCGTGGCAGACCATACAAAGTATATATATTCTTGATCAGCATCAATAGCCGAGTCGATTTGGTCATGTCCGTCTGTCTGTCCGTCTGTCCGTCTGTATGAACACACAGATCTCAGCTATTAAAAGAGCTAGAGGCACCAGACTTGGTGGGAGTGTGCGTGTATTCAATACACACAAGAAGTTTATTTCAAACTTGATGTGCCACGCCCACCGCCTCCGCAAATCGATAAATGCGTATTTCGATTTTTTCCAAATAATTCAATAACGAAAAGAGATAAACGCACCAAATTTGGTAGGAGGGTGTCTTGCAACATTATGCAGAAGTTGGATTTTAGAATTTTGGATGCCACGCCCACCGCCTCTAAAAAACACATTTTTATAGTTTAAAAGAAAACTAGAAAAGCTAGAAGCGCCAAATTTGAAAGTAAGGTGCCTGGTAACATTACGGAGAATGTTTGATTTTTAACTTTTGGATGCCACGCCCACCGCCCCCAAACTATTGCATTTTAAGAAAAGTAGGGAAATAACAAAACATTTTTTTTAACACTCTTGTAGCTTACCATAGTACAGATCTACCCTATAAATTTCAATCCGATCGGACAATAAACAAAGAAGTTATAGGAGTTTGAATCTCCCATATAAAAATGTGGGCGCTTAGAATTCCAACTAAAATGTTGAACTGACGCAGCAGAAGGCCGGCATCAATAAAAGTCTAATTTGCCGATCGCTTCGCGAAACTGTGTGTGGTCTAGATGGTTGCATGCAAGATTCTGGTGCGTGTGGTCGCGGGTTCGAATCCAGCAACGGGCAATTTTTATACCATTTACCCATTGAAAATGGGTAAAAAATGGTATATTAACTTTGTGCAAATGTATGTAACAGGCAGAAGGAGGCGTGGCAGACCATACAAAGTATATATATTCTTGATCAGCATCAATAGCCGAGTCGATTTGGTCATGTCCGTCTGTCTGTCCGTCTGTCCGTCTGTATGAACACACAGATCTCAGCTATTAAAAGAGCTAGAGGCACCAGACTTGGTGGGAGTGTGCGTGTATTCAATACACACAAGAAGTTTATTTCAAACTTGATGTGCCACGCCCACCGCCTCCGCAAATCGATAAATGCGTATTTCGATTTTTTCCAAATAATTCAATAACGAAAAGAGATAAACGCACCAAATTTGGTAGGAGGGTGTCTTGCAACATTATGCAGAAGTTGGATTTTAGAATTTTGGATGCCACGCCCACCGCCTCTAAAAAACACATTTTTATAGTTTAAAAGAAAACTAGAAAAGCTAGAAGCGCCAAATTTGAAAGTAAGGTGCCTGGTAACATTACGGAGAATGTTTGATTTTTAACTTTTGGATGCCACGCCCACCGCCCCCAAACTATTGCATTTTAAGAAAAGTAGGGAAATAACAAAACATTTTTTTTAACACTCTTGTAGCTTACCATAGTACAGATCTACCCTATAAATTTCAATCCGATCGGACAATAAACAAAGAAGTTATAGGAGTTTGAATCTCCCATATAAAAATGTGGGCGCTTAGAATTCCAACTAAAATGTTGAACTGACGCAGCAGAAGGCCGGCATCAATAAAAGTCTAATTTGCCGATCGCTTCGCGAAACTGTGTGTGGTCTAGATGGTTGCATGCAAGATTCTGGTGCGTGTGGTCGCGGGTTCGAATCCAGCAACGGGCAATTTTTATACCATTTACCCATTGAAAATGGGTAAAAAATGGTATATTAACTTTGTGCAAATGTATGTAACAGGCAGAAGGAGGCGTGGCAGACCATACAAAGTATATATATTCTTGATCAGCATCAATAGCCGAGTCGATTTGGTCATGTCCGTCTGTCTGTCCGTCTGTCCGTCTGTATGAACACACAGATCTCAGCTATTAAAAGAGCTAGAGGCACCAGACTTGGTGGGAGTGTGCGTGTATTCAATACACACAAGAAGTTTATTTCAAACTTGATGTGCCACGCCCACCGCCTCCGCAAATCGATAAATGCGTATTTCGATTTTTTCCAAATAATTCAATAACGAAAAGAGATAAACGCACCAAATTTGGTAGGAGGGTGTCTTGCAACATTATGCAGAAGTTGGATTTTAGAATTTTGGATGCCACGCCCACCGCCTCTAAAAAACACATTTTTATAGTTTAAAAGAAAACTAGAAAAGCTAGAAGCGCCAAATTTGAAAGTAAGGTGCCTGGTAACATTACGGAGAATGTTTGATTTTTAACTTTTGGATGCCACGCCCACCGCCCCCAAACTATTGCATTTTAAGAAAAGTAGGGAAATAACAAAACATTTTTTTTAACACTCTTGTAGCTTACCATAGTACAGATCTACCCTATAAATTTCAATCCGATCGGACAATAAACACAGAAGTTATAGTCACGAGAAGTTTCGCTCACAGCAGTAGAGGCCCGACGCCGACGCCGACGCCGACTGCGCACGCCAACTGCGCACGCACAGTCGTCGTGTAGTCAATGTGCAGTCGGCATGTGCCATTAGCGTCAATGCATGTGAATTTGTCCTCGAAAATATGCGATGCGTTGTTATTCGCCGAATAAAAGTAATTAATATTAAGAATTAGTTTTTAACAGCGAAAGGTAAATGGTATCTTACTGTCGAGTGCACTCGACTGTAGCTTTCTTCACTTGTTTAGTGTTGACATTTGCTATAAAGTAATTGCATACAAATGTAACAGTGTTGCCGAAGGCCGTTTGCGAAGCCACGAGAAATTTTCGTATATGCATCGTCAATGCCCAGGTTTGATTCCAAGTGTGTATGTACATATGTATATACATTAATACGTGTGAGATCGAAGAGCAGCCAAACTGTTCGTTGCAACGCAACATTCTTTAAAAAGAGAATATTAGAATGGTTGTATAGATTATTGTGATGTTTAGAGAACACATCCCGATATAAGCTATATCTGATGTACTATTGATCAGCATCAACAGCCAAGTTCACTTAGCAATGTCCGCACATTCATTTTTTTCGAGTTCGTCGTTATTTCTTTATTTATTCAATTTATCTGAACAAGTGCTTGCAAATAACACATGATTTTTAGTCTTCACTAACTTTAAAAACGTATACGGCCTTCATTGTAGTCTGCATCCTTAAAAATTACTATAACGAAAACTTAACAAGTGAAGAAAGCTACAGTCGAGTGCACTCGACAGTAAGATAACATTTACCTTTCGCTGTTAAAAACTAATTCTTAATATTAATTACTTTTATTCGGCGAATAACAACGCATCGCACATTTTCGAGGACAAATTCACATGCATTGACGCTAATGGCACATGCCGACTGCACACTGACTACACGACGACTGTGCGTGCGCAGTCGGCGTCGGCGTCGGGCCTCTACTGCTGTGAGCGAAACTTCTCGTGCCTATAACTTCTGTGTTTATTGTCCGATCGGATTTAAATTTATAGGGTTGGTCAAAATTATTATCTACAATAATACCTAAAAAAAATTTCGGAAACTTTTCTACTTTTCCTATAATTCGATTTACCGATTTAAAAAATCGATTTTTGGGGGCGGTAGGCGTGGCATCCAAAAGTTGAAATTCCGCATTCTCCGTAATGTTACCAGGCACCTTACTTCCAAATTTGGTGCTTCTAGCTTTTCTAGTGTTCTTTTAAACTATAAAAATATGTTTTTTAGAGGCGGTGGGCGTGGCATCCAAAAGTCTAAAATCCAACTTCTGCATAATGTTGCAAGACAACCCTCTACCAAATTTGGTGCGTTTATCTCTTTTCGTTATTGAATTATTTGGAAAAAATCGAAATACGCATTTATCGATTTGCAGAGGCGGTGGGCGTGGCACATCAAGTTTGAAATAAACTTCTTGTGTGTATTGAATACACGCACACTCCCACCAAGTCTGGTGCTTCTAGCTCTTTTAATAGCTGAGATCTGTGTGTTCATACAGACGGACAGACGGACAGACAGACGGACATGACCAAATCGACTCGGCTATTGATGCTGATCAAGAATATATATACTTTGTATGGTCTGCCACGCCTCCTTCTGCCTGTTACATACATTTGCACAAAGTTAATATACCATTTTTTACCCATTTTCAATGGGTAAATGGTATAAAAATGTAATGGTAAATGACGTGTAGTCTTGAAAAGGCGAGGCGTAATCGTATTGAGCAAATACATCGCTTCACTTGTTCTGATTCCGTTCAATTTCAATTTTTTTAATTTGTTCACGATTTGCTTGCAGCCGCTCCTGCAGCGCGCGAATATAGTGATCGCTACCTGAAACGAATTCGAATCGAATACGAATTAAGACTTGTTCACAACAACTATACGTACTGTTGTTCCATTCTTCTAATTGTTCCTTCATCCTACGAGTCTTCTCATCAAAAAATCGCGCCTGGATAGGTCAAAAGTGAAGACAATGCTGATTTGTTTTATGATTCCAAGGGTATTGTCCACAAATAATTTGTTCCACCCGGCCAAAACGTTAATGCGGCATTCTATCTTGGAGTTTTGAAGAGTTCGGTGCGCCGTATTCGACATGTTCGACTCGAATATCGCGAAGATGGAAGTTGGCGTTTGTCGCACGATAATGCGCCGTCTCATCGATCGACGCTTGTGACCGACTATTTGACCAAAAATCACATTTTTAGCATCAACCACTCCCCGTACTCACCTGATATGGCACCGTGCGACTTCTACCTTTTCGGAAAAATGCAATTGCCGATGAAAGGAAAGCGTTATGCAGACGTAGAGGCCATTCCAAAGAATTGCACCGGCATACTGGCGGCCATACCGGGCAACGAGCTAAAACACTCGTTCGACATGCTTTTGGACCGTGCAAAAAGCTGTATTAAGGCAGAAGAAGACTATTTTGAATAAAATAAATTGATTTTGCCGAAAAAACTATTTGTTCTGTCTTTTTTTTTAAGTCCTGTTTACTTTGGAAAACTTCTATACTGACCTTTAACTTTTGGCCATGCATGCTTCGATGATTTACAAGGCACTGACGTGTCGTGGTAGCAGTCCAGTATTTTAGTATCTTGTATATCACGTCGAATCATTAAATGTTGTTTCTAAGACCTGAAAAGTTCACAAAGCATAGAAAGAGTGATACCTCTTCAGACATAGAAGTGTAAAGTGTAAATTGTAGAGAGTGTACAGCGTAAGTTCTAAACATCACTCAGCACTAGAGCTCAAAAATAACTGTCGACCGTTTTCTCCTTGCGCTCTCTTTGCGAGCAAAGCCGAAAAAGTTGATATGCTCAGTCTCTCACTCTGTTGCGCGCTTTTCGATGTACAAGGTGCTGTTGGAATTGAATGAAAATTTGCACAATACACATGATTGATTTGACGGGCTCCAATTAAAATTTAAGCAAACGCATTACTTATTTTTATAAATAAAAAACAAGTAAGGAAAGCTACAGTCGAGCGCGCGCGACTGTAAGATACCATTTACCCTATTCGAAGAAATAATACAAAATAAAATAAATGGTATAAAAATAAAAAAAAAAGCAATTTACATTAAGAAAAAAAAATCGCCCCGCGCAAGATTCGAACCCAAGAACTCTCACGAACTTTGTAACTTACGAGTCGGACCTCTAACCACTAGACCACACAAGTTTACGCCGTGCGATCGGCAAATTAGTTGTCGTGCAGTTAGCGTGCAGTCGGCATGTGCTATTAGCCTCAATGCATTTGTATTTGACTTTGATGCGATTTTATTAGTTCGCCAAATAAAAAGTAGTTAATATTAAGTAGTTGAATGACCGAAAACTAAAATTAAAGGTAAGCGACATAGCAGCTTTCTGCACCTAAGTCAATATTCCTAAATCACTAGAGTGTACAGTCTTTTGCAGTCAACTGATCACAGCTAACATAATCTTAAATAAATTTACAACTTTGCGCTGTTATTCTTCTTTACTCTAAATATTTATGCTTTTGACTTGCAGCCGAAACAGCAACTTCGATTTCTAATTTCTTAATGTACATGGCCATGCATGCTTCGATGATTTACAAGGCCCGACGCCAGTGCTTGCTCCGACTGCGCACGCACAGTTGTCGTGCAGTTAGCGTGCAGTCGTGTACAGTCTTTTGCAGTCAAACGATCACAACTAACATAACCTTAAATAATTTTACAACTTTGCGCTGTTATTCTTCTTTACTCTAAATAAATAATATTTATGCTTTTGACTTGCGGCCAAAACGGCAACTTTGATTTCTAATTTCTTAATGTACATGGCCATGCACGCTTGGATGATTTACAAGGCACTGACGTGTATATCACGTCGTATCTTTAAATGTTGTTTCTAAGGCCTGAAAAGGTTCACAAAGCATAGAAAGAGTGATACCTCTACAGACATATAAGTGTAAAGTGTAAATTGTAGAGAGTGTACAGCGTAAGTTCTAAACATCACTCAGCACCAGAGCTCGAAAATAACTGTCGACCGTTTTCTCCTTGCGCTCTCTTTGCGAGCAAAGCCGAAAAAGTTGATATGCTCAGTCTCTCACTCTGTTGCGCGCTTATCGATGTACAAGGTGCGTTCCAAAGTGAACAGGACTTTTTGAATCTAGCGCCCTGAAGTGGCGCCATCTATATGTCAACTGGTGCGTTAGAATCTGCTATCCGTTATCGACTTCCAGTAAAAATTGCATGACATTTCATCTATTGGAAGTGAGATTATTTCGTTTTGAGTGTCTGTATGTTTTTGTCATCGGTGCGAAAATGAGCTTCGAATAAAGAGCCAACATTAAATTTTGTTTTGAAATTGGTAAAACTTTTACCGAAACATTTCAATTGATGAAACAAGTTTATGCCGATGATTACCTATCCCGTAGCAGAGTGCGCGAGTGGTTTTAACGTTTTCAAAATGGTCGTGAGGACATAAATGACGATGAACATGTGGGCCAACCAAAATCCGTGATCGCCGAAAATTCCATCGAAACTGTGCGTGAATTCATAAAAAATCAGCCGAAATTATCATTGAAATTCATGGAAATAGAATTGAACATCTCCAAAACATCAATTTATCGCATTTTGACCGAACATTTGGGCTTACAAAAGGTGTGTGCACGGTTTGTTTCGCACAAATTGACTGACGTCCAAAAGTTGCTCAGAATTCAACATTCGAAAGACATTAAAGAGGCCAAAAAAGACCCGAACTTCCTTTACAAGATTGTGACTGGTGAAACGTGGTGTTTTCAATATGATCCCGAAACGAAACGCCAGAGTGCTGAATGGAAGGCGCCGGACGAGCCGAAACCCAAAAAATCGCGCCTGGATAGGTCAAAAGTGAAGACAATGTTGATTTGTTTTATGATTCCAAGGGTATTGTCCACAAATAATTTGTTCCACCCGGCCAAAACGTTAATGCGGCATTCTATCTTGGAGTTTTGAAGAGTTCGGTGCGCCGTATTCGACATGTTCGACTCGAATATCGCGAAGATGGAAGTTGGCGTTTGTCGCACGATAATGCGCCGTCTCATCGATCGACGCTTGTGACCGACTATTTGACCAAAAATCACATTTTTAGCATCAACCACTCCCCGTACTCACCTGATATGGCACCGTGCGACTTCTACCTTTTCGGAAAAATGCAATTGCCGATGAAAGGAAAGCGTTATGCAGACGTAGAGGCCATTCCAAAGAATTGCACCGGCATACTGGCGGCCATACCGGGCAACGAGCTAAAACACTCGTTCGACATGCTTTTGGACCGTGCAAAAAGCTGTATTAAGGCAGAAGAAGACTATTTTGAATAAAATAAATTGATTTTGCCGAAAAAACTATTTGTTCTGTCTTTTTTTTTAAGTCCTGTTTACTTTGGAAAACTTCTATACTGACCTTTAACTTTTGGCCATGCATGCTTCGATGATTTACAAGGCACTGACGTGTCGTGGTAGCAGTCCAGTATTTTAGTATCTTGTATATCACGTCGAATCATTAAATGTTGTTTCTAAGACCTGAAAAGTTCACAAAGCATAGAAAGAGTGATACCTCTTCAGACATAGAAGTGTAAAGTGTAAATTGTAGAGAGTGTACAGCGTAAGTTCTAAACATCACTCAGCACCAGAGCTCGAAAATAACTGTCGACCGTTTTCTCCTTGCGCTCTCTTTGCGAGCAAAGCCGAAAAAGTTGATATGCTCAGTCTCTCACTCTGTTGCGCGCTTTTCGATGTACAAGGTGCGTTCCAAAGTGAACAGGACTTTTTGAATCAAGCGCCCTGAAGTGGCGCCATCTATATGTCAACTGGTGCGTTAGAATCTGCTATCCGTTATCGACTTCCAGTAAAAATTGCATGACATTTCATCTATTGGAAGTGAGATTATTTCGTTTTGAGTGTCTGTATGTTTTTGTCATCGGTGCGAAAATGAGCTTCGAATAAAGAGCCAACATTAAATTTTGTTTTGAAATTGGTAAAACTTTTACCGAAACATTTCAATTGATGAAACAAGTTTATGCCGATGATTACCTATCCCGTAGCAGAGTGCGCGAGTGGTTTAAACGTTTTCGAAATGGTCGTGAGGACATAAATGACGATGAACATGTGGGCCAACCAAAATCCGTGATCGCCGAAAATTCCATCGAAACTGTGCGTGAATTCATAAAAAATCAGCCGAAATTATCATTGAAATTCATGGAAATAGAATTGAACATCTCCAAAACATCAATTTATCGCATTTTGACCGAACATTTGGGCTTACAAAAGGTGTGTGCACGGTTTGTTTCGCACAAATTGACTGACGTCCAAAAGTTGCTCAGAATTCAACATTCGAAAGACATTAAAGAGGCCAAAAAAGACCCGAACTTCCTTTACAAGATTGTGACTGGTGAAAAGCTGTATTAAGGCAGAAGAAGACTATTTTGAATAAAATAAATTGATTTTGCCGAAAAAACTATTTGTTCTGTCTTTTTTTTTAAGTCCTGTTTACTTTGGAAAACTTCTATACTGACCTTTAACTTTTGGCCATGCATGCTTCGATGATTTACAAGGCACTGACGTGTCGTGGTAGCAGTCCAGTATTTTAGTATCTTGTATATCACGTCGAATCATTAAATGTTGTTTCTAAGACCTGAAAAGTTCACAAAGCATAGAAAGAGTGATACCTCTTCAGACATAGAAGTGTAAAGTGTAAATTGTAGAGAGTGTACAGCGTAAGTTCTAAACATCACTCAGCACTAGAGCTCGAAAATAACTGTCGACCGTTTTCTCCTTGCGCTCTCTTTGCGAGCAAAGCCGAAAAAGTTGATATGCTCAGTCTCTCACTCTGTTGCGCGCTTTTCGATGTACAAGGTGCTGTTGGAATTGAATGAAAATTTGCACAATACACATGATTGATTTGACGGGCTCCAATTAAAATTTAAGCAAACGCATTACTTATTTTTATAAATAAAAAACAAGTAAGGAAAGCTACAGTCGAGCGCGCGCGACTGTAAGATACCATTTACCCTATTCGAAGAAATAATACAAAATAAAATAAATGGTATAAAAATAAAAAAAAAGCAATTTACATTAAGAAAAAAAAATCGCCCCGCGCAAGATTCGAACCCAAGAACTCTCACGAACTTTGTAACTTACGAGTCGGACCTCTAACCACTAGACCACACAAGTTTACGCCGTGCGATCGGCAAATTAGTTGTCGTGCAGTTAGCGTGCAGTCGGCATGTGCTATTAGCCTCAATGCATTTGTATTTGACTTTGATGCGATTTTATTAGTTCGCCAAATAAAAAGTAGTTAATATTAAGTAGTTGAATGACCGAAAACTAAAATTAAAGGTAAGCGACATAGCAGCTTTCTGCACCTAAGTCAATATTCCTAAATCACTAGAGTGTACAGTCTTTTGCAGTCAACTGATCACAGCTAACATAATCTTAAATAAATTTACAACTTTGCGCTGTTATTCTTCTTTACTCTAAATATTTATGCTTTTGACTTGCAGCCGAAACAGCAACTTCGATTTCTAATTTCTTAATGTACATGGCCATGCATGCTTCGATGATTTACAAGGCCCGACGCCAGTGCTTGCTCCGACTGCGCACGCACAGTTGTCGTGCAGTTAGCGTGCAGTCGTGTACAGTCTTTTGCAGTCAAACGATCACAACTAACATAACCTTAAATAAATTTACAACTTTGCGCTGTTATTCTTCTTTACTCTAAATAAATAATATTTATGCTTTTGACTTGCGGCCAAAACGGCAACTTTGATTTCTAATTTCTTAATGTACATGGCCATGCACGCTTGGATGATTTACAAGGCACTGACGTGTATATCACGTCGTATCTTTAAATGTTGTTTCTAAGGCCTGAAAAGGTTCACAAAGCATAGAAAGAGTGATACCTCTACAGACATATAAGTGTAAAGTGTAAATTGTAGAGAGTGTACAGCGTAAGTTCTAAACATCACTCAGCACCAGAGCTCGAAAATAACTGTCGACCGTTTTCTCCTTGCGCTCTCTTTGCGAGCAAAGCCGAAAAAGTTGATATGCTCAGTCTCTCACTCTGTTGCGCGCTTATCGATGTACAAGGTGCGTTCCAAAGTGAACAGGACTTTTTGAATCTAGCGCCCTGAAGTGGCGCCATCTATATGTCAACTGGTGCGTTAGAATCTGCTATCCGTTATCGACTTTCAGTAAAAATTGCATGACATTTCATCTATTGGAAGTGAGATTATTTCGTTTTGAGTGTCTGTATGTTTTTGTCATCGGTGCGAAAATGAGCTTCGAATAAAGAGCCAACATTAAATTTTGTTTTGAAATTGGTAAAACTTTTACCGAAACATTTCAATTGATGAAACAAGTTTATGCCGATGATTACCTATCCCGTAGCAGAGTGCGCGAGTGGTTTTAACGTTTTCAAAATGGTCGTGAGGACATAAATGACGATGAACATGTGGGCCAACCAAAATCCGTGATCGCCGAAAATTCCATCGAAACTGTGCGTGAATTCATAAAAAATCAGCCGAAATTATCATTGAAATTCATGGAAATAGAATTGAACATCTCCAAAACATCAATTTATCGCATTTTGACCGAACATTTGGGCTTACAAAAGGTGTGTGCACGGTTTGTTTCGCACAAATTGACTGACGTCCAAAAGTTGCTCAGAATTCAACATTCGAAAGACATTAAAGAGGCCAAAAAAGACCCGAACTTCCTTTACAAGATTGTGACTGGTGAAACGTGGTGTTTTCAATATGATCCCGAAACGAAACGCCAGAGTGCTGAATGGAAGGCGCCGGACGAGCCGAAACCCAAAAAATCGCGCCTGGATAGGTCAAAAGTGAAGACAATGTTGATTTGTTTTATGATTCCAAGGGTATTGTCCACAAATAATTTGTTCCACCCGGCCAAAACGTTAATGCGGCATTCTATCTTGGAGTTTTGAAGAGTTCGGTGCGCCGTATTCGACATGTTCGACTCGAATATCGCGAAGATGGAAGTTGGCGTTTGTCGCACGATAATGCGCCGTCTCATCGATCGACGCTTGTGACCGACTATTTGACCAAAAATCACATTTTTAGCATCAACCACTCCCCGTACTCACCTGATATGGCACCGTGCGACTTCTACCTTTTCGGAAAAATGCAATTGCCGATGAAAGGAAAGCGTTATGCAGACGTAGAGGCCATTCCAAAGAATTGCACCGGCATACTGGCGGCCATACCGGGCAACGAGCTAAAACACTCGTTCGACATGCTTTTGGACCGTGCAAAAAGCTGTATTAAGGCAGAAGAAGACTATTTTGAATAAAATAAATTGATTTTGCCGAAAAAACTATTTGTTCTGTCTTTTTTTTTAAGTCCTGTTTACTTTGGAAAACTTTAACTTTTGGCCATGCATGCTTCGATGATTTACAAGGCACTGACGTGTCGTGGTAGCAGTCCAGTATTTTAGTATCTTGTATATCACGTCGAATCATTAAATGTTGTTTCTAAGACCTGAAAAGTTCACAAAGCATAGAAAGAGTGATACCTCTTCAGACATAGAAGTGTAAAGTGTAAATTGTAGAGAGTGTACAGCGTAAGTTCTAAACATCACTCAGCACCAGAGCTCGAAAATAACTGTCGACCGTTTTCTCCTTGCGCTCTCTTTGCGAGCAAAGCCGAAAAAGTTGATATGCTCAGTCTCTCACTCTGTTGCGCGCTTTTCGATGTACAAGGTGCGTTCCAAAGTGAACAGGACTTTTTGAATCAAGCGCCCTGAAGTGGCGCCATCTATATGTCAACTGGTGCGTTAGAATCTGCTATCCGTTATCGACTTCCAGTAAAAATTGCATGACATTTCATCTAGTGGAAGTGAGATTATTTCGTTTTGAGTGTCTGTATGTTTTTGTCATCGGTGCGAAAATGAGCTTCGAATAAAGAGCCAACATTAAATTTTGTTTTGAAATTGGTAAAACTTTTACCGAAACATTTCAATTGATGAAACAAGTTTATGCCGATGATTACCTATCCCGTAGCAGAGTGCGCGAGTGGTTTAAACGTTTTCGAAATGGTCGTGAGGACATAAATGACGATGAACATGTGGGCCAACCAAAATCCGTGATCGCCGAAAATTCCATCGAAACTGTGCGTGAATTCATAAAAAATCAGCCGAAATTATCATTGAAATTCATGGAAATAGAATTGAACATCTCCAAAACATCAATTTATCGCATTTTGACCGAACATTTGGGCTTACAAAAGGTGTGTGCACGGTTTGTTTCGCACAAATTGACTGACGTCCAAAAGTTGCTCAGAATTCAACATTCGAAAGACATTAAAGAGGCCAAAAAAGACCCGAACTTCCTTTACAAGATTGTGACTGGTGAAACGTGGTGTTTTCAATATGATCCCGAAACGAAACGCCAGAGTGCTGAATGGAAGGCGCCGGACGAGCCGGTAAACCCAAAAAATCGCGCCTGGATAGGTCAAAAGTGAAGACAATGCTGATTTGTTTTATGGTTCCAAGGGTATTGTAGACAAATAATTTGTTCCACCCGGCCAAAACGTTAATGCGGCATTCTATCTTGGAGTTTTGAAGAGTTCGGTGCGCCGTATTCGACATGTTCGACTCGAATATCGCGAAGATGGAAGTTGGCGTTTGTCGCACGATAATGCGCCGTCTCATCGATCGACGCTTGTGACCGACTATTTGACCAAAAATCACATTTTTAGCATCAACCACTCCCCGTACTCACCTGATATGGCACCGTGCGACTTCTACCTTTTCGGAAAAATGCAATTGCCGATGAAAGGAAAGCGTTATGCAGACGTAGAGGCCATTCCAAAGAATTGCACCGGCATACTGGCGGCCATACCGGGCAACGAGCTAAAACACTCGTTCGACATGCTTTTGGACCGTGCAAAAAGCGGTATTAAGGCAGAAGAAGACTATTTTGAATAAAATAAATTGATTTTGCCGAAAAAACTATTTGTTCTGTCTTTTTTTTTAAGTCCTGTTTACTTTGGAAAACTTCTATACTGACCTTTAACTTTTGGCCATGCATGCTTCGATGATTTACAAGGCACTGACGTGTCGTGGTAGCAGTCCAGTATTTTAGTATCTTGTATATCACGTCGAATCATTAAATGTTGTTTCTAAGACCTGAAAAGTTCACAAAGCATAGAAAGAGTGATACCTCTTCAGACATATATGTAAGTGTAAAGTGTAAATTGTAGAGAGTGAGTGCTATTTTTATACCAGTTACTCATTGAAAATGGGTAAAAAATGGTATTTTAACTTTGTGAAAATGTATGTTGCAGGCAGAACACAGAGATCTCAGTTTTTAAGAGCTAGAGATACTAGAATTGGTGGGAGTGTGCGGTTATTCAATAGACAAAAGAAGTTCTATTTAAACTTTATGTGCCACGCTCACCGTCTCCGCAAAAAGCGTTTTTAGATTTTTTGCATATATGATAATTCAATATCAGTAAGAGATGAACGCATCAAACATGGCAGGAGGGTGTCTTTCACCATTATGCAGAAGTTGGATGTTAAACTTTTGGATGCCACGCCCTCCGCCCCATAAAAAAGGAATATTTTGAATTATAAGAACACAAGATAAGCTAGAAGCATGAAATTTGGTATTAAGAGAAGTTTCCCAGCAGCAGAGGCCCGACGCCAGTGCTTGCTCCGACTGCGCACGCACAGTTGTCGTGCAGTTAGCGTGCAGTCGTGTACAGTCTTTTGCAGTCAAATGATCACAACTAACATAACCTTAAAAAAATGTACAACTTTGCGCTGTTATTCTTCTTTACTCTAAATAAATAATATTTATGCTTTTGACTTGCAGCCGAAACGGCAACTTTGATTTCTAATTTCTTAATGTACATGGCCATGCACGCTTCGATGATTTACAAGGCACTGACGTGTCGTGGTAGCAGTCCAGTATTTTAGTATCTTGTATATCACGTCGAATCATTAAATGTTGTTTCTAAGACCTGAAAAGTTCACAAAGCATAGAAAGAGTGATACCTCTTCAGACATATATGTAAGTGTAAAGTGTCAATTGTAGAGAGTGAGTGCTATTTTTATACCAGTTACTCATTGAAAATGGGTAAAAAATGGTATTTTAACTTTGTGCAAATGTATGTAACAGGCAGAAGGAGGCGTGGCAGACCATACAAAGTATATATATTCTTGATCAGCATCAATAGCCGAGTCGATTTGGTCATGTCCGTCTGTCTGTCCGTCTGTATGAACACACAGATCTCAGCTATTAAAAGAGCTAGAGGCACCAGACTTGGTGGGAGTGTGCGTGTATTCAATACACACAAGAAGTTTATTTCAAACTTGATGTGCCACGCCCACCGCCTCCGCAAATCGATAAATGCGTATTTCGATTTTTTCCAAATAATTCAATAATGAAAAGAGATAAACGCACCAAATTTGGTAGGAGGGTGTCTTGCAACATTATGCAGAAGTTGGATTTTAGAATTTTGGATGCCACGCCCACCGCCTCTAAAAAAACATTTTTATAGTTTAAAAGAAAACTAGAAAAGCTAGAAGCGCCAAATTTGAAAGTAAGGTGCCTGGTAACATTACGGAGAATGTTTGATTTTTAACTTTTGGATGCCACGCCCACCGCCCCCAAACTATTGCATTTTAAGAAAAGTAGGGAAATAACAAAACATTTTTTAACACTCTTGTAGCTTACCATAGTACAGATCTACCCTATACATTTCAATCCGATCGGACAATAAACAAAGAAGTTATAGGAGTTTGAATCTCCCATATAAAAATGTGGGCGCTTAGAATTCTAACTAAAATGTTGAACTGACGCAGCAGAAGGCCGGCATCAATAAAAGTCTCATTTGCCGATCGCTTCGCGAAACTGTGTGTGGTCTAGATGGTTGCATGCAAGATTCTGGTGCGTGTGGTCGCGGGTTCGAATCCAGCAACGGGCAATTTTTATACCATTTACCCATTGAAAATGGGTAAAAAATGGTATATTAACTTTGTGCAAATGTATGTAACAGGCAGAAGGAGGCGTGGCAGACCATACAAAGTATATATATTCTTGATCAGCATCAATAGCCGAGTCGATTTGGTCATGTCCGTCTGTCTGTCCGTCTGTCCGTCTGTCCGTCTGTATGAACACACAGATCTCAGCTATTAAAAGAGCTAGAGGCACCAGACTTGGTGGGAGTGTGCGTGTATTCAATACACACAAGAAGTTTATTTCAAACTTGATGTGCCACGCCCACCGCCTCCGCAAATCGATAAATGCGTATTTCGATTTTTTCCAAATAATTCAATAACGAAAAGAGATAAACGCACCAAATTTGGTAGGAGGGTGTCTTGCAACATTATGCAGAAGTTGAATTTTTGACTTTTGGATGCCACGCCCACCGCCTCTAAAAAACACATTTTTATAGTTTAAAAGAACACTAGAAAAGCTAGAAGCGCCAAATTTGGAAGTAAGGTGCCTGGTAACATTACGGAGAATGCGGAATTTCAACTTTTGGATGCCACGCCTACCGCCCCCAAAAATCTATTTTGTAAATCGGTAAATCAAATTATAGGAAAAGTAGAAAAGTTTCCGAAATTTTTTAGGTATTATTGTAGATAATAATAATATTGACCAACCCTATAAGTTTAAATCCGATCGGACCATAAACACAGAAGTTATCGAAAAAGTTTCGCTCACAGCAGTAGAGGCCCGACGCCGACGCCGACGCCGACTGCGCACGCCGACTGCGCACGCCGACTGCGCACGCACAGTCGTCGTGTAGTCAGTGTGCAGTCGGCATGTGCCATTAGCGTCAATGCATGTGAATTTGTCCTCGAAAATATGCGATGCGTTGTTCTTCGCCGAATAAAAGTAATTAATATTAAGAATTAGTTTTTAACAGCGAAAGGTAAATGGTATCTTACTGTCGAGTGCACTCGACTGTAGCTTTCTTAACTTGTTGCTATTGCTATTGCTATAGCTCGCGACTCGAAGAAACTCCGAGCAGAGCAGAGCACGCAATTTTTCGTTGTTCAGCTATGGCTCTGCTGCGGCTCTCGTCAAAGTGATAGCGGTAGCAATAGCAAAACGAAATACTACGGGAGCAACGTAGCTTTTTTAACGCTGCAAATACACATGCATTGACGCTAATGGCACATGCCGACTAAACGCTGACTACACGACGACTGTGCGTGTTCAGTCGGCGTCGGTCTTCTGCTGCTGTAAGGGAAATTTCTTGTGCCTATAACTTCTGTGTTTTTTGTCCGATCAGATTTAAATTTATTGATTTGTCGATATTAATATTATCCACAATCCTATAATTTGATTTACCGTTTTACAAAATCGATTGGGCGTGGCAACTCAAATTTGAAAATCCTCGTTTCGCGTAATGATAACCGGGACCTTACTACAAAATTTGGTGCTAGCTTTTCAAATGTTCTTTCAATCTATAAAAGTGTGTTCTGCATAATGTTGCAAGACACCCTCCAACCAAATTTGGTGCGTTTATCTCTTTTCGTTATTGAATTATTTGCAAAAAATCGAAAAACGAATTTATCTATTTGCGGAGGCCGTAGGCGGTGGCACATCAAGTTTGAAATAAACTCGATCTGCGTATTCAATACACGCACACTCCCACCAAATCTGGTTTCTCTAGCTTTTTTAATAGCTGAGACGGACAGACTCGGCTATGATGCTGATCAAGAAGACTTTGTATGGTGTGTCACGTCTCCGTCAGCCTGTTACATACATTTTCACAAAGTTAATATACCATTTTATACCCATTTTCAATGGGTAAATGGTATAATTAAAAGTAAGCAACAAAGCAGCTTTCTGCACCTAAGTCAAGATTCCTCAATCAGTAGAGTGTAAAGGCTTTTGCAGTCAACTGATCACAGCTAACATAACCTTAAAAAAATGTACAACTTTTCGCTGCCCTTCTTTTTTATTCTTCATATTTATGCTTCCGACTTGCAGCCGAAACGGCGACTTCTATTTCTAATTTCCTAATGTACATGGTCATACATGCTTGGACGATTTTCAAGGCACTGACGTGACGTGGTAGCGATCCAGCTGTTTGGCATCTAATATATCACGTGGTATCTTTAAATGTTGTTTCTAAGACCTGAAAAGGCTCACAAAGCATAGAAAGAGTGATATCTATATAGACATAGTAGTGTAAAGTGTAAATTGTAGAGAGTGTACAGTGTAAGCTCTAAACATCACTCAGCACAGAGTAGATTACATTAACGCGTTCGATTGGGGGAAAATCGCATAGACATAAGACATAACAGTCAGACTCTTAACGAATATTGTGCCAACAATGACTTGAGACTTTCTAGTAATTTTTCGGTGTTGCGGTTCTGTTGGCTGGTGTTGCTTAGAAGTGTAAATTCGGTCAGCAGTTGTTATACTTACCACTCCAGCAAAAAAGAAGAGTTATCTAAGCCGCTGGACTTTATATTTCGACGTTTTGATGTATTTTCGAACAGCTGTAAATATTATATATATAAAAATGCTCTGTGCGTATAGGATTCGCCTATGGAATCGAAAAGTGCTGAACCGATTAACCCGAGATTTTGACACAACATATATTGAGGTTCTGGCGATGTTTTTATCTACTTTTTATGTGCATAGCATATCAACCACAGCTGTACATTTAAATCATTAAAAAATATATATCCCAGTGCCTCAACCGTCAGTTGCCAAGGGCAACCACAGCTGTACATGTAAAACATTAAAAAATATTACCACATGGATTGAAATGAGAAATGAGAGATTATAATTCCAACTTTCCTTCCTACTTCTGTGATAAACGGAGTCATGCCGCCCAAGAAAGAGTCCTGAATCCGCCTGCTACAACTCTGACTGCCTTCTTCACATTATGCCAAGAAGACGCTTTCGCCAGAACACTGATGTATCCAGAAGTGCCCTCTTATTACACATGGAATGTCACTAAAAAAGCGTTCGTGCGACGCAAACGAGGCGAGCCTGTCGAAGACCAACCTGGCATCATCAAAGAGAATACAATTGGAAGACTCTACACAGTGCATCCCAATCAAGACGAATGTTTCTTCCTTCGCATGCAGCTGGTGAATGTAGACGGTCTAACGTCCTTCCAGTATTTGAAAAATCTCAATGGCATCACCCATGCCACCTTCCGGAGTGCGTGCTTAGCCTTAAATTTATTGGCAAACGACCAACAGTGGGATATCTGCATTAATGATGCGTGCCAGACTGCATATCCGAACCAAATTCGCGCATTGTTTGCAATCATATTGACTGCTCGCTTCCCTTCATATCCAACAGAGTTATGGGAGAGATATCGTTCGCATATGGCTGAGGATGTTTTGCACAGAGTACGTCTAGAAAATTCCGACATGACCATGGAATTAACAGAAGAGATTTACAATGAAACTTTGACAAGCATTGAAGACAAGTGCTTAACTATTGCAAATAAAGTGCTAACTCAATTGGGAATGCCAGCACCTGCCAGAACTGCGACTGCAGCATCTGATGTGGATTTGCGCAGAGAGCAGAATTACAACAGCGACGATCTCCAGTCATATGTCCAATTAAACATTACCAAATTAAACCATGAACAAAAAATAGTTTATGATCAGGTAATGCAAATGATAAATGAGGGGGCTCCGGACATCTTCTTTTTGGATGCTCCGGGAGGAACGGGAAAAACATTCCTCATTACATTGATTCTGGCTACTGTTCGAGCTAACAAGGACATAGCTTTAGCTCTTGCTTCATCTGGAATCGCTGTGACATTGTTACCCGGTGGAAGGACTGCTCATTCAGCGCTGAAGTTGCCGTTGATTATGCAAATCATCGGATGAATGAACGATGGCACACAAAATATCACTAGAGGCTCTCGATCGATCATTTCGGGATTTGCGCGGAGCCGTTCAACCATTTGGGAATGCTTTGATATTGCTCGCAGGAGATTTCAAAGAAACGTTGCCTGTAATTTCTCGATCGACACCAGCGGACGAAATAAATGCTTGCCTGAATTATTCTACATTGTGGCGACATGTACGGACATTACAGTTGACAACAAATATGCGTGTACAGTTGCAGAACGATGACTCAGCCGACGCATTCTCATGACAGTTACTGGACATTGGGACGGAGAGCTGCCAGTCAATGAGACGTCGAGAAAAAAACGATTGCCAGACAATTTCTGTAATTTAGTAATATCGAAGGAAGAACTAATCAGAAAAGTCTTCCCTGATATCCGAATCAATTATAGGAATCACAATTGGCTCAGTGAACGAGCCATTCTTGCCGCCAAGAACAGAGATGTCTACTAACTCAATCATGTAATCCAATCCAGCATAGAAACTCAGGAGATAACATATAAATCAATAGACACCGTTGTGAAGGCAGATGATGCTGTTAACTACCCTACGGAATTTTTGAACTCACTTGATTTGCCTGGAACGCCACCACACATATTGAAATTGAAAATAGATGTGCCAATTATCATGCTCGAGAATATCAATCAGCCAAAACTCTGCAATGGCACGCGACTAGCGGTCAAGAAATTGATGAACAACGTTGTAGAAGCAACGATCCTAACTGGTCCCTTCAAAGGTGAAGACGTCCTCATTCCTAGGATTCCTATGATCCCGACTGATACACCGTTTCAATTCAAGAGATTGCAGTTTCCCATTCGCTTGGCGTTCGCAATGACAATTAATAAAGCTCAAGGTCAATCTTTCGATTTGTGTAGTGTAGATTTGGTTGCAGATTGTTTTTCACACGGGCAATTATATGTTACGTGTTCCCGAGTCGGTAAACCAGATAGTCTTTATATTTACGCGGAGAATGGAGAAACGAAAAATATTGTATACCCACAAGCATTACAGAATTGAAGGGATTGGGAAATTATTCTTTTTGTGTTAATTATTCCGTGGGCGTAGAACCACACTATGCCACAGCGAGACGTGGCAGGGTACAGCTAGTGTATATAAATATTTATAATTACATATAAAAGTATAGGAAAACAAGTAAGGAAAGCTACAGTCGAGTGCACTCGACAGTAAGTTATAATTTACCTTTGGCTGCTAAAAATAATTCTTAATATTAATTACTTTTATTCGCATTAATAACAACGCATCGGATATTTCCGAAATTAAATACACATGCATTGACGCTAATGGCACATGCCGACTGCACGCCGATTGTGCGTGCGCAGTCGGCGCAAGCGTTGAAGCCGAGCCTCTGCTCCGTCTCTGCTGCTGTATGCAAAACTTCTCGCGCCTAGGAACAGACCATGTGTTTCAGTGGTTTGTTGTGAGAGTTGTCAGCTCTATAACTAAATGTCCCCGGTTCGAATCCCAGCACAGTATTCGTTTTTTTGTATTGCTTAGAAAAAGTTTTTGGTTTTTCTTATTTTTTTTTGCATAATATTATTTTCAAATAGCGCAAAATTATTAAAAAAAAAAAATTGCCCAGCGCAGGATTCGAACCCGCGACCTCACGCATCAGAAACTTGCGAGCCAACCATCAAGACCACACACAGTTACGCAGTGCGATCGGCAAAAAAAAAAAAAAATTGCCCGTTGCTGGATTCGAACCCGCGACCACACGCACCAGAATCTTGCATGCAACCATCTAGACCACACACAGTTACGCGGAGAGATCGGCAAATGAGACTTTTATTGATGCCGGCCTTCTGCTGCGTCAGTTCAACATTCTAGTTGGAATTCTAAGCGCCCACAACTTTATATGGGAGATTCAAACTCCTATAACTTCTTTGTTTATTGTCCGATCGGATTGAAATTTATAGGGTAGATCTATACTATGGTAAGCTACAAGAGTGTTAAAAAAAATGTTTTGTTATTTCCCTACTTTTCTTAAAATGCAATAGTTTGGGGGCGGTGGGCGTGGCATCCAAAAGTTGAAAATCAAACATTCTCCGTAATGTTACCAGGCACCTTACTTTCAAATTTGGCGCTTCTAGCTTTTCTAGTTTTCTTTTAAACTATAAAAATGTGTTTTTTAGAGGCGGTGGGCGTGGCATCCAAAATTCTAAAATCCAACTTCTGCATAATGTTGCAAGACACCCTCCTACCAAATTTGGTGCGTTTATCTCTTTTCGTTATTGAATTATTTGGAAAAAATCGAAATACGCATTTATCGATTTGCGGAGGTGGTGGGCGTGGCACATCAAGTTTGAAATAAACTTCTTGTGTGTATTGAATACACGCACACTCCCACCAAGTCTGGTGCCTCTAGCTCTTTTAATAGCTGAGATCTGTGTGTTCATACAGACGGACAGACGGACAGACGGACAGACGGACAGACGGCACAGACAGACGGACATGACCAAATCGACTCGGCTATTGATGCTGATCAAGAATATATATACTTTGTATGGTCTGCCACGCCTCCTTCTGCCTGTTACATACATTTGCACAAAGTTAATATACCATTTTTTACCCATTTTCAATGGGTAAATGGTATAAAAAAAAAAATTGTGATCGGCAAAAAAAAAAAAAAAAATTGCCAGGTGCTGGATTCGAACCCGCGACCACACGCACCAGAATCTTGCATGCAACCATCTAGACCACACACAGTTACGCGGAGAGATCGGCAAATGAGACTTTTATTGATGCCGGCCTTCTGCTGCGTCAGTTCAACATTCTAGTTGGAATTCTAAGCGCCCACAACTTTATATGGGAGATTCAAACTCCTATAACTTCTTTGTTTATTGTCCGATCGGATTGAAATTTATGGGGTAGATCTGTACTATGGTAAGCTACAAGAGTGTTAAAAAATATGTTTTGTTATTTCCCTACTTTTCTTAAAATGCAATAGTGTGGGGGCGGTGGGCGTGGCATCCAAAAGTTGAAAATCAAACATTCTCCGTAATGTTACCAGGCACCTTACTTCCAAATTTGGTGTTTCTAGCTTTTCTAGTTTTCTTTTAAACTATAAAAATGTGTTTTTTAGAGGCGGTGGGCGTGGCATCCAAAATTCTAAAATCCAACTTCTGCATAATGTTGCAAGACACCCTCCTACCAAATTTGGTGCGTTTATCTCTTTTCGTTATTGAATTATTTGGAAAAAATCGAAATACGCATTTATTGATTTGCGGAGGTGGTGGGCGTGGCACATCAAGTTTGAAATAAACTTCTTGTGTGTATTGAATACACGCACACTCCCACCAAGTCTGGTGCCTCTAGCTCTTTTAATAGCTGAGATCTGTGTGTTCATACAGACGGACAGACGGACAGACAGACGGACATGACCAAATCGACTCGGCTATTGATGCTGATCAAGATTATATATACTTTGTATGGTCTGCCACGCCTCCTTCTGCCTGTTACATACATTTGCACAAAGTTAATATACCATTTTTTACCCATTTTCAATGGGTAAATGGTATAAAAATGTAATGGTAAATGACGTGTAGTCTTGAAAAGGCGAGGCGTAATCGTATTGAGCAAATACATCGCATCTCTTGTTCTGATTCCGTTCAATTTCAATTTTTTTAATTTCTTCACGATTTGCTTGCAGCCGCTCCTGCAGCGCGCGAATATAGTGATCGCTACCTGAAACGAATTCGAATCGAATACGAATTATGACTTGTTCACACATACATGCAGTAACAACTATACGTACTGTTGTTCCATTCTTCTAATTGTTCCTTCATCCTACGAGTCTTCTCATAGAGAAGTTGTAGCCTCATCGTGTCTAGTTTACACTCCTTCACCTTTGTCAGGTAGGCCATTATAGTCTCGTAATCGGCTTGATCAGACATTTTATCCTCAGAATGAAACTCAGCTAATTGAGCAAAAACTCAAATGGAAAGGCGGTAGGCAGGGATGGTGAAATAGGGCAATGAAAATATCGATTCGTACTTTGATGTCATTGCGCTTTGTAGAATTGTACGATACGATGTTTGCATCAATCTTACAGTCTTATATCTATATTGATAAATTTGTTATAACTAATTAATTATTGAGGAGTTTTCCAAAACATCGTATTAAAATTCTAATATTATAACATTTACCCATTGGAAATGAGAAAAAAATGTGTATAAACTTTGTTATAAGATTTCCGTCATTTTTGTCTACTTGTATCACCATTGAAAATGGGTAAAAAATGGTATTTTAACTTTGTGAAAATTTATGTTGCAGGCAGAACACAGAGATCTCAGTTATTAAGAGCTAGAGATACCAGACTTGGTGGGAGTGTGCGGTTATTCAATAGACAAAAGAAGTTCTATTTAAACTTTATGTGCCACGCTCACCGTCTCCGCAAAAAGCGTTTTTAGATTTTTTGCATATATGATAATTCAATATCAGTAAGAGATGAACGCATCAAACATGGCAGGAGGGTGTCTTTCACCATTATGCAGAAGTTGGATGTTAGACTTTTGGATGCCACGCCCTCTGCCCCATAAAAAACGAATATTTTGAATTATAAGAACACAAGATAAGCTAGAAGCATGAAATTTGGTATTAAGAGAAGTTTCCCAGCAGCAGAGGCCCGACGCCAGTGCTTGCTCCGACTGCGCACGCACAGTTGTCGTGCAGTTAGCGTGCAGTCGGCATGTGCTATTAGCCTCAATGCATTTGTATTTGACTTTGATGCGATTTTATTAGTTCGCCAAATAAAAAGTAGTTAATATTAAGTAGTTGAATGACCGAAAACTACAATAAAAGGTAAGCGACAAAGCAGCTTTCTGCACCTAAGTCAATATTCCTAAATCAGTAGAGTGTACAGTCTTTTGCAGTCAACTGATCACAGCTAACATAATCTTAAATAAATTTACAACTTTGCGCTGTTATTCTTCTTTACTCTAAATATTTATGCTTTTGACTTGCAGCCGAAACAGCAACTTCGATTTCTAATTTCTTAATGTACATGGCCATGCATGCTTCGATGATTTACAAGGCACTGACGTGTCGTGGTAGCAGTCCAGTATTTTAGTATCTTGTATATCACGTCGTATCATTAAATGTTGTTTCTAAGACCTGAAAAGTTCACAAAGCATAGAAAGAGTGATACCTCTACAGACATATATGTAAGTGTAAAGTGTAAATTGTAGAGAGTGTACAGTGTAAGTTCTAAACATCACTCAGCACTAGAGCTCGAAAATAACTGTCGACCGTTTTTCTTCTTGCGCTCTCTTTGCGAGCACAACCGAAAAACTTCATATGCTCAGTCTCTCACTCTGTTGCGCGCTATTCGTTGTACAAAGTGCGTTCCAAAGTAAACAGGACTTCTTGAATCTAGCGTCCTGTAGTGGCGCCATCTATACGTCAAATGGTGTGTTAGAATCTGCTATCCGTTATCGACTTCCAGTAAAAATGGCATGACATTTCATCTATTGGAAGTGAGATTATTTTGTTTTGAGTGTCTGTATGTTTTTGTCATCGGTGCGAAAATGAGCTTAGAATAAAGAGCCAACATTAAATTTTGTTTTAAAATTGGTAAAACTTGTACCGAAACTTTTAAATTGATGAAACAAGTTTATGGCGATGATTGCCTATCCCGTAGCAGAATGCGCGAGTGGTTTCAACGTTTTCAAAGTGGTCGTGAGGACATAAATGACGATGAACATGTGGGTCAACCAAAATCCGTGATCGCCGAAAATTCCATCGAAACTGTGCGTGAATTCATAAAAAATCAGCCGAAATTATCATTGAAATTCATGGAAATAGAATTGAACATCTCCAAAACATCAATTTATCGCATTTTGACCGAACATTTGGGCTTAAAAAAGGTGTGTGCACGGTTTGTTTCGCACAAATTGACTGACGTCCAAAAGTTGCTCAGAATTCAACATTCGAAAGACATTAAAGAGGCCAAAAAAGACCCGAACTTCCTTTACAAGATTGTGACTGGTGAAACGTGGTGTTTTCAATATGATCCCGAAACGAAACGCCAGAGTGCTGAATGGAAGGCGCCGGACGAGCCGAAACCCAAAAAATCGCGCCTGGATAGGTGAAAAGTGAAGACAATGCTGATTTGTTTTATGATTCCAAGGGTATTGTCCACAAATAATTTGTTCCACCCGGCCAAAACGTTAATGCGGCATTCTATCTTGGAGTTTTGAAGAGTTCGGTGCGCCGTATTCGATATGTTCGACTCGAATATCGCGAAGATGGAAGTTGGCGTTTGTCGCACGATAATGCGCCGTCTCATCGATCGACGCTTGTGACCGACTATTTGACCAAAAATCACATTTTTAGCATCAACCACTCCCCGTACTCACCTGATATGGCACCGTGCGACTTCTACCTTTTCGGAAAAATGCAATTGCCGATGAAAGGAAAGCGTTATGCAGACGTAGAGGCCATTCCAAAGAATTGCACCGGCATACTGGCGGCCATACCGGGCAACGAGCTAAAACACTCGTTCGACATGCTTTTGGACCGTGCAAAAAGCTGTATTAAGGCAGAAGAAGACTATTTTGAATAAAATAAATTGATTTTGCCGAAAAAACTATTTGTTCTGTCTTTTTTTTCAAGTCCTGTTTACTTTGGAAAACTTCTATACTGACCTTTAACTTTTGGCCATGCATGCTTCGATGATTTACAAGGCACTGACGTATCGTGGTAGCAGTCCAGTATTTTAGTATCTTGTATATCACGTCGAATCATTAAATGTTGTTTCTAAGACCTGAAAAGTTCACAAAGCATAGAAAGAGTGATACCTCTTCAGACATATATGTAAGTGTAAAGTGTAAATTGTAGAGAGTGTACAGCGTAAGTTCTAAACATCACTCAGCACTAGAGCTCGAAAATAACTGTCGACCGTTTTTCTTCTTGCGCTCTCTTTGCGAGCACAACCGAAAAACTTCATATGCTCAGTCTCTCACTCTGTTGCGCGCTATTCGTTGTACAAAGTGCGTTCCAAAGTAAACAGGACTTTTTGAATCTAGCGTCCTGTAGTGGCGCCATCTATACGTCAACTTGTGTGTGGCATGACATTTCATCTATTGGAAGTGAGATTATTTTATTTATTTATTTATTTATTATAAAGAAGGTTAACAAGTGAATTTTTAACCTACTTATAATTAATAAGCACTAGCTGCCAGGGCTTTCGGCTTGCTGTTTATCTAAGATGTCAATTAAATGATAATTGTTATTTGTAGATAAAAGCTTTATATTTTGTTTGACAATCCGATTGTTTTTAAGTAGGAGAATATACTCCTCAGGTTTTCTTCCGTTGGGGGATTGAAGTGCGTGAGCAGGGAGAATTTTCATATTTTTCCTAACGGACTCCAGGTGAGTGCAGCCTGATATGATATGTTGGGCTGATATGATGACAGCATTGCAGAAAGGGCATGTTGGTGCTGGGGTTCCTTTGAGTATGTGCTGGTGAGAAATGGAAGTGTGACCGATGCGTAGGCGGACAAAAGTACGTATTTCGGACAAGGAGCATTTGTGGGAAAATTTTGGAGAGATTCCTTGATTATTGTAGAGCTTATAGTGGTGGTTGATATAAGTCCACTCTGCAAGGTTCTTTTGTTCAATTTCTGATGTTATTAATTTAAGCAGATTTTTTTTTTAAATTAAACAGAGTGGGCTAGAAGTGGCAGTGACTGCATGTTTTGCTGCTGTGTCCGCCCATTCATTTCCTGGAATACCAGAATGTCCGGGGACCCACATGAGCTTGAGTTTTTTTGAATCCAGAAGGATGTCTTGGATTTGAGAAATCAGCCAATTAGAGTTGTTGGGATTTCTGATCGCTTCAATTGAGGATTTGCTGTCAGTACAAATGATGTGTGGGGTTTGAAGTCTCTTGGCGTAGTGTAAGGCTTGCAGGATGGCATAGGCTTCGGCGGAAAACACAGAGCAAAAATTCTGTAGTCGACCGGAGCTGATGGTGGTATTAGACTCATTCACCACGGCAAATGAAGTGCTGCCCATAGATTTCGATGCGTCTGTGAAAATTAACTTGGATGATTTATTTTTCTCATTGCTGGTTATTTCTTTAAAGAGTTTCTGGTATACAGAATTGCTTGTCGTACGCTTATCATAGGGCTCTAGGTCCTGGATGAAGAACTTGTGGTCTATGTGCCAACTAGGGATTTTGCTTGTGTGTAGAAGCTCTGCTCTGTGTTCCAATCCGAGTTTATTTAAGTTCTCAATACATTTGTGTATAGTTGAGAGATACTTTGGTTTTCTTTTTCTCTTTTGAGCAGTTTTAACAATCAAATTGATGCTTTTGTTGTAGGATTGAAGTAGCCTTGGTAGCAATCGGATGGTGGAGTGCCAAACTCTATCATCGATCATTGGGAGGCTTGCTTCCATCAGTGACATTCTAGTAGGAGAAGTAGGGAAAGCTCTTATACTTCGTTTTACGGCAGTGCGATAAGGTGGGCCAATTGTTTTTAAGTTGGATTTGGAGGTGTGGCCATAAATGGGTAGCGCATAATCAATCTTAGATAATATCAGAGCCTGGGTGACTTTGATCATAGAGGTGATATGTGTCTGAGACCGTTGCGTGGTGAGATATTTTATAATGTTAAGTCTGGCAGCTAGGCTTGTTCTAATATATTTACAGTGTTCCTTAAAATTAAGTTTCTTATCAAAGATGAGACCAAGGATCTTAATGCTATTGTGAAGTGATATATCAGAGTTATTGAATTTTAGAGGTAGAGGGTTACATTTTTGTTTTTTACATATGTGGAGCATTTGGCATTTTGGTATTGATAAAGATGCTCCAGAAGAGAGCGACCAATGATTTATTGAGTTTAAAATATTTTTAAAGATAGAGTTAACTATTTGTGTATTTTTGTGTTTTGTATATATTATAACATCATCTGCATATAATATATGTTCCATATGATTAAATTTATTTATAATGGTGCTGATCTCATTAAAAGCAAGTATGAAAAGGGTTACAGAGAGAGGAGATCCCTGAGGGATCCCATTTTCAAGATCAAAAATATGAGAGTAAGTATTGTTTACCCGGACAGAAAATCTTCTGTTGATTAGATAGGATTTAATAATTCTATATATTTTTGTGCCCACTTTCAGTTTAGCCAATTGTTTTAGAACGATATGAATACAAATGCGGTCGAAAGCTTTTTCGAAGTCTAAGCTTAAAACCGTGACGTGATTACGAGTAGAAATGGCTGATTTGGCAAAGTGATCAAAGATTAGAAGAGCATCTAATGTGCTATGGTGTTTTTTAAAACCAAATTGCTTTTCACTAAGGAAGCGTTTTCTAGTAGCCAGCCACCAAATCCGTTTAGAGATGATTTTCTCGAATAACTTAGCCATACATGGTAAGAGAGAAATTGGTCGGTAACTACCAATTTCAGTGAGAGGTTTATTGGGTTTGGGAATAGGGATAATTACAGCCAGTTTCCAGCATTGAGGAAATATTCCCTGATTTAAAATATCGTTAAAAGGTGAATTATTAACATTTGCAGATTATTAAGGACATTTCTGAGCATTGGGTAGGAAATTTTATCTAGGCCTGGTGATTTTCCCTTAACAGCCGCTAGTGCACTTTCATATTCTATCTTAGTTATAGGAGATTCAATAAGAGAAGATTGTTTGCTGGGCTTGGAATTAATGTAGCAATAGTTAAGAGTATGATTTTTTTCGTTGATGAACTTGAAATTAAAATTTTTGTCTTTTGAGTAACGAGACCAAGTTTCTGCAAATGAGTTGGCAATTGCTTTGGAGTTGTATATTGGATTTGATCCGTTTAAGACAAATTGTATATTTGAATTGGAGACAGTGCCAGATAATTTCTTTATGTCAAACCAAATTTGTTTTGTGGACGTTGAGGGATTTATACTTTGGGTAATTTTATTGAAGCACTCTCGTTTACTCTCTTGACATTTTAATCGGAAGAGAGCTTGAGATTTTTTATACCGAACGAGGTTTTCAGTATTTTGTTTACGCTTATAGTCATGCCAACAGGTTTGCTTAAGATTTCTAAGTTGAGTGAGGTCAGAATTCCACCAGGCCGTTACTTTTTTGGGAGTGAAAGGTTTGGTTTGGGGAATGTAATAGTGTGCAGCTGTGCGAATGATTTTATTTAAGAAAGCAGCTTCTTTATTTATATTCTGACCAGGAAAGTAGCAATATAATTTTTCTTTTAAAAAGGAATTGAAGAACGACCAATTGGCTTTGTCAGTAAGAAATTTGCTTTGGAAGCTAGAACTATGGGAATGTCCAGAGGTTATTGTTGAAGAAATTGGGAAATGATCACTACCGTAAAGATTATTAAGTGTGACGCAATTTACGAGTATATATGGAAGGAGATCTACTGAGCAAATAGCAAGGTCAACATGTGTAAATGATCGGTGGGTTGTGAAGTGTGTAGGCTGCCTGTCGTTAATAAAGCACAAGTTTTGGGAAAGTATAATGTTTTCTATTATTTTGCCTCTTGCATTGGAGGAGGGAGAACCCCAGAATGGACACCATCCATTAAAGTCTCCGATTGCCAGTAAAGGAGAGGGAACAGATTTGAATATATTAAGAAGACTTTCAGAGGTAATTTTTTGTTCTGGGGGGATATAGATATTTATGATGTTGAATTTAAAACCAATATTGACTTCTATGGCCATGGATGCAATATTAGAATCTATCCTACTTATTTTGTGCGGAATATTTTTTTAATTAATATTGCAATGCCTTGCTTATTTGTGGAAATATTTGGAAGATTATGGAAATAGTGACAATAAGCGAGAGAGATCGGGGCGGAATTGTATTTATTTATATGAGTTTCTTGTAAAGCAATAACATCAGGATTTTGTTCTTTTATGAGCACCTGTAAGTCTAATAAATTATTGTATAGGCCGTTTATGTTCCATTGCAAAATAGAAAGAGACATTACAAGAAAAAAGAAAAGAATGTAGAGTATTGAGATTACAGTTTTGATTATGTTACAGGTGGAAGTTATTTCTATATCAGGCGGGCGGGACGTGAGAGGTAACGATGGCTAAAGCCATTGCGCACCACACGCCCGCGCGCCCAAATAGATTAGGTAATTTTGATTATTTATTTTGATCTTCGTCTTCGCTGATAATTATATCAGTCGAAGAGAGTTCATTTAAGGGAGAAAGAACTAATGAGTTTTTATCTAATTGAGTGCGAGAGTGATTTGGGTTATCTAGTGAGTGGTTTAGATTGATTTGAGTGGATGTTCCAGCGTTAGCTGAGTTAAATGTTGAGTTTGAGTTGTTGTGGTGTAATTTTTCTGTATTTGGCATGGCCTGGTGATTATTTTTAGTTGTTTGTTTATATGATGTGGCCGCTCTTGTTGAAACGGTACTTTCTTCTGGTTTCTTTTCGATGTTTTGCGTTTGAGTAGGTTTTGTTTCACCGGCATATGACCGAGAGAGGGCTGGGGTTTGGGTGCGGTTTAGAGATAAGAATGCTTGCTTTGCTTCTTTATATGTGCATTTGGTCTGGCATTGTATTTTTAGAATTTCTTTTTGTTGCTTAAATTTGTTACAGTTGCTGCTTGTAGACGCGTGTTCTTCGGAACAGTTAGCACATTGAGTGCGGGTACATTCCACGCCGTCATGGGACGGAAGATTACAGTTGGCGCACATTGAAGGGTTGGAGCAGCGTTTTGCAGTATGACCAAGAATTTGACAATTCTTACATCTCATAGGGTTGGGAGTGTATGCTCGTATTTTGGCCTTATACCAGGAGATATGCATTGAGTCCGGGAGGTGATAGAGGTTGAATGTAAGAAGCACTACTCCAGAGGGCTTTGCTTTCCCATCTATAATTTTTGAGAATTTGTGAATTCCAGTAACTCCTTGGGGTCCTAGTTCCTTAAGGATTTCTTCTTCGGAGATGTTATTTAAACAAGGAGCGTAAACAGTTCCTTTAGTGGAGTTAAGAGTTTCGTGTAACACCGCTTTTATTTTGCATAGACCAACGAGTTCTGATGCACAGAGAAACTTGCTGGCTGTTAAAGCGTCTTTTGTGAGGAGTAAAAGTCTGCCATCTCGAAGCTCTGAGATGGAAACAATATCCTTGCTGATTAGTTGAAGAGCTTGTTTGAGCGCTGTTGATTGTATTTTGAGTGAAAAAGTTTTTTCTTTTTTATTTTGTTTTATTCGAGCACAGATAAGACACTTTGCGATAAACACGTCAGACTTGATCGAGTGCTAGACGAAGACTGTGAGATTATTTTGTTTTGAGTGTCTGTATGTTTTTGTCATCGGTGCGAAAATGAGCTTAGAATAAAGAGCCAACATTAAATTTTGTTTTAAAATTGGTAAAACTTGTACCGAAACTTTTAAATTGATGAAACATGTTTATGGCGATGATTGCCTATCCCGTAGCAGAGTGCGCGAGTGGTTTAAACGTTTTCAAAATGGTCGTGAGGACATAAATGACGATGAACATGTGGGCCAACCAAAATCCGCGATCGCCGAAAATTCCATCGAAACTGTGCGTGAATTCATAAAAAATCAGCCGAAATCATCATTGAAATTCATGGAAATAGAATTGAACATCTCCAAAACATCAATTTATCGCATTTTGACCGAACATTTGGGCTTACAAAAGGTGTGTGCACGGTTTGTTTCGCACAAATTGACTGACGTCCAAAAGTTGCTCAGAATTCAACATTCGAAAGACATTAAAGAGGCCAAAAAAGACCCAAACTTCCTTTCAAGATTGTGACTGGTGAAACGTGGTGTTTTCAATATGATCCCGAAACGAAACGCCAGAGTGCTGAATGGAAGGCGCCGGACGAGCCGAAACCCAAAAAATCGCGCCTGGATAGGTCAAAAGTGAAGACAATACTGATTTGTTTTATGATTCCAAGGGTATTGTCCACAAATAATTTGTTCCACCCGGCCAAAACGTTAATGCGGCATTCTATCTTGGAGTTTTGAAGAGTTCGGTGCGCCGTATTCGACATGTTCGACTCGAATATCGCGAAGATGGAAGTTGGCGTTTGTCGCACGATAATGCGCCGTCTCATCGATCGACGCTTGTGACCGACTATTTGACCAAAAATCACATTTTTAGCATCAACCACTCCCCGTACTCACCTGATATGGCACCGTGCGACTTCTACCTTTTCGGAAAAATGCAATTGCCGATGAAAGGAAAGCGTTATGCAGACGTAGAGGCCATTCCAAAGAATTGCACCGGCATACTGGCGGCCATACCGGGCAACGAGCTAAAACACTCGTTCGACATGCTTTTGGACCGTGCAAAATGCTGTATTAAGGCAGAAGAAGACTATTTTGAATAAAATAAATTGATTTTGCCGAAAAAACTATTTGTTCTGTCTTTTTTTTTAAGTCCTGTTTACTTTGGAAAACTTCTATACTGACCTTTAACTTTTGGCCATGCATGCTTCGATGATTTACAAGGCACTGGCGTGTCGTGGTAGCAGTCCAGTATTTTAGTATCTTGTATATCACGTCGAATCATTAAATGTTGTTTCTAAGACCTGAAAAGTTCACAAAGCATAGAAAGAGTGATACCTCTTCAGACATATATGTAAGTGTAAAGTGTAAATTGTAGAGAGTGTACAGTGTAAGTTCTAAACATCACTCAGCACTAGAGCTCGAAAATAACTGTCGACCGTTTTTCTTCTTGCGCTCTCTTTGCGAGCACAACCGAAAAACTTCATATGCTCAGTCTCTCACTCTGTTGCGCGCTATTCGTTGTACAAAGTGCGTTCCAAAGTAAACAGGACTTTTTGAATCTAGCGTCCTGTAGTGGCGCCATCTATACGTCAACTGGTGTGTTAGAATCTGCTATCCGTTATCGACTTCCAGTAAAAATGGCATGACATTTCATCTATTGGAAGTGAGATTATTTTGTTTTGAGTGTCTGTATGTTTTTGTCATCGGTGCGAATAAAGAGCCAACATTAAATTTTGTTTTAAAATTGGTAAAACTTGTACCGAAACTTTTAAATTGATGAAACAAGTTTATTGCGATGATTGCCTATCCCGTAGCAGAATGCGCGAGTGGTTTCAACGTTTTCAAAGTGGTCGTGAGGACATAAATGACGATGAACATGTGGGTCAACCAAAATCCGTGATCCGTGATAGGTATAGGTATAGGTATAGGTATAGGTATAGGTATAGGTATAGGTATAGGTATAGGTATAGGTATAGGTATAGGTATAGGTATAGGTATAGGTATAGGTATAGGTATAGGTATAGGTATAGGTATAGGTATAGGTATAGGTATAGGTATAGGTATAGGTATAGGTATAGGTATAGGTATAGGTATAGGTATAGGTATAGGTATAGGTATAGGTATAGGTATAGGTATAGGCATAGGTATAGGTATAGGTATAGGTATAGGTATAGGTATAGGTATAGGTATAGGTATAGATAGGTATAGGTATAGGTATAGGTATAGGTATAGGTATAGGTATAGGTATAGGTATAGGTATAGGTATAGGTATAGGTATAGGTATAGGTATAGGTATAGGTATAGGTATAGGTATAGGTATAGGTATAGGTATAGGTATAGGTATAGGTATAGGTATAGGTATAGGTATAGGTATAGGTATAGGTATAGGTATAGGTATAGGTATAGGTATAGGTATAGGTATAGGTATAGGTATAGGTATAGGTATAGGTATAGGTATAGGTATAGGTATAGGTATAGGTATAGGTATAGGTATAGGTATAGGTATAGGTATAGGTATAGGTATAGGTATAGGTATAGGTATAGGTATAGGTATAGGTATAGGTATAGGTATAGGTATAGGTATAGGTATAGGTATAGGTATAGGTATAGGTATAGGTATAGGTATAGGTATAGGTATAGGTATAGGTATAGGTATAGGTATAGGTATAGGTATAGGTATAGGTATAGGTATAGGTATAGGTATAGGTATAGGTATAGGTATAGGTATAGGTATAGGTATAGGTATAGGTATAGGTATAGGTATAGGTATAGGTATAGGTATAGGTATAGGTATAGGTATAGGTATAGGTATAGGTATAGGTATAGGTATAGGTATAGGTATAGGTATAGGTATAGGTATAGGTATAGGTATAGGTATAGGTATAGGTATAGGTATAGGTATAGGTATAGGTATAGGTATAGGTATAGGTATAGGTATAGGTATAGGTATAGGTATAGGTATAGGTATAGGTATAGGTATAGGTATAGGTATAGGTATAGGTATAGGTATAGGTATAGGTATAGGTATAGGTATAGGTATAGGTATAGGTATAGGTATAGGTATAGGTATAGGTATAGGTATAGGTATAGGTATAGGTATAGGTATAGGTATAGGTATAGGTATAGGTATAGGTATAGGTATAGGTATAGGTATAGGTATAGGTATAGGTATAGGTATAGGTATAGGTATAGGTATAGGTATAGGTATAGGTATAGGTATAGGTATAGGTATAGGTATAGGTATAGGTATAGGTATAGGTATAGGTATAGGTATAGGTATAGGTATAGGTATAGGTATAGGTATAGGTATAGGTATAGGTATAGGTATAGGTATAGGTATAGGTATAGGTATAGGTATAGGTATAGGTATAGGTATAGGTATAGGTATAGGTATAGGTATAGGTATAGGTATAGGTATAGGTATAGGTATAGGTATAGGTATAGGTATAGGTATAGGTATAGGTATAGGTATAGGTATAGGTATAGGTATAGGTATAGGTATAGGTATAGGTATAGGTATAGGTATAGGTATAGGTATAGGTATAGGTATAGGTATAGGTATAGGTATAGGTATAGGTATAGGTATAGGTATAGGTATAGGTATAGGTATAGGTATAGGTATAGGTATAGGTATAGGTATAGGTATAGGTATAGGTATAGGTATAGGTATAGGTATAGGTATAGGTATAGGTATAGGTATAGGTATAGGTATAGGTATAGGTATAGGTATAGGTATAGGTATAGGTATAGGTATAGGTATAGGTATAGGTATAGGTATAGGTATAGGTATAGGTATAGGTATAGGTATAGGTATAGGTATAGGTATAGGTATAGGTATAGGTATAGGTATAGGTATAGGTATAGGTATAGGTATAGGTATAGGTATAGGTATAGGTATAGGTATAGGTATAGGTATAGGTATAGGTATAGGTATAGGTATAGGTATAGGTATAGGTATAGGTATAGGTATAGGTATAGGTATAGGTATAGGTATAGGTATAGGTATAGGTATAGGTATAGGTATAGGTATAGGTATAGGTATAGGTATAGGTATAGGTATAGGTATAGGTATAGGTATAGGTATAGGTATAGGTATAGGTATAGGTATAGGTATAGGTATAGGTATAGGTATAGGTATAGGTATAGGTATAGGTATAGGTATAGGTATAGGTATAGGTATAGGTATAGGTATAGGTATAGGTATAGGTATAGGTATAGGTATAGGTATAGGTATAGGTATAGGTATAGGTATAGGTATAGGTATAGGTATAGGTATAGGTATAGGTATAGGTATAGGTATAGGTATAGGTATAGGTATAGGTATAGGTATAGGTATAGGTATAGGTATAGGTATAGGTATAGGTATAGGTATAGGTATAGGTATAGGTATAGGTATAGGTATAGGTATAGGTATAGGTATAGGTATAGGTATAGGTATAGGTATAGGTATAGGTATAGGTATAGGTATAGGTATAGGTATAGGTATAGGTATAGGTATAGGTATAGGTATAGGTATAGGTATAGGTATAGGTATAGGTATAGGTATAGGTATAGGTATAGGTATAGGTATAGGTATAGGTATAGGTATAGGTATAGGTATAGGTATAGGTATAGGTATAGGTATAGGTATAGGTATAGGTATAGGTATAGGTATAGGTATAGGTATAGGTATAGGTATAGGTATAGGTATAGGTATAGGTATAGGTATAGGTATAGGTATAGGTATAGGTATAGGTATAGGTATAGGTATAGGTATAGGTATAGGTATAGGTATAGGTATAGGTATAGGTATAGGTATAGGTATAGGTATAGGTATAGGTATAGGTATAAGTATAGGTATAGGTATAGGTATAGGTATAGGTATAGGTATAGGTATAGGTATAGGTATAGGTATAGGTATAGGTATAATTATAGGTATAGGTATAGGTATAGGTATAGGTATAGGTATAGGTATAGGTATAGGTATAGGTATAGGTATAGGTATAGGTATAGGTATAGGTATAGGTATAGGTATAGGTATAGGTATAGGTATAGGTATAGGTATAGGTATAGGTATAGGTATAGGTATAGGTATAGGTAAAGGTATAGGTATAGGTATAGGTATAGGTATAGGTATAGGTATAGGTATAGGTATAGGTATAGGTATAGGTATAGGTATAGGTATAGGTATAGGTATAGGTATAGGTATAGGTATAGGTATAGGTATAGGTATAGGTATAGGTATAGGTATTGGTATAGGTATAGGTATAGGTATAGGTATAGGTATAGGTATAGGTATAGGTATAGGTATAGGTATAGGTATAGGTATAGGTATAGGTATAGGTATAGGTATAGGTATAGGTATAGGTATAGGTATAGGTATAGGTATAGGTATAGGTATAGGTATAGGTATAGGTATAGGTATAGGTATAGGTATAGGTATAGGTATAGGTATAGGTATAGGTATAGGTATAGGTATAGGTATAGGTATAGGTATAGGTATAGGTATAGGTATAGGTATAGGTATAGGTATAGGTATAGGTATAGGTATAGGTATAGGTATAGGTATAGGTATAGGTATTGGTATAGGTATAGGTATAGGTATAGGTATAGGTATAGGTATAGGTATAGGTATAGGTATAGGTATAGGTATAGGTATAGGTATAGGTATAGGTATAGGTATAGGTATAGGTATAGGTATAGGTATAGGTATAGGTATAGGTATAGGTATAGGTATAGGTATAGGTATAGGTATAGGTATAGGTATAGGTATAGGTATAGGTATAGGTATAGGTATAGGTATAGGTATAGGTATAGGTATAGGTATAGGTATAGGTATAGGTATAGGTATAGGTATAGGTATAGGTATAGGTATAGGTATAGGTATAGGTATAGGTATAGGTATAGGTATAGGTATAGGTATAGGTATAGGTATAGGTATAGGTATAGGTATAGGTATAGGTATAGGTATAGGTATAGGTATAGGTATAGGTATAGGTATAGGTATAGGTATAGGTATAGGTATAGGTATAGGTATAGGTATAGGTATAGGTATAGGTATAGGTATAGGTATAGGTATAGGTATAGGTATAGGTATAGGTATAGGTATAGGTATAGGTATAGGTATAGGTATAGGTATAGGTATAGGTATAGGTATAGGTATAGGTATAGGTATAGGTATAGGTATAGGTATAGGTATAGGTATAGGTATAGGTATAGGTATAGGTATAGGTATAGGTATAGGTATAGGTATAGGTATAGGTATAGGTATAGGTATAGGTATAGGTATAGGTATAGGTATAGGTATAGGTATAGGTATAGGTATAGGTATAGGTATAGGTATAGGTATAGGTATAGGTATAGGTATAGGTATAGGTATAGGTATAGGTATAGGTATAGGTATAGGTATAGGTATAGGTATAGGTATAGGTATAGGTATAGGTATAGGTATAGGTATAGGTATAGGTATAGGTATAGGTATAGGTATAGGTATAGGTATAGGTATAGGTATAGGTATAGGTATAGGTATAGGTATAGGTATAGGTATAGGTATAGGTATAGGTATAGGTATAGGTATAGGTATAGGTATAGGTATAGGTATAGGTATAGGTATAGGTATAGGTATAGGTATAGGTATAGGTATAGGTATAGGTATAGGTATAGGTATAGGTATAGGTATAGGTATAGGTATAGGTATAGGTATAGGTATAGGTATAGGTATAGGTATAGGTATAGGTATAGGTATAGGTATAGGTATAGGTATAGGTATAGGTATAGGTATAGGTATAGGTATAGGTATAGGTATAGGTATAGGTATAGGTATAGGTATAGGTATAGGTATAGGTATAGGTATAGGTATAGGTATAGGTATAGGTATAGGTATAGGTATAGGTATAGGTATAGGTATAGGTATAGGTATAGGTATAGGTATAGGTATAGGTATAGGTATAGGTATAGGTATAGGTATAGGTATAGGTATAGGTATAGGTATAGGTATAGGTATAGGTATAGGTATAGGTATAGGTATAGGTATAGGTATAGGTATAGGTATAGGTATAGGTATAGGTATAGGTATAGGTATAGGTATAGGTATAGGTATAGGTATAGGTATAGGTATAGGTATAGGTATAGGTATAGGTATAGGTATAGGTATAGGTATAGGTATAGGTATAGGTATAGGTATAGGTATAGGTATAGGTATAGGTATAGGTATAGGTATAGGTATAGGTATAGGTATAGGTATAGGTATAGGTATAGGTATAGGTATAGGTATAGGTATAGGTATAGGTATAGGTATAGGTATAGGTATAGGTATAGGTATAGGTATAGGTATAGGTATAGGTATAGGTATAGGTATAGGTATAGGTATAGGTATAGGTATAGGTATAGGTATAGGTATAGGTATAGGTATAGGTATAGGTATAGGTATAGGTATAGGTATAGGTATAGGTATAGGTATAGGTATAGGTATAGGTATAGGTATAGGTATAGGTATAGGTATAGGTATAGGTATAGGTATAGGTATAGGTATAGGTATAGGTATAGGTATAGGTATAGGTATAGGTATAGGTATAGGTATAGGTATAGGTATAGGTATAGGTATAGGTATAGGTATAGGTATAGGTATAGGTATAGGTATAGGTATAGGTATAGGTATAGGTATAGGTATAGGTATAGGTATAGGTATAGGTATAGGTATAGGTATAGGTATAGGTATAGGTATAGGTATAGGTATAGGTATAGGTATAGGTATAGGTATAGGTATAGGTATAGGTATAGGTATAGGTATAGGTATAGGTATAGGTATAGGTATAGGTATAGGTATAGGTATAGGTATAGGTATAGGTATAGGTATAGGTATAGGTATAGGTATAGGTATAGGTATAGGTATAGGTATAGGTATAGGTATAGGTATAGGTATAGGTATAGGTATAGGTATAGGTATAGGTATAGGTATAGGTATAGGTATAGGTATAGGTATAGGTATAGGTATAAGTATAGGTATAGGTATAGGTATAGGTATAGGTATAGGTATAGGTATAGGTATAGGTATAGGTATAGGTATAGGTATAGGTATAGGTATAGGTATAGGTATAGGTATAGGTATAGGTATAGGTATAGGTATAGGTATAGGTATAGGTATAGGTATAGGTATAGGTATAGGTATAGGTATAGGTATAGGTATAGGTATAGGTATAGGTATAGGTATAGGTATAGGTATAGGTATAGGTATAGGTATAGGTATAGGTATAGGTATAGGTATAGGTATAGGTATAGGTATAGGTATAGGTATAGGTATAGGTATAGGTATAGGTATAGGTATAGGTATAGGTATAGGTATAGGTATAGGTATAGGTATAGGTATAGGTATAGGTATAGGTATAGGTATAGGTATAGGTATAGGTATAGGTATAGGTATAGGTATAGGTATAGGTATTGGTATAGGTATAGGTATAGGTATAGGTATAGGTATAGGTATAGGTATAGGTATAGGTATAGGTATAGGTATAGGTATAGGTATAGGTATAGGTATAGGTATAGGTATAGGTATAGGTATAGGTATAGGTATAGGTATAGGTATAGGTATAGGTATAGGTATAGGTATAGGTATAGGTATAGGTATAGGTATAGGTATAGGTATAGGTATAGGTATAGGTATAGGTATAGGTATAGGTATAGGTATAGGTATAGGTATAGGTATAGGTATAGGTATAGGTATAGGTATAGGTATAGGTATAGGTATAGGTATAGGTATAGGTATAGGTATAGGTATAGGTATAGGTATAGGTATAGGTATAGGTATAGGTATAGGTATAGGTATAGGTATAGGTATAGGTATAGGTATAGGTATAGGTATAGGTATAGGTATAGGTATAGGTATAGGTATATTCCCCACAAGAAGAGATACAAACCTTTAAATTGGATACAGTGACGTATGGCAGAAAGCCTGCATCGTTCTTAGCTATCCGTGCCATGCAACAGTTGGCCAAAGACGAGGCAGCCTCATTCCCTATTGGTTCCAAAATCGCCTTACGTGATTTTTACGTTGATGATTTGATTTCTGGTGGCAATTCGACTGAGGATACTCTGGAGATTATGCGGCAGACTGCTCAGCTTCTGGCAAAAGGCGGTTTCCAGTTGCGGAAGTGGTGCTCTAACGACCCTGGGGCTCTGCAACAGATTCCAGATGCAGAGGAAGACACCTTTCTTAAATTCGACGACGGCAGCGACATCACAAAAACGCTTGGCCTCGCCTGGGACCCAACTTCAGATTCACTTCTTTTTTGTTTTTCACCCATACAGGTTGTTGTGAAGCCTACAAAGCGATCAGTTTTGTCTATAATCGCCCGCTTCTACGACCCTCTTGGCCTCATTAGCCCTGTGATAACGAAGGCCAAAATTTTCCTGCAGCAGCTGTGGGCTCAAAAACTTGATTGGGATGAGAGTCTTCCCATATCATTGGCCTCATTGTGGCTCAAGCTGGCTGACGAGATTGGCACTACCCAGAAGATTAATTTTCCTCGCAAGGTTATGCGCTCCAATCAAACAATTGAAGTTCACGGATTCAGTGACGCTAGCTCTCTTGCCTTCGGAGGATGCGTTTACGTTGTATCAGTTGTGGATGGCAAGAGGCAAGCCCACTTGCTCTGTTCGAAATCAAGAGTTGCGCCTCTGAAAACTCTTACTGTGCCCAAGCTGGAATTATGCGCCGCGCTACTACTTGCTCAGCTCATGCATGATATTCGTCAGATGAATCTCTTTGATTGCCGCTACGTTTGCTGGTCTGACTCTTCTGTGGTCCTAACGTGGCTAAGAAATGAGCCTTCACGATTCCAAGTTCTTGTGGCTAATCGTATTTCTTTGATACAAGAGCTGTCAAATGGCATGGATTGGCGCTATGTACCTACTAGTTACAACCCAGCGGATATCCTGTCTAGGGGTGCTCTTCCTAGCGAGCTGTTGGCATCTACACTTTGGTTTTCTGGTCCAAATTTTCTCATAGAACGGCAGGATGTTTGGCCGGAGTCTTGTCTTCCTGAGAAGCTGCTTATAAAAAAAGGAAGCTATTTGCTGCTGAGAGCAATCCAGATGTCCTGTTTCGCCGATGAGTATCAAAGCTTGAAAAGCAGCAAAACGTTAAAGTCGACCGGCGCGATTGTCTCCCTCAACCCATTTTTGCATGAATTTGGTGTCATGCGAGTTGGTGGCCGGCTGAGAAACTCAACATTAGATTTCGAGGCCCAGCATCCGATTATTCTTCCGAGACAGCATCCAGTAACCCGTGCGATAATAATGCACGCTCATCAGCGAAGTTTACATGCTGGTCCCCGCGCCTTGCTTGCTCACATCCGGCTCCAATATTGGCCTATTGGTGGCCGCAAGACAGTTTTCAGCATTGTGAGCAAATGCATAATGTGCTTTAAAGCCAAGCCACGTCTTGTTGAGCACATGATGGCGGACCTCCCAAAGGATCGTGTGTGCGCAACGTCTACGTTCATGGTGACAGATTTAGATTTCTATGGGCCATTCCATTACAAGAGCGAAATTCGAAATGGAGCGCCCATTAAAACCTACATATGTGGACCAAGATTTGTCGACACCCACGTTCCTGAGCGCTTTGAAGAGATTCATATTAACTCGTGGAAAGCCTATGCGTTTCTGGTCGGATAACGCTACTAATTTCGTGGGAGCCAAGAGCGAATTGTCGGAATTAAAGCGGCTATTCCTGAGCAGTTCTCACATTAAATCGGTACTGGATTTTTGCCTCGCAGATAACATCGAATGGCGTTTTATTTCCCCTCGATCTCCACATTTTGGTGGATTGTGAGAGGCGGCTGTTAAAACCGCAAAGTATCACTTCTATCGCGCTGTTGGGCCATCGTTGCTGTCATTTGATGAGTTGCGGACACTTGTTTGCCACATTGCTGCAATAATCAATTCAAGACCTTTGGTGCCTCTTTCAGAAAACCCTGCAGATCTTGAGGTGCTGACTCCTGCTCATTTTTTTGGCACTGCACCTCTGGTTCTGTTTCCTGAGCCTGATGTCACTGGAATAAATCTTAATCGTTTGGATCGCTATCAGAGAATAGCTTATTATCAACAGGTGTTCTGGGCTCAATGGCGCGAAGAATACCTTACAATTTTGCAGCAGCGTGTCAAGTGGCGCACCCCCCAACCTGGCCTAAATATCAACGATGTCGTGTTGGTTAAAGATAAGAACCTGCCTCCTCTCAAGTGGTCATTGGCGCGAATAGTGGAGCTTATACCTGGAGCGGATAAAGTGGTTCGAGTTGCTATTCTAAAGACAGCGACCGGGACTATTAAGAGAGCTATTCGGAAACTTTGTGTGCTGCCGAAACAAGATGCTGTTGAAAGTCCCTGCCTTCCAACGGGGGGAGTATGTTGGGTCATGCAGCCGAATCAGCATACAAAGCAATCCAGTGATTGATCACTCTCTCTCTCTTTATACCTTTGCTTAGCTTTGGCCTTCTGCCTGCGTGCAGAGATCTTATGCTTTTAGTTCGCTTTCTATTCGCCTTACTGTCGAGAGCGTATTCGGAAAATAATAAATCTCGTTTTCTTTGAGCTGCACAGGCAACGTCGTGCCTGCATGCCTAGCATATAAAACAAAAACTAAAAATTTTTAATATCGCCCTGAGTGACCAAATAAAGAATTTATTAATTAATTCAGTTGGTGTTTATTTGGACAAACATAGCTAATGAAAAAGCTCAGTAGCTCAATAGTGGGTTTGGCGGTAAACGAGGGCAAGACGAAGTATATGCTGTGGACAAGCAGGGAGACGCGGCGCCTAGACTCCCATGTGGTAGCCGACAGCTATAACTTCGAAGTGGTCAAGGAGTTCACGTACCTTGGCACCGCCATTAACACCAAAAATTACGTCAGCCTAGAGATCAAGCGAACAATCACACTTGCCAATAAGTGCTTCTTTGGTCTGAGTAGGCAAATGTGCAATAGAGACCTCTCTCGCCGAACAAAACTAACACTCTACAAGACACTCATCCTACCAGTGCTTTTATATGGCGCAGGAGCATGGGTAATTTCACAAACAGATGCAGCAGCGCTTGGAGTGCTCGAGAGAAAAATTCTTCGCAAGATCTTCGGTCCCGTTCGGATTGGGGACGACTTTCGCATTCGGATGAACCACGAGCTGTATGAGTTGTACGATGACGTGGACGTGGTCCGGCGCATCACGATACAACGTCTGCGCTGGCTCGGCCACGTTGTGCGTATGGATGAAGAAGCTCCAGCTCAGAAGGTATTCGAAGCGAGGGTCGACTATGGGCGACGACGAAGAGGACGACCAAATCTTCGATGGAAGAACCAAGTAGAGAAGGACCTTACTCTACTGGGTATTTCCAATTGGAGGAGGCGCGCGAAGAACAGACGCGCCTGGAGGGAGACGCTGAGGTCAGCCAAAACCCGAAATGGGCTGTAGTGCCACCTAATAATAATTTCTTATTTTTTTGCATCATCCATGTTCTTCAATTTGATTAAAAATATCATACTATAATTTTCAGTTAAGTGAAAAAGTGATTAACAAAAAAGCAAATTACAAAAAAAAACAAGTGAAGAAAGCTACAGTCGAGTGCACTCGACAGTAAGATACCATTTACCTTTCGCTGTTAAAAACTAATTCTTAATATTAATTACTTTTATTCGGCGAATAACAACGCATCGCATATTTTCGAGGACAAATTCACATGCATTGACGCTAATGGCACATGCCGACTGCACACTGACTACACGACGACTGTGCGTGCGCAGTCGGCGTCGGCGTCGGGGTCGGGCCTCTACTGCTGTGAGCGAAACTTATCGTGCCTATAACTTCTGTGTTTATTGTCCGATCGGATTTAAATTTCTAGGGTTGGTCAATATTATTATTATCTACAATAATACCTAAAAAAAATTTCGGAAACTTTTCTACTTTTCCTATAACTTGATTTACCGATTTACAAAATCGATTTTTGGGGGCGGTAGGCGTGGCAAAAAATGAAATTCCGCATTCTCCGTAATGTTACCACGCACCTTACTTCCAAATTTGGTGCTTCTAGATTTTCTAGTTTTCTTTTAAACTATAAAAATGTGTTTTTTAGAGGCGGTGGGCGTGGCATCCAAAAGTCTAAAATCCAACTTCTGCATAATGTTGCAAGACAACCCCCTACCAAATTTGGTGCGTTTATCTCTTTTCGTTATTGAATTATTTGGAAAAAATCGAAATACGCATTTATCGATTTGCGGAGGCAGTGAGCGTGGCACATCAAGTTTGAAATAAACTTCTTGTGTGTATTGAATACACGCACACTCCCACCAAGTCTGGTGCCTCTAGCTGTTTTAATAGCTGAGATCTGTGTGTTCATACAGACGGACAGACGGACAGACAGACGGACATGACCAAATCGACTCGGCTATTGATGCTGATCAAGAATATATATACTTTGTATGGTCTGCCACGCCTCCTTCTGCCTGTTACATACATTTTCACAAAGTTAATATACCATTTTTTACCCATTTTCAATGGGTAAATGGTATAAAAAAAATTGTCTGCCCCGCGCGGGATTCGAACTCGCGACCTCACGAGTCTGGAACTTGCAAGCCAACCATCAGACCACACACAGTTTTGCAATGCGGTCGGAAAATGAGACTTTTATTAATGCCGGCCTTCTGCTGCTACGATTCAATGTTTTAGTTGGAATTCTAAGCGCCCATAACTTTATATGGGTGATTCTAACTCCTATAACTTCTTTGTTTATGGTCCGATCGGATTGTAATTTATAGGGTACATCTGTACTATGGTAAGCTACAAGAGTGTTAAAAAAAATGTTTTGTTATTTCCCTACTTTTCTTAAAATGCAATAGTTTGGGGGCGGTGGGCGTGGCATCCAAAAGTTGAAAATCAAACATTCTCCGTAATGTTACCAGGCACCTTACTTTCAAATTTGGCGCTTCTAGCTTTTCTAGTTTTCTTTTAAGCTATAAAAATGTGTTTTTTAGAGGCGGTGGGCGTGGCATCCAAAATTCTAAAATCCAACTTCTGCATAATGTTGCAAGACACCCTCCTACCAAATTTGGTGCGTTTATCTCTTTTCGTTATTGAATTATTTGGAAAAAATCGAAATACGCATTTATCGATTTGCGGAGACGGTGGGCGTGGCACATCAAGTTTGAAATAAACTTCTTGTGTGTATTGAATACACGCACACTCCCATCAAGTCTGGTGCCTCTAGCTCTTTTAATAGCTGAGATCTGTGTGTTCATACAGACGGACAGACAGACGGACATGACCAAATCGACTCGGCTATTGATGCTGATCAAGAATATATATACTTTGTATGGTCTGCCACGCCTCCTTCTGCCTGTTACATACATTTGCACAAAGTTAATATACCATTTTTTACCAATTTTCAATGGGTAAATGGTATAAAAATGTTTTGTTATTTTTCTACTTTGCTTATTATTCAATTAAAACGATATGGAGGCGGTGGGCGTAGCATTGAAAATTTGAAAATTCAACTTTTGCAAAATGTTGCAAGACACCCTCCTACCAAATTTGGTGTGTTTATCTCTTTTCGTTATTGAATTATTTGCAAAAAATCGAAAAACGATTTATCGATTTACGAAGGCGGTGGGCGTTGTACATCAAGTTTAAAATAAAATCGATCTGCGTATTCAATACACGCACACTCCCACCAAGTCTGGTATCTCTAGCTCTTTTAATAGCTGAGATCTGTGCGCTCGTACAGACGGACAGACAGACGGACATGAACAAATCGGCGAAGTCAATCAGCCTGAAACCGTTGTTTGAGTTGGTCTCATGGAGGCTGAATTGACCGACGGTGCCGTCAAAGATGCGTTCGCGCCCAACCTTTGCGTTGAAGTCCCCGAGGATGATCTTCACGTCGTGGTTTGGGCAGCGGTCGTACGTGTCCTCGAGTCTCGCGTAGAACGCATCCTTAACAGCATCGTCCTTCTCCTCCGTCGGGGCGTGCGCGCAAATTATGCTAAGATTGAAAAATCTAGCTTTGACGCGGATTGTAGCCAGCCGTTCACTCACTGGGGTGAAATTGAAGAAGTGTTAGCGAAGTCTCCGGCTTACTACAAATCCGCATCCAAATTCGCGCCTCTCCGCATGACAGCTGTAGTAGATATCACAGTTTGCTCGCTTGGAGCAACCTTGTCCTGTCCATCTCATTTCCTGGATGGCGGTAATGTCAGCCTTTCATTTTTCGAGGGCATCCGCCAGTTGGATAGAGGCACCTTCCCAATTAAGAGTTCGGACATTCCAGGTGCTTACCCTTAAATCGTAGTCCTTTTTCGTTTTGCGGTGGTCGTCATCAAAGGGTTCCTATTCGAGGCTTTCGCTTTGGTTTTCCTTAGAATTTCTTTTTTACGAGGCGGGTTCCAAGCTCTGCGCTCAACCGTTTGCAGTCCTGGTGACCCGCTGTTGTTGTCCGCGATCAGAGAACTTTACTCTGTAAGAATGAAAGCCAAACCATCCCAAATAAATAAATAACTCTATTTAAATAACACATAAAATTTGGTGGGAAAGTTCCCTGCAGCAATTAGCAGATTGCGGATTTTCAACTTAGGGATGCCACGACCACCGCCCACATTAAACAAATTTTTTTAATTAGAAGAAAATGGGAAAAGCTAAAATTGCCTAATTTTGTAGGATGCCCCCTCTCACTACATTACTACTTTAGGTTTCACACCCACCAAATTTGACCTCAAAAATCAATAAAACGAATTACAAGAAAAGTGGATAAGTTACAAAGCTCTCGTTGCTGTTAATAACATTGATCTACTTTAAAAATTACAAGCCGATCTGACAGTAAACACAGAAGTTATAGGCGCGAGATGTTTCCTTTAAAGCAGCAGAGGCCTGACGCAGACGCCGACTGAGCACGCACAGTCGTTGTGCAGTCAGCGTGCAGTCTGCATGTGCAATTAGCGGCAATGCATGTGTATTTGACTTCGAAAATATGCTATGCGTCGTTATTCGTTCGCCGAATAAAAGTAATTAACATTAAGAAATATGTTTTAACAGAGGAATGTAAATGGTATCTTACTGTCAAGTGCACTCGACTGAAGCTTTCTTCACTTGTTTAGACTGGAGAAGCGGTTAAAACACGAATATTTCTCAGCGTATGCGAAATCAATTCAGAGATGAATGCCTGAGTAGGGATACTGTATTTAAATTGACCAAAGCGTTCAAGGTCGGCCGCAAAACCGTCGAGATAAGCCTATCGTCGACCTCCAACTAGCAGCACAGCAGACAACATCCGGGGCGTAAGACAACTTATTTTGAAAGACCGTAGGAAGTCTATCATCGCGAACACCTTCAATATCTTAAAAAACCGGCGCGATTGGTTTCCAAACTGTTCGAGCAAAAATTCAAGCGGATGGAAGTTTGTCGCCGCCTACTTGCAAAAGCGAAGACGTACAGTTTCTTAACACGAATCTCCACTACAGACAAGACATATTACACTCCTGAAAGTAAGGTGTCGTCTAATGAATTTAGGATAAAGGGGCGCAAATCCAAGGAAAGACAACCAGATTCGCTGGTAAGGTTATATTTAGTATACTGTGTTTTGGGACCGGCGGGGCGTGCTTTACGCTGCCTTCCTGCGAACACAACTTTCCGCCAATGCTGCATACTATTCTAACCTTCTAAAAAGATACGCTTATCGCTCGAAATGAAGGGCAAAATATGTAACTAATGAGGGGAGCAACTTTCAAAAAACTACTCAACAAACTCGGATATATTTAAACATGTTTTTGAACCAATTATAGTCATTGGCTTTATAAAATATCTTCTTCCATTCTGAGTGCATGATTGATTCACGAATTCGTAATTTTTCGATAATCAATAATTCGAATCAACTCGTACATTTTTGCAACGCCACGAAAATTTTCATTCAATTTATCTGGAATATTTACTTTTTCATAAAATACATTATAACATAGCAATAGTTTAATATGGTGTTGATTAATGTTTACGTTTACGTTTTCAATTTCTTTCAACGTCACTACGTTGCAGAACGTTAATAAAAATTTGGCTCTAGACTCGAATGTAATTGCAAGCGTCTTATGAACCATCACCCCTTTGGGATTGATTCTTTTTATTTGAGACGTATTTGAGACATTGATGAATATGTACGTTGCTAAGAATTTGCAATGTGCTGTCTTTTTCAATTTCTTTCAACGTCACTACGTTGCAGAACGTTAATAAAAATTTGGCTCCAGACTCGAATGTAATTGCAAGCGTCTTATGAACCATCACCCCTTTGGTAATGATTCTTTTCATTTGAGGCGTATTTGAGACATTGTAACGGCGCCTGAAGCAAATGTGAATTAGATACGGCCTAAAAGTATACCATCTTAAAAAAAATGCAAGTTTAACTCCAACTAACACTCAAGCAGGGTGAGGCATCTATTTTTATACCATTTACCCATTGAAAATGGGTAAAAAATGGTATATTAACTTTGTGCAAATGTATGTAACAGGCTGAAGGAGGCGTGGCAGACCATACAAAGCATATATATTCTTGATCAGCATCAATAGCCGAGTCGATTTGGTCATGTCCGTCTGTCAGTCCGTCTGTCCGTCTGTATGAACACACAGATCTCAGCTATTAAAAGAGCTAGAGGCACCAGACTTGGTGGGAGTGTGCGTGTATTCAATACACACAAGAAGTTTATTTCAAACTTGATGTGCCACGCCCACCGCCTCCGCAAATCGATAAATGCGTATTTCGATTTTTTCCAAATAATTCAATAACGAAAAGAGATAAATGCACCAAATTTGGTAGGGGATTGTCTTGCAACATTATGCAGAAGTTGGATTTTAGACTTTTGGATGTTACGCCCACCGCCTCTAAAAAACACATTTTTATAGTTTTAAAAGAAAACTAGAAAATCTAGAAGCACCAAATTTGGAAGTAAGGTGCCTGGTAACATTACGGAGAATGCGAATTTTCAACTTTTGGATGCCACGCCTACCGCCCCCAAAAATCGATTTTGTAAATCGGTAAATCAAATTATAGGAAAAGTAGAAAAGTTTCCGAAATTTTTTTTAGGTATTATTGTAGATAATAATAATATTGACCAACCCTATAAATTTAAATCCGATCGGACAATAAACACAGAAGTTATAGGCACGAGAAGTTTCGCTCACAGCAGTAGAGCCCCGACGCCGACGCCGACTGCGCACGCACAGTCGTCGTGTAGTCAGTGTGCAGTCGGCATGTGCCATTAGCGTCAATGCATGTGAATTTGTCCTCGAAAATATGCGATGCGTTGTTATTCGCCGAATAAAAGTAATTAATATTAAGAATTAGTTTTTAACAGCGAAAGGTAAATGGTATCTTACTGTCGAGTGCACTCGACTGTAGCTTTCTTCACTTGTTTTTTTTTTTTTTTTTTTCCTGAAATAAGGCGAATCTTTGAGTGCTTCAGCTGCGCTGGAAAGCTGAGCTTTAAGTTACGCGGCAGCTGCTATGAAAAGCTCAGCTTGACGTTGCGTCAGCTGCACTGAAAAGCTCAGCTTGATGTTGCGTCAGCTGCACTGGAAAGCTTAGCTTGACGTTTCGTCAGCTGCACCGCGCGCAAGCGCAGCCAACTTTAGCGGGGTCAACTCCGGTCAAATCACTTTTCTGGTGACCGGTCGCGTGCATAGACGCGTATTTGCAATTGGGTGAAAATATTTGTGCATCGAGCCACAATTAGGTTATTTTTCTTGGATTTGTATCTGGTAAGCATTAATAGGGTTGGATTCTCTTTAGTATTGTTGATTTCGCAGGTCGTTTTCGCTGTTTTCTTGGCCTTGTGGTTTGGCTCCTTTTAAGCGCTGCAGTGCCTGCACACGCGACACTGAGCGCCATTTTTGCCGCCGCACTTGCGGCCGGCGGAGCGCCACTTAGTGCCATCTGTGGCGGCTCACTAGCGGCCAGCAAATCGCCAGTGAGCGCCATCTTTGTCGCCGCCCTAGTGGCCAGCGGAGCGCCAGTGAGCGCCATCACTGTCGCCGCACTAGTGGCCAGCGGAGCGCCAGTGAGCGGCATCTTTTCCGCCGCACTTGCTGCCAGCGGAACGCCAGTAAGCGCCATCTTTGTCGCTGCACTTGCGGCTAGCGGAGCGCCAGTGAGCGCCATCTTTGCCGCCGCACTTGCGGCCAGCAGAGAGTCAGTGATCGCCATCTTTTCCGCCGTACTTGCGGCCAGCAAAGCGCCACTGAGCGGCATCTTTCGGCCGAGCAGAAAGCCTTACTACGCCGGCGGAGCGCTAAGCATCTGCTCAAGCCGCCAGAGAACCTGCACATCATTCGCACCTGCAAATAATCTTGGCCAGCAACTGCATCTTTAAACCTCAACTTTAGTCATCAGCATCAGCGACTAGTTCGCATATGCTGAATCTGGTGTATGGGTGAAAAGTGTTGTGAACAAACAATTTTAAAACAATTCCAAAGTCAATTAAATAACAAAAGTTCAAAAGTGATGCGCTACATTGTTTAAAGAAAAAATAGAAGAGGAGTTAAAAGGAAAAATTTAGAAAAGCAAAAGCATAGCGCACAAATTTAAATTGAACAAGTAAGGAAAGCTACAGTCGAGCGCGCGCGACTGTAAGATACCATTTACCCTATTCGAAGAAATAATACAAAAAAAATAAATGGTATAAAAATAAAAAAAAAAGCAATTTACATTAAGAAAAAAAAAATTGCCCCGTGCCAGATTCGAACCCAAGAACTCTCACGAGCTTTGGAATATACGAGTCGGACCTCTAACCACTAGACCACACAAGTTTACGCCATGCGATCGGCAATTTAGGCTTTTGCATTGAAGCCGAGCCTCTGCTCCGTCTCTGCTGCTGTATGCAAAACAGACCATGTGCTTCAGTGGTTTGTTGCGAGAGTTGCCAGCTCTATAACTAAATGTCCCCGGTTCGAATCCCAGCGCAGTCTTCTTTTTTTTGTATTGCTTAGAAAAAGTTTTTGGTTTTTCTTATTTTTTTTGCATAATATATTTTTCATATAGCGCAAAATTATTAAAAAAAAAAAAATTGCCCAGCGCAGGATTCGAACCCGCGACCTCACGCATCAGAAACTTGCGAGCCAACCATCAAGACCACACACAGTTACGCAGTGCGATCGGCAAAAAAAAAAGAAAAATTGTCCGTTGCTGGATTCGAACCCGCGACCACACGCACGAGAATCTTGCATGCAACCATCTAGACCACACACAGTTACGCTAAGCGATCGGCAAATGAGACTTTTATTGATGCCGGCCTTCTGCTGCGTCAGTTCAACATTCTAGTTGGAATTCTAAGCGCCCACAACTTTATATGGGAGATTCAAACTCCTATAACTTCTTTGTTTATTGTCCGATCGGATTGAAATTTATAGGGTAGATCTGTACTATGGTAAGCTACAAGAGTGTTTGTTATTTCCCTACTTTTCTTAAAATTCAATAGTTTGGGGGCGGTGGGCGTGGCATCCAAAAGTTGAAAATCAAACATTCTCCGTAATGTTACCAGGCACCTTACTTTCAAATTTGGCGCTTCTAGCTTTTCTAGTTTTCTTTTAAACTATAAAAATGTGTTTTTTAGAGGCGGTGGGCGTGGCATCCAAAATTCTAAAATCCAACTTCTGCATAATGTTGCAAGACACCCTCCTACCAAATTTGGTGCGTTTATCTCTTTTCGTTATTGAATTATTTGGAAAAAATCGAAATACGCATTTATCGATTTGCGGAGGCGGTGGGCGTGGCACATCAAGTTTGAAATAAACTTCTTGTGTGTATTGAATACACGCACACTCCCACCAAGTCTGGTGCCTCTAGCTCTTTTAATAGCTGAGATCTGTGTGTTCATACAGACGGACAGACGGACAGACAGACGGACATGACCAAATCGACTCGGCTATTGATGCTGAACAAGAATATATATACTTTGTATGGTCTGCCACGCCTCCTTCTGCCTGTTACATACATTTGCACAAAGTTAATATACCATTTTTTACCCATTTTCAATGGGTAAATGGTATAAAAATGTTTAAAATTTAGTATTGCAGAATTTCAAAAAAAATTAAAACAAAGAAAAAGTAAAAGAAAATCGTTGCGATAGTTAAGAAAAAAAATGAAATAAAAAAATAAAAAAAAAGGAAAAATTAGCAGACAAAATGATTTAGCAATTCAAAAGGGCGCAACTGATTTATTCACAAAAAAAAAATGCATTAAAATTCGAAAAAAATAAAGCGCTACTAAATTGTACAACAAATTAAAAAGCAAAGCGCTACAAAAGTATACCAACAAATGTACCAACACAAGTTAGATAGTAGATCAAAAAAATAAAGAAATGTAGGGAAATTTTAGAATATTGAAACAATAGTTGAAGGTGTTGTGTACGAATTAAAAGAAAGTTAAAAAATTTATAAAACAAAACAGCTAAAAGCTTCTCAGGCTAAATGCCTAACAAAGAAATATAGTGTTAGATCAAATTGAAGAAATAAATAATGAAAGTTAAATGAGAATAATACAGGGTAAAAATTTTTCTTTGTTTCGCGAGTGTGCCACATGATATGTCAACGTTTGGTGAAGATTTTTATTTTTTTATACAGCAATGTTCCAGCACTTCGCCGGAGATCGATCGCCGCCGCGGGAGTTCTGACTGTAAGTTTTTTATGAAAACGCATACATTTTGTTGACATAATTCATTAGGCACATACACGCAACATATATAATTAAAAGAAACGCAGGAAAAATAAATTGAAATTATTAAATCGAATAGGTAAAACTTAAAAGAAAAACTCGAAAAAATCTAAAAAAAAAAGAAACAATAATTATAGGAATACAAAACATGCAGTAAGCGAAAAAGAATTAAAATATAAAGCTCTGCAGAGAAAATACATTTGCATATTAAAAGGAAAACTATTATAATATTGCAACCATCCTTTTATACCATTATTATTTATAATTTTGTACTATTTTTTTTGTTTATAATGAATCATTGCTTAACTTTTATTATTAATTAAATTTTGTCAACCATGAATTAATTTCTTTATTTAGCCGAAACAAGCCGTCGACAACACTGTCGTAGGGTTACAAGGGATCACCAGAGCCATGCTCTGATGCAGTGATCTTAGGTTGGGAGGGGACACTCATCACATAACAGCTGTGATGACCTACCCTAATTCTCGCACCCTCTCTCTCTCTCTCCTTTTCTCTCTCTCTCTCTATCTCTCTCTCTTCCTTTCTCTCTCTCACTTTCTCTCACTCTCTCTTTGTTTATTCCTTTTTATTTTTTTTTATTTGAGACATTTTTGGATTTTTCTTCCTCTCTCCGGCTAGTCTTCTAGCAATTATTTCTTCGTCGCAGCACGCTTAATTCTGATCTTCAATTAATAACAAGTAAGGAAAGCTACAGTCGAGCGCGCGCGACTGTAAAATACCATTTACCCTATTCGAAGAAATAATATAAAATAAAATAAATGGTATAAAAATAAAAAAAAAGCAATTTACATTAAGAAAAAAAAATCGCCCCGCGCCAGATTCGAACCCAAGAACTCTCACGAACTTTGTAACTTACGAGTCGAACCTCTAACCACTAGACCACACAAGTTTACGCCATGCGATCGGCAAATTAGGCTTTTATTGACGCGGGCCCTCTACTGCGTCAATTTAACGTTTTGGTTAGGAATCGCTAGCGCCCATAACTTTGTATGGGGAATTCGAACTCCTATAACTTCTTTGTTATTAAAAAATAAAAATTGAAGAAAGCTACAGTCGAGTGCACTCGACAGTAAGTTATAATTTACCTTTGGCTGCTAAAAATAATTTTTAATATAAATTACTTTTATTCGAATTAATAACAACGCATCGCATATTTCCGAAATTAAATACACATGCATTGACGCTAATGGCACATGCCGACTGCACGCTGACTGCGCATCTCACACTTGATGTCCCAGGTTCGATTCCCAGTCAGTCCAGGTTTTTTTTTGGAATTGCTAAAAACAATTGGTATTTCTTATTTTTGGGATGGTTTGGCTTTCATTCGTACAGAGTAAAGTTTTCTGATCGCGGTCAACTTGGCGACCGCCAGTGCGATCTCTGTCTACGAATGATTGCAAGTTGACAGACAGCCTCCTCGTGGCACCTCCTGGGTAACTATCCTAACATCCTCTAGATAGTGAGCTAATGTGTGCAGCGGGTCACCAGGACTGTAAATGGTTGAGCGCAGGGTTTGGAACCCGCCTCGTGAAAAAGAAAATCCAAAGAAAACCTAAGCGAAAGCCTCGGATGACGACCACCGCAAAACGAAAAAGGACTACGATTTAAGGGTATGCACCTGGAATGTCCGAACTCTTAATTGGGAAGGTGCCTCTATCCAACTGGCGGATGCCCTCGAAAAATTAAAGGCTGACATTACCGCCATCCAGGAAATGAGATGGACAGGACAAGGTTGCTCCAAGCGAGCAAACTGTGATATCTACTACAGCTGCCATGCGGAGAGGCGCGAATTTGGATGCGGATTTGTAGTAAGCCGGAGACTTCGCCACCACGTCTCCAATTTCACCCCAGTGAGTGAACGGCTGGCTACAATCCGCGTCAAAGCTAAATTTTTCAATCTTAGCATAATTTGCGCGCACGCCCCGACGGAGGAGAAGGACGGATGCTGTTAAAGATGCGTTCTACGCGAGACTCGAGGACACATACGACCGCTGCCCAAACCACGACGTGAAGATCTTTCTCGGGGACTTCAACGCAAAGGTTGGGCGCGAACGCATCTTTGACCGCACCGTCGGTCAATTCAGCCTCCACCTCGAACAACGGTAGTGAGTAGCACCAGATTTCAACACCTCGACTTCCACAAGGCCACATGGCTGTCCCCTGATCAAAAAACGCGCAACCTGATTGATCACGTTATGATAGACAGAAAGCCATGCCTCTAGCGTGATGGACGTGCGTACGTTTCGTGGAGTCAACATTGACTCGGACCACTACCTTGTCGCAGCCAAGATACGCATGTGGCTATGCCGTGCGAAAAACATACGCCCCATCACGCAACGAAAGCTTGACGTCACTAAGCTGCGATCACAACGGACAGCAATGGCCTACTCCACTCACCTCTCGGAACTGCTCCACCAACCTATCCCTCTCCCTGATGACGCCGGCGGACTCTGGGCGCACATATCCCACTCCATGCGAGCTGCTGCTGAAACAGCCATTGGGTTCAAGCGCCCTCCCACACGGAACCAATGGTATGACGAGGAGTGTCGCGTCGCAGCTGCGGCAAAAAACGCCGCCTACAGAAAAACGCTGCAGTCTGGCGCAACGCGAGCTACGTGTGAACGTTACAGGGAGAAAAGGAAGGAAGAGAGGCGACTTTTTAGACGGAAAAAACGGGAGCAAGAAAAGCGAGAGTGCGAGGAACTTGAGGTGTTGCAAGACAGGAATGATGCTCGAAAATTTTACCAACAAGTCAACCGTCTGACACAAGGTTTCAAGACCGGAGCATCTAACTGTCGAGATGATAATGGAAATCTGGTTACAGATACGCAGTGCACGCTGAGGTTATGGAGGGCGCATTTCTCCAAGCTGCTAGCAGGCGATGACAGCACCAATCCCGCCGTTGGAGGAAGCAGCCCGATACCACCAATCGACGCCAATGTGGATATACCACTACCTAGCCATGACGAGGTCCGAGTTCCTATTACGCGACTCAAAAACAACAAAACAGCCGGTGCTGATGGACTGCCTGCAGAGTTGTTTAAGGCCGGCATCGAAGGGCTGATAAGGTGCATGCATCAGCTCTTCTGCAAAATGTGGCTAGAAGAAAGCATGCCCAACGATTGGAATCCCAGCGTCCTTTGTCCTGTTCTGAAGAAAGGCGACCCGACGATATGCGCCAACTACCGGGGAATCAGCCTGATCACCATCTCATACAAAATCCTATCGAGCGTTATATGTGAACGACTGAAGCCGTATGCCAACACACTGATCGGACCTTATCAGTGCGGTTTCAGACCTGGTAAATCCACCATATACCAGAGCTTCACATTGCCCCAAATCCTGGGAAAAACCCACGAAAATGGAATTGACACACACCATCTCTTTGTCGATTACAAAGCTGCATTCGATAGCCCGACGAGGGAAAGCCTATATGCCACCATGTCTGAGTTCGGTATTCCTGCAAAGCTGATACGTCTTTGCAGGATGACATTGATCAGCACTATCAGCTCTGTCAAGGTAGGAGCGAACCTCTCCAACCTTTAATACCGTTCGAGGTTTCAGACAAGGCGACCCTCTGTCGTGCAACCTCTTCAACTTCGTGATGGAAGGGGTTCTGCGGAAAGCCGGTGTACATCGATCTGGCACTATTTTTTATAAAGGTGTCCAGCTCCTTGCGTATGCCGATGATATTGACATCATTGGCCGTAGCAAGCGTGATGTCACTGCTGCATTTTCCGCTATCGAAAAAGAGTCAGCAAAAGTGGGTTTGGCGGTAAACGAGGGCAAGACGAAGTATATGCTGTCGACAAGCAGGGAGACGCGGCGCCTAGACTCCCATGTGGTAGCCGACAGCTATAACTTCGAAGTGGTCAAGGAGTTCACGTACCTTGGCACCGCCATTAACACCAAAAATTACGTCAGCCTAGAGATCAAGCGAACAATCACACTTGCCAATAGGTGCTTCTTTGGTCTGAGTAGGCAAATGTGCAATAGAGACCTCTCTCGCCGAACAAAACTAACACTCTACAAGACACTCATCCTACCCGTGCTCTTATATGGCGCAGAAGCATGGGTAATTTCACAGACGGATGCAGCAGCGCTTGGAGTGTTCGAGAGAAAAATTCTTCGCAAGATCTTCGGTCCCGTTCGGATTGGGGACGACTTTCGCATTCGGATGAACCACGAGCTGTACGAGTTGTACGATGACGTGGACGTGGTCCGGCGCATCACGATACAACGTCTGCGCTGGCTCGGCCACGTTGTGCGTATGGATGAAGAAGCTCCAGCTCAGAAGGTATTCGAAGCGAGGGTCGACTATGGGCGACGACGAAGAGGACGACCAAATCTTCGATGGAAGAACCAAGTAGAGAAGGACCTTACTCTACTGGGTATTTCCAATTGGAGGAGGCGCGCGAAGAACAGAGGCGCCTGGAGGGAGACGCTGAGGTCGGCCAAAACCCGAAATGGGTTGTAGTGCCACCTAATAATAATTTCTTATTTTTTTGCATCATCCATGTTCTTCAATTTGATTCAAAATATCATACTATAATTTTCAGTTAAGTGAAAAAGTGATTAACAAAAAAGCAAATTAAAAAAAAAAAAAAAAATTGTCCGCCCCGCGCGGGATTCGAACTCGCGCCCTCACGAGTCTGGAACTTGCAAGCCAACCATCAGACCACACACAGTTCTGCAATGCGGTCGGAAAATGAGACTTTTATTGATGCCGGCCTTCTGCTGCGTCGGTTCAATGTTTTAGTTGGAATTCTAAGCGCCCATAACTTTATATGGGAGATTCTAACTCCTATAACTTCTTTGTTTATGGTCCGATCGGGTTGTAATTTATAGGGTAGATCAGTACTATGGTCACCTCCGACAATGTTAAAAAAGGAAAAGTAGGAAAAGCTACACTCGAGCGCGCGCGACTGTAAGATACCATTTACCCTATTCGAAGAAATAATACAAAATAAAATAAATGGTAAAAAAAATAAAAAAAAAGCAATTTACATTAAGAAAAAAAAATCGCCCCGCGCCAGATTCGAACCCAAGAACTCTCACGAACTTTGTAACTTACGAGTCGGACCTCTAACCACTAGACCACAGTTACCAGCTCTATAACTAAATGTCCCCGGTTCGAACTGCGCTGGGAAGTTTTTTTTTTTGAATTGCTTAGAAAAAGTTTTTGGTTTTTCTTATTTTTTTTGCATAATATATTCATCATATAGCGCAAAATTATTAAAAAAAAAAAATTGCCCAGCGCAGGATTCGAACCCGCGACCTCACGCATCAGAAACTTGCGAGCCAACCATCAAGACCACACACACTTACGCAGTGCGATCGGCAAAAAAAAAAAAAAAAAAATTGCCCGTTGCTGGATTCGAACCCGCCACCTCACGCACCAGAATCTTGCATGCAACCATCTAGACCACACACAGTTACGCGGTACGATCGGCAAATGAGACTTTTATTGATGCCGGCCTTCTGCTGCGTCAGTTCAACATTTTAGTGGGAATTCTAAGCGCCCACAACTTTATATGGGAGATTCAAACTCCTATAACTTCTTTGTTTATTGTCCGATCGGATTGAAATTTATAGGGTAGATCTGTACTATGGTAAGTTACAAGAGTGTTAAAAAAATGTTTTGTTATTTCCCTACTTTTCTTAAAATGCAATAGTTTGGGTGCGGTGGGCGTGGCATCCAAAAGTTGAAAATCAAACATTCTCCGTAATGTTACCAGGCACCTTACTTTCAAAATAAAAAATTGCCCGTTGCTGGATTCGAACCCACGACCACACGCACCAAAATCTTGCATGCAACCATCTAGACCACACACAGTTACGCGGATCGATCGGCAAATGAGACTTTTATTGATGCCGGCCTTCTGCTGCGTCAGTTCAACATTTTAGTTGGAATTCTAAGCGCCCACAACTTTATATGGGAGATTTAAACTCCTATAACTTCTTTGTTTATTGTCCGATCGGATTGAAATTTAAAGGGTAGATCTGTACTATGGTAAGCTACAAGAGTGTTAAAATAAATGTTTTGGTATTTCCCTACTTTTCTTAAAATGCAATAGTTTGGGGGCGGTGGGCGTGGCATCCAAAAGTTGAAAATTAAACATTCTCCGTAATGTTACCAGGCACCTTACTTTCAAATTTGGCGCTTCTAGCTTTTCTAGTTTTCTTTTAAACTATAAAAATGTGTTTTTTAGAGGCGGTGGCCGTGGCATCCAAAATTCTAAAATCCAACTTCTGCATAATGTTGCAAGACACCCTCCTACCAAATTTGGTGCGTTTATCTCTTTTGGTTATTGAATTATTTGGAAAAAATCGAAATACGCATTTATCGATTTGCGGAGGCGGTGGGCGTGGCACATCAAGTTTGAAATAAACTTCTTGTGTGTATTGAATACACGCACACTCCCACCAAGTCTGGTGCCTCTAGCTCTTTTAATAGCTGAGATCTGTGTGTTCATACAGACGGACAGACGGACAGACAGACGGACATGACCAAATCGACTCGGCTATTGATGCTGATCAAGAATATATATACTATGTATGGTCTGCCACGCCGCCTTCTGCCTGTTACATACATTTGCACAAAGTTAATATACCATTTTTTACCCATTTTCAATGGGTAAATGGTATAAAAAACAAGTGAAGAAAGCTACAGTCGAGTGCACACGACAGTAAGATACCATTTACCTTTCGCTGTTAAAAACTAATTCTTAATATTAATTACTTTTATTCGGCGAATAACAACGCATCGCATATTTTCGAGGACAAATTCACATGCATTGACGCTAATGGCACATGCCGACTGCACACTGACTACACGACGACTGTGCGTGCGCAGTCGGCGTCGGCGTCGGCGTCGGGCCTCTACTGCTGTGAGCGAAACTTCTCGTGCCTATAACTTCTGTGTTTATTGTCCGATCGGATTTAAATTTATAGGGTTGGTCAATATTATTATTATCTACAATAATACCAAAAAAAAATTTAGGAAACTTTTCTACTTTTCCTATAATTAGATTTACCGATTTACAAAATCGATTTTTGGGGGCGGTAGGCGTGGCATCCAAAAGTTGAAATTCTGCATTCTCCGTAATGTTACCAGGCATCTTACTTTCAAATTTGGCGCTTCTAGCTTTTCTAGTTTTCTTTTAAACTATAAAAATGTGTTTTTTAGAGGCGGTGGCCGTGGCATCCAAAATTCTAAAATCCAACTTCTGCATAATGTTGCAAGACACCCTCCTACCAAATTTGGTGCGTTTATCTCATTTGGTTATTGAATTATTTGGAAAAAATCGAAATACGCATTTATCGATTTGCGGAGGCGGTGGGCGTGGCACATCAATTTTAAAATAAACTCGATCTGCGTATTCAATACACGCACACTCCCACCAAGTCTGGTACCTCTAGCTCTTTTAATAGCTGAGATCTGTGTGTTCATACAGACGGACAGACGGACAGACAGACGGACATGACCAAATCGACTCGGCTATTGATGCTGATCAAGAATATATATACTTTGTATGGTCTGCCACGCCTCCTTCTGTCTGTTACATACATTTGCACAAAGTTAATATACCATTTTTTATAAAAATTGCCCAGCGCAGGATTCGAACCCGCGACCTCACGCATCAGAAACTTGCGAGCCAACCATCAAGACCACACACAGTTACGCAGTGCGATCGGCAAACAAAAAAAAAAAAAATTGCCCGTTGCTGGATTCGAACCCGCGGCCACACGCACCAGAATCTTGCATGCAACCATCTAGACCACACACAGTTACGCGGAGCGATCGGCAAATGAGAGTTTTATTGATGCCGGCCTTCTGCTGCGTCAGTTCAACATTTTAGTTGGAATTCTAAGCGCCCACAACTTTATATGGGAGATTTAAACTCCTATAACTTCTTTGTTTATTGTCCGATCGGATTGAAATTTAAAGGGTAGATCTGTACTATGGTAAGCTACAAGAGTGTTAAAATAAATGTTTTGGTATTTCCCTACTTTTCTTAAAATGCAATAGTTTGGGGGCGGTGGGCGTGGCATCCAAAAGTTGAAAATCAAACATTCTCCGTAATGTTACTAGGCACCTAACTTTCAAATTTGGCGCTTCTAGCTTTTCTAGTTTTCTTTTAAACTATAAAAATGTGTTTTTAGAGGCGGTGGGCGTGGCATCGAAAATTTGAAAATCCAACTTTTGTAAAAATTGCAAGACACCCTCCTACGAAATTTTGTGCGTTTATCTCTTTTCGTTATTGAATTATTTGGAAAAAATCGAAATACGCATTTATCGATTTGCGGAGGCGGTGGGCGTGGCACATCAAGTTTGAAATAAACTTCTTGTGTGTATTGAATACATGCACACTCCCACCAAGTCTGGTACCTCTAGCTCTTTTAATAGCTGAGATCTGTGCGTTCATACAGACGGACAGACAGACGGACATGAACAAATCGGCGAAGTCAATCAGCCTGAAACCGTTGTTTGAGTTGGTCTCATGGAGGCTGAATTGACCGACGGTGCCGTCAAAGATGCGTTCGCGCCCAACCTTTGCGTTGAAGTCCCCGAGGATGATCTTCACGTCGTGGTTTGGGCAGCGGTCGTATGTGTCCTCGAGTCTCGCGTAGAACGCATCCTTAACAGCATCGTCCTTCTCCTCCGTCGGGGCGTGCGCGCAAATTATGCTAAGATTGAAAAATCTAGCTTTGAAGCGGATTGTAGCCAGCCGTTCACTCACTGGGGTGAAATTGAAGAAGTGTTAGCGAAGTCTCCGGCTTACTACAAATCCGCATCCAAATTCGCGCCTCTCCGCATGACAGCTGTAGTAGATATCACAGTTTGCTCGCTTGGAGCAACCTTGTCCTGTCCATCTCATTTCCTGGATGGCGGTAATGTCAGCCTTTCATTTTTCGAGGGCATCCGCCAGTTGGATAGAGGCACCTTCCCAATTAAGAGTTCGGACATTCCAGGTGCATACCCTTAAATCGTAGTCCTTTTTCGTTTTGCGGTGGTCGTCATCATAAGGGGGGATCCTATCCGAGGCGCTCAACCATTTACAGTCCTGGTGACCCGCTGCACACATTAGCTCACTATCTAGAGGATGCTAGGATAGTTACCCAGGAGGTGCCACGAGGAGGCTGTGTGTCAACTTGCAATCATTCGCAGACAGAGATCGCACTGGCGGTCGCCAAGTTGACCGCGATCAGAGAACTTTACTCTGTACGAATGAAAGCCAAACCATCCCAAATAAATAAATAACTCTATTTGACTAACACATAAAATTTGGTGGGAAAGTTCCCTGCAGCAATTAGCATTAGATTGCGGATTTTCAACTTAGGGATGCCACGACCACCGCCCACATTAAACAAATTTTTTTAATTAGAAGAAAATGGGAAAAGCTAAAATCGCCTAATTTTGTAGGATGCCCCCTTTCACTACATTACTACACTACATTGGGTTCCACACCGACCGAATTTGACCTCAAAAATCAATAAAACGAATTATAAGAAAAGTGGATAAGTTACAAAGCTCTTGTAGCTGTTAATAAATACTTTATAAATTACAAGCCGATATGACAGTTTCCTTTAAAGCAGCATAGGCCCGACGCAGATGCCGACTGAGCACGCACAGTCGTTGTGCAGTCTGCATGTGCAATTAGCGGCAATGCATGTGTATTTGACTTCGAAAATATGCTATGCGTCGTTATTCGTTCGCCGAATAAAAGTAATTAACATTAAGAAATATGTTTTAACAGAGAAATGTAAATGGTATCTTACTGTCAAGTGAACTCGACTGAAGCTTTCTTCACTTGTTTAGACTAGAGAAGCGGTAAAAACACGAATATTTCTCAGCGTATGCGAAATCAATTCAGAGATGAATGCCTGAGTAGGGATACTGTATTTAAATCGACCAAAGCGTTCAAGATCGGCCGCAAAACCGTCGAGATAAGCCTATCGTCGACCTCCAACCAGCAGCACAGCAGACAACATCCGGGGCGTAAGACAACTTATTTTGAAAGACCGTAGGAAGTCTATCATCGCGAACACCTTTGTGACGCAGGCGCCTGCACCGCTAGGCCGTCGCAAGCGTCACAATGAGCAGGTGAAGCGCCCGAGCGCCAGCTGCGGCAGCCGTCGCAACTAGGAGGAGGCCCGCCATCTGGCGGCCGTATCATAGTTTTAAGAAGCATAGTTAAGAGTATTGTAAGCGGGAGAGCGAGCGTAAGGCGAGAGAGATCGGCAAACTCACCACGAGCTTTCGCTGTGGTGAGTGCCAAAAAGTGGCTTCGCGACGAACGCGCAAGCCAACGCTCGCTCTCTTGTGTTTGAGTGCCCGAGTGGAATGTACGCAAGCTCGCGAGTGAAAAGGGAGTGAAACAAAGGAATTTAATTTGAAAAATAAATATAGAAGACATTCTTGGATTTTGAAGGTGAGTGCTCGTTCTTTTATTTATCTAACTTTGATATATATATTATTTGAATGCCCCCTCCCGAGTTCGGCGAGTCGAACTCTACTAGCATCAGTTTTCACTAGCACGTGTGGGTATATCGGCACGTGCCGTTTTCGCGAAGGAAGGAGTAGGCGTGGGAATCGACGACGAGACGGACGACGGTGGTATCAAGAAGGGCAGAGGCGTGTGGTATACCACAAAATTCCCCGGCCTTGACAGCGTGCGACAGGTGTCGGCAGCGAAGGTGAGGTGCTGCCCGCCGGAGTGCTCCGACTTAGGTAGGGGAGTATAGACGCTGCGGACAAGACGTGGACTCTTACCCGTCAAAGCACCGGCGAGGGGGAAGAATAGCGCCTCGACGGCGGAGGCAGTTTGTAGGGTATTGTGTGTGCAGTGTCGGACAGTGTAAGTTAGGCGTCGGGCACGAGGCGTGGTGTGACCCGCCCGGATACCCTGACCAAGGCAGGAGAGTATAGGGTCGTTGGCGAGACGAGGGCCATTACCCGTCGAGACTCTGACCAGGTTATATATAAAGATTAGGGAAGTCCCGAGGTGCCTCAAGTCGCTGGCGTCTCGGTGACTTACAAATTTCTTGTAAGGCGGCCCTGGGCAGACTGAGTGCTGCACCCCGGCCAAAGACTCCTTTACAAGTGGCGCACGAGCAGGGACGCCTAGGCGTCAGTAGGCGTGGTAGCTTGTCGAACTAAAGCTCCGACAGCTACCACCAACTCGAGGACCCCTCCCCAATTTTGGTTTTCTTTATGAAAATGCGTACGAAATGACATAGTAAAAGAATTTCTATATATACCCTTTAAAATGCACACATATTAAAATACACGCATATTAAAATACACACACATTAAAATATACACATATCGAAACACACACACTCACACACTTTTATATAAAAAAAAAAATATATATATATATAAAGTGGAAAAAAAAAGTGCGCGTCGGGTATACCCTACGATACCCTATCGGAAAAGTGAACAGAAAAACACGCGGTCCGGTCCGACAGGCGCCGCGCGCAAAGAAAGTGACGGCGAAAGAGGACACGCCGATCACCTAACGGGCGCGCTCTCGAACATTCTCGAACACAAGAGCACGCGTCGGTCAGTGGAGAGCGCGCGGGGGGTAGCAACGAGGAAGAGCCGTTGCACCCCGAAACGGAATTGCGTGTTTCGAGTGAGCGGCGCGCGCGGGGTACAGCCCCGACAAGCGAGGTCGGGTGTGAAAGCGCACGAGGTACAGCCCCGGCAAGCGAGGTCGGGTGAGAGCGTGCGCGACTCGAAGAGTGCAGCCGAGTCTGCACCGTGTGACGAGGTAGGCCGAGCAGCCGACGAACTCCGTGAAATAAAATAAAATAAATTAAAAATAAAATAAAAAATAAAAAATAAAATAAAATAAATCAATATAAAATAAATTAAAATAAAATAAAATAAAAATGAAATAAATCAAAATAAAATAAATTAAAATAAAATAAAATAAATCAAATATAAAATGAATTAAATTAAATTAAAATTAAACCATAACCAAATTAAATGAAATAAATTATATTAAATCATAAATAAAATAAAATTAAAATAAAACAATTAATTAAAAGAAGTTAAATAAAATTAAAAATAAAACAATAAATTAAAAGAAGTTAAATAAAATTAAAATAAAACAAATAAAATTTAAATTAAATAAATAAAAATTCAATAAATAAAAATCAAAATAAATTAAATAATTAATTAATTGATATAAAATAAACTAAAATAAAATAACAAGACTAAGTCGACTGCGAGAAGATCCTACATTTGGTTAAATAAAGATAAAAAAAAAGAGAAAAGAAAAAAAAAGAAGAAGGATCAAAAATGTAGTCGACCTATAAAAGAAATAAAGTACAAATAAATATAACAAAATAATAATAAATGAATCATGGAGAAGT